>CM056999.1:132342908-132942908 GCA_029891345.1 Dryococelus australis
TTATTCTCCCAAGAATAAATATGTTCAAGTTGGCACACTGCATTCTAATTCCAAGGGTGATTTGTGCCTCTCAACCCCCCCCCCCCCCCCACCCCACCCTTGTAAACGCCTTCCCCTGAGAGAGTGACAGGTGACTGAGTTTTGCCAAACCAATGCCGATAGTAGAGTGAGACTGTGGCTCCCTTAAGTGGGCAGTTCGTACGTCGCAAAACACCACATAATTCGCTGGCCACCCATACTGTGGGCTCAGTGTGTAAAGGCACTTGGTGCACATGTACGGTAGAGCCGCCTACTAGGTACGCTCCACGAGGAAGCAACTGGACGACAAGTCAGCTAACCCACTCCATCACCACTTGCAAAATTCGCCGGTTGGAGTGCCAGGTTTGACAAGATGTGACTCGGTAGCCTCTGAACGTCTCACAACGAAGCCTTAGTGCCACCTGAAGTAAGCTAACCTGCTCCATCCACCGCGTGCAATTTGCTGGTTGGAGCATCAGGTGTGACATTATCACATCTGGGTACTCTTAGCCAGGGAATTGCTGTCACCTTCCCACTTTCTTGCTGCAATGACCCTTATTACCTAACCTAATGCAATTCACCCAATGAGAAGGGACTAAGTGGGCCAGTAAGGCATCTATAGCTTCTACAGCCAACCAATTGCCAGGTAACCCATCCCAGTTGGCCTTCAGCCTTTCCTCTGCTCCGGATCAGGCACAAGCTCTCTGCTGACTGCAGATGCCCCACTCAGTCCTCCCTAGTAACTTGTTCAAGTCACCCCAGAAGATGTCTGCACACCGTATCCTCTCGTCCGCCTGCAGCTCGGACTTCCCGTGGGACTAGATCTCGCCAGCACCCAACCTGCCACCATTGAACGGGGCCTTGCAGAGTCGTCCGCAGCAGCCTGCCAGCGGTCCACTACAGCGCCAGTCTACAGGTGGTAAGCCAGCATCCACTGCTGCCCACACTGCCTTAGACGTCTACATAATGTGCCACTACCCCAACCAGCCAGGCCAACTCTGTATACTGACTCCCTCGGAGATAAGGTACACCCAAAATAACCAGCCCATAAGGTCACCCAGGGTTCTTGGCCTGAACCCACACAAAAGAGCCCCCCCCCCCCCCCCCCCCTGGAGACTTGGTAACGAGCCAAGCTTCCCGGCCATCACGTGTCTTATTCATGTTTTTGTCACTGCCTTTATGTTGTATTTTTTACTGAATTGAAAGATAATTTTCTGAAAATGGTAGCACCTACAATGAAACATCATATTTTTTTTCTCTCCCCTCTTTTCATGGGACCAGGAGAAAATGTTAATCAAAATGCAGGATAGTGTAAAAATTGGAAAATTTTTGCATACTGTATGAGCATTATATGGGAACAAACAACAAACAAATACAGTAGAGTATAAAATTGAGGGTAGGGGATTCTGCTGTACATTATAGAAATTTACTCTTTCAGATGAGGTGAAATGTGTCCTGCATTCTGAAAACGTCCAATATTAATCATATTGATAGACCAGGGTTATGTGGTGTCACTTTCTGATGCTACCACTAGTGTAGTGTTGTCCAGTTACGATATGTCTTTGGCTGCAATATTTTTATTAATTTTCACTTTTTACACCAGGGCTTGTGGTGAGTTGGTCATAGCTGTAATTTCCTCATTGTGATGGGCAGAGCCACTGGTTGGGGAGCAGCTGGTTAAGGTTTTGGAAGGGTTGATGGCAGCAGAGAAGTAGCCCATGGTGTGGAGAAGCACGCTGGTAAATACCCTGGCCCGACTTTGCTACTCAGGTATTCTGCCAATGAGTGCACACTCTCCCGGTAATGGCTTTCTGGGCTGACTTCTGCCCCCCAGCCCAATGATGAGGCATAAGGTAATCCAGTCAGAGATTAGGGGGTAGGATGTGTTCATGAGCAATAGGATATATTTTGTCTCACAGGATCTCAACAATGGTGGTAGAGCGAGGGGTAAGCCTGGGCAGGCATTATGGAGAGCCGAACTCTCTCCAGCGCAGGTGCCTGATGGGCTTGCAGCCCCTTTCTGGGTGTTCTGATAGAGCAGGTTGGCACTGCACACCGTAATCCCAAAAAAGGCTCGCAAACTTGTGACATTAATTCCACCTCAGTCTACCCACTAAGGTTAACCCAAGAGGTGCTGGATGGACGTGCCACCAAGTGAACCACTGCAGTGCAGATCGAAACTCTCTTACTCCATCCTCAGTGGTGACTGACAAAATGGGATTGTTATTGTACGTTATTGACACTTTCAGAGAGGTGTGAAGGTCTAACAAAATAGTTCGAAGGGCAGAAGGGTATGTCCGTGCCTTCCCTCGAAGAGTATTATTGGACTGGTGACTAAACAGTCTATAGCGAGTTGAATGTTCAGAAGAATAGTTGATTGAGAGTAAGAAAAGTGAATCCTGAGTTTCGTGTTCTTGTTTAATGTCCAGCAATGAGAATAAGACACACTCCAGGCTGAACCCAAGTACTTGTATGAAGAGCAGATCCTAAGTGGCCAAGTGATGCAAGTCGCAGTAGTTGTGGAGTGCACTGTGGCGAAGGTAACCCTAAAGCCTGATACAGACAGACATCTTTCGTGAACAAGAAGATGATCACAAGAAGGTGAACACCCTCTTGTACTCAAGTCCCATCTACATACTGTACACTCTGACACTTATATCCACTGCAACACAAAAATGATTTTACAAACCAAGCAAATCACTATTATAGAATTAAAATGTGTTTTCTACTCCCGAATTAACAATATCAGTATAAATAAATGTGCGGGATCTACATAAACATATAAAATGTAAATGTAAACAAACGACTTGCACACGAAGGGGACGAAAGATAGAAATATCTCTAAACAATTATAGCTAGCATGCAAGCCACTTGCAAACGTGTTAGCCAGTCACGCGATGCAAGTTGACTTGAACAAGAAGGTTTACACCTTCTTGTACAAGAAAGTGAACCATGTGTAACAGACATTATAGCAAGGCTTGTAGCTGGCACTGAAGATGCCATATTTGTGGCAATGAAACAGTACGCCATGGTGCAGTTAACCAGTAGAGTGCAAATACTAACTGATGACGAGAATACTGACTTGAAGCCCCATACATAGTGTCCAACCAAGGCCGAGCGAGGAGTGTGGTGCAAGGAGTGGGAATCAACCACGCCTCTGTTTGGCTGGGCTGCGTGGTCGCAACCTCTGGCAGCAGGTGGCAGAAGGGTGAAGAAATGCACTTCTAGTGGTGTGTGCATGGCTGCCATGTAGGTAAGCCTGGACACCAACGGTGATACCCAACATCTGTAACCAGTAGTGTGTGGCATTATTATGATTATTCCTAGAGAGGGAGCCCCTGTGGCAGAGGCTACAATGCAACATGACATCGCCCATGGTGTGCAAGTCTATCTATGACCATATTTATGCTTACTTGTAAATAATTTTTACCCTGCATTTTAATTCCCTAGAAGTTTAGATTCTGATTCAGAAAATTCTGTATTTAAGTTTTTCACGAAAAAGTGAACATTTTTGAAATTAACACTTGAAAAATTTACTGCCAATAACTGCATATATTTGAATGTAAGCAGTGACTGCAGTACCTACACAGTTAAGTTGTCAGCAAACTGTGAGAAGTAATTCCATGTTTTAATGTTTTACTAGTCTTGCTAGTTAAAAATTTGTATGACCTGCAATTCACTTTCTTTTTGTTGTATGCAAATAAGAATACAATTTGGTGTGATTGTAGCACATTTATGTTTTGAAGTCTTTCACATCAACATTTGGCTAATGCAATGTTCAAGTTATACTTGGGTCATTCTTTTAATATTACTTTCTGCTGGTTTTCAAGAGTATTTTTGTTGTTTTGGAAATACTTGAAATTTCACATGCAGTGGTAGTATATCAACCTGGAAAATATTCTGCTTTATACTGTTGAAGTTGGTATAAATTTTAAACCTGGAATAAACTTAAACTTTCAATGAGAGTTTTTGTTATACAATATTTGCAATACTTTTGTAATTTTGAGAATTTAATTACATGCGTGCTATTTATAGTATTTACGTGATTCTCCAGAAGTCAATTTACCAGTTGATAACTTGATATTAGGTATGTGCAAATGTTCGAAAATATGAATAGTTGTGAATAGTAACTTACAAATTATTTACATTCAAACTCCGAATACCTAATGCAAAAATTGTGAATATTTTACATTCCAGTTTATAGTGGTTATTTTCTCAACTCTTTATGCCTACTCATTTAAAGATGTTTATTTAAACTTTAATTCCATTGTTATTAGAGCTGGACCATCACTGACCATTGTAACTAGTAGTTTTTACGAATTTTTGCCATTTCATGCGGTAGCACATGAACGATCATTGGATCCCAGCAAGGTTATTTAATTAGTATATTATTGAAAAACTCGTTTTGTACTTAATAAAAACCATAATTGTGAAGAAAACCATTACACACACATTGGTTTTCACTGTAGGATTTACGAAAAAAATAACACGTTTCTTCATCCTTATTGTATGTAGTAAAAGAAATAGGCATGAAATGGTTATGTTATCGTGGTTGTGCGCTACCAAAACATAAACCTGTTTATATTTCTTTTATTTGCAGACCACACGGCCCTGTATGACGGAACACATACATTTTTTTTGGTAGTTCTTGAGAAGTTGTAGTGTTTTATTTTTGTAAATGCATTAAAAAGTTTTCAATTTCATTACATTGATGAGATCTGTAGTGAAACAGGAACTAATGGCTCTAATATTGCAAGGCAGTTGCTAGTGTTTACAATAAAAAATATGCATTTACAAAGAGTTTCATCTACTGTTAGCGCCACAAGTCCTTGCGGGTGAATTAATGGGGAGCAGGGTGCGGCTGGTGATGGGAGAGGCTGTCGCTAATACATGCTGCCACCGGCTGGGACATACCATCGGCCAAAGCGTAGGCATCTAGGGAGGCGAGCTGCCAGGACTTGTGGTGCTTACAGTACTTCAACTCACGGTAAACAAATTTTGTTACTATTTTAGGACTGAAGTAGTAATAAATTGCACATATTGACAAACAGTTTTCGGTGCGTTAGCATATAGCACTACAGTTTCGACGCATGAAGTCTTTTCTACTTATATAAAATCAACTTCTACTCATCAGTGCGAACCTCTCAGCCGCACACCCCAACTGAGTTTAATTGGCAGTAAAATCCTGATGCTGAAGGAATTATTGGCTCTGCCTGGTCTTCACCGCACTTCTGGTGCTAAAGTCCAGGTCTTGAGATTCCTTCTCGCCTATGAAGATCATCGTAGTTTAAGCCGTCGAACACTTAGACACTTTCCTGTCCCTTCAGAACATAAAGCGTAATGTCAGTAGAGTTATTTTCATAGCCAATTTGCCTACCTACCCCTACTAGCTTAGAAACAGGTCGCCTTCACCTGTCCAGCGTATCAAGCTTGACGCCGTCGGGTGGGACACGAGATGAACGATGACACAAATACTTACTCGTAATATGGGCGCCAGTAGTGCTTCCCAATCACTGCATTATTGAGACTCAGGGTTCTGAGGGATGTTGTGGGTTCTGTGTGTCCGTCTCACTTGTGCGTACTTACAAACACGTAGGCAATACTAAACTTTTATTTAAAAAATCACTGAAATAAACAATTGATAAAACATATGTGGCTAGGACACTGTCACTACTGAATAAAAAATTGAGTTCACTGTAAACTTGTTTTTATTGATATTGTTTATACATATCAACGTGCCAGTAAAATGGTTATCTCGGTCATGACTAGCCAATTCTGCTTGGGTGCTCCCCAGTCCGTAATTAACCTAGTGCACACCTAAATGGATGATCATACTGAGGTGTGTGAGAGCACAGCCGGGAAGAGGGCCGACAGCCGCTAGGGTGGATTGATGGTTTTTCCCTGAAGACAGGACACGGTGACTTACAAATGAAAAACCTTAATTCATATTATCACACGTGATTACTCGGCATCACTAACGCAAGCTCGTCGGGCTCGCCCTCCAGCACGTGGTTAATGTGGTGACGGCCTATACACAGAGCTGGCTAAGACATGAGTAATTGCACCGTACACTAATTTCACAATTATATAGACACTTGAATGATACATGAAATAAGATGGGACATGAGATGAATATTCACAATAAACACACACGTGTGAAAACAAGCTTAGGTGGCGCGGATTCCGCTGGATGAAGTTTGTAGCGGACCATGTGGTGCAGGTGAAATTGCAATATTTCTGCGTGGAAATGGCAAACTAAATTCAGATAAAATATTATTCGTGTTGAGCAAGTGATTCTCTTTATGATTATCATTGTTACAGGCTTGTAACATGCTTGATGGCGGTGAAATCAGACATTACATTGACAGCGTGGTCAAGTACAAAAAGCATCAATTTACATGAAAAATTCATTAAACCTTGAATGAAAAATACATAGAACCCTAAAATAACTGATTGCACAGATGATGTTATACAAATAAGATCTTAAAACGCAACGATGGCATATACAATGACTTGGCTTCATTCGGCCACGTGGTTATACGTGATGTTGCCATAAAATATTTGAACACGAAAACTACCCTTAAATACATACATAAGAATAAAGCTCTTAAAATTACATGTAGCAATTATGCAGAAGTTATACTGAAATGCCATAAACATAGGCAGATGGCATCTGATTCAAAATGTGCGGGTTGCGTGACCTCTCTGACATCTTTCTCCTCCTTCTCCTCGATTAAGGTAAAATGCCACAAGGGCGTAAGAAATTAGTAAAGCGGAAGCATAATGCTGGGGAAAATCTCTGGCAAAACGTACGCAAGCAAAGATTAACCGGTAAACTACATTAACTATGGAAACCTAAATCAGTGAAAAAAAGTTGTAGTGCGCACGTGACAGTGTCTTACCTTGCCAGTTCTCCTCAACAGACTGTCCAGATACAAGCGTCGCCTGGACCTATCATGGCCGTCTACGGGGTTCATATAAGTGGAAGTGATATGCATGCCGAGTGAAATATTTTATATTGAAAATAAAAATGGCACAAATTAAATTAGATATTGTTTTACATTTCTATAATTTTGTTACGAATTTCAATATTATTTTAATGTCTCTTTGTGATTGCGTTCATGCCAGAATATTAAGTGTACTTAATCTCGGTGCCGCAGGCACTTTGAATATTCATAACCAAACAATTAAAATTAGTACAAGCACTTAAAACATTTAAAGACATATTAAACACTGTAAAGACAATATAATTCATTTTACCCGGAAATTAACATTTATAGGAAAGTTCAAAATTGTCGGCCTCTTTGCGCGCTTGCGGAACACGTGATACGTGAGCGCCGTCATCGGCTGTAGCTCCGCTGGCTGTTAGCCGGCGTCAAGCTTTTGTTAAGCTCTCATTGATAGGAGGTAGTACAAATCACTTTGTTAATTTCCGTACAGAAATAAATGTTATTTTATCCCACTTAGGATATTATTCCCATAATCATAGAACTCTTCCCTGTAAACATCAGATTCATCGAGGGCCAGGAATTTTATTCCAACCAAACCATCAAACTCACCAGTTGACACACTCACCTATCATGGGTGGCCATCTTTTCTATGCAGCCCGGTGTATAGAACGGTAGAGCCCCAACACTAGGTACTCATCCTCTTGGGGTTGGACTGTCAGTCTGGGGTTTGCTCTCTCCATTGCATTTGTGGTGCCCTGGTTCATTTGGATGGTGAGCTGTTCCACTGTACCCTGTTGGTTGGCCTTCATGCACCGTTGTATTCAACTTTTACCTCGGAAATAATGGCTCATTGTGCTCCACAGTTTCTGCAACGGTTATTCCCAAATTCCTTCACTCACAATACACCATTACCATAGAGGCACATTAAAACAGTTTGCAAATGTCGCTGTTTCCAAAATGCTGTCTCCCTTGGCCTGAAAGCCGATGTCCCTTTTTGCAATTTGGTTAAATCACTTTCCTTACCCATGACACCAGGATGCGCAATATGTACAGCCAGGCTGTTTGTCACATTATATACTTGCTTCACCAGTCCTTGTCACTGGCCATACATCATGGGCTACGTGCTGCAGATTGCACTTCTAGCAGGTGGTCATAATTATGTGATTTGACTGTGTATATATTATGCACTATGTACCTAGTGCATTATTTTTTACAGTGTTTACATTTTTCTGCATACTTTTTAAGTTCAGTATAAGCAGTATATCATCTTGTGAAAATGATATACTGCTCTTGAAGATGCAGGTATTATTTGTGTGAGAGTGGTTTTTTTTTGCGTGATCAGTCGATTGATATTTATTTCTGTTATAAATATCTGAAAAGAAATGTTTAACGATAGCTATTCGACTTTGAAACAATTATGTAGTATGTTATTCAAAAAAGTTACTGTTTGATTTAAAAATATCCTAACAAAATCCACTATTCGCACACCCCTACTTGGCATGTATGTCACTCATTTTGAAACAATCAATAACGCCATGAAAATGTTACACTGCACGTGAAACATTCCTTAAGTGATAGGGAGGTAAAACAGTAACCTTCAAAGTAGGTCATTCAAGGAAAAATCAGATTTGGCGTTAATTAAATGTGTGGATGATGTTAGGCTCATATCAGTGGATACATTAAAAATGTATATGTAAAATGTGGGTTTTTCATAAGCAAAGACGTATACCTAAGCAAAAACTAGTGTTATGCGCTTTGAAAACTGTGGGGCTGGACAAATTTTCATGAAACTTGCATCATGTCATAAATATAGTAGGTATTATTGTGGAAGTACGCTATAAAAATTTGGATAATGTTAGTTCAGCTACTGTGTTATACAACAATTATTGTAGTTAATCGTAGTCTAATAACAATGCCTGCCATTTGCGTGTGTATAGCTTTGTATTAAAAATAAAATATTGATTCTGGAGGTATTTACGCAATAAATGGCATGCTGTTTCATTAGGAATTTTAAATATCTGCAGATATTTTGACAATCTCAACAAATACCAAGTGAACATAACATTTTTTAAGGTTCTGCTAAAAAAAAAAATGAATGCAGTTAATTTAACAGCACTTTAACTATCAAACCTTTTTTTTTTTTTTTTTTTTTTTCCTCCTACTCATAAATGGTATTAAACATAATTTAATGATTGTTTAAGACACATTGCCTTTTGTATGAAGGAGTAAATTCACTGTGTTCTCTAAATATATGCCTTTCTTATGAGTATGAGAAATATAATGGATGAGTATTTCAGCTATTCATACTTTTTAACGGTGAACGTTCTAAACGGCTTGGTGATATTTTTATAACACGAGAAAGAATCATGTGTGACTCTTCTGCTATTCTGTTGAAAGCTTAAACCAAAACATTTTTTCTTATGACCTAGGAAGTGTTGACTGCAGTTAAAGACTCAGCTGATGTAAACTTCAACTGAAAGTCGCATGGTAGTTTTTATTTTAATATGCAGAAAGATACACAAGCATTAGGCCTAAAGAAATTTAGTAGGGATTTGAAAAGTGCTCAAAAGTACCAAAATTTGAGGCAAAACAGAACTGTTTGAAAATATTGGTTTCATCTTTAAGGTGCAAGCATTCAGAGTTTTGAGAACTAAATGCCCATGTTTCCCTTATTGGAATTTATGGCTGCACAAACAGTAAATGTTTGATTTGCTCTAAGAAATTTGTTTCTCACCATATTTCAGATAGCTCTCGGTCCCGCAGTAAAGATGTCAGTTCTTCTCTGCCAGTGCCAAGTGCTGCCTGGTCCAATTCACACAGGAAGGAACATATTAGAAAAGAGTCGTTTGGCTCAGAAACAATTGATAACGTTGCTGGTAAGTCAGTTAGTTATAATAATCAGCTGTAATTACATATAGTCTTATTTCATAAGCAACCACACACTTGGTGAAATGGAAAGTTAAACAGAAGTGATGCAGATTTTCATAAAAGCCATTGCAAACCCTTAAAAAAACATTTTCTTAATGGCTCTGATGATTAAAAACGCTTAGTGATGAAGCATGTAAACATGCCAGTGATGTATTGATTCAACACTTAACATTGGTTGGTATTTGATTTAGTATTGGTTTTGTTGAAAATACTCCTCACCCCCTTGTAAGCATCTCACATATGCATACATATGTTCAAGTTGTGCCCGTGTTATCTCCCTTTTTTCTCTCTGCCTCTTTTTTTGTATTGAAGATAATACATTTTTGCTGAGGAAATAGATTTTAGAGTTTGTAACTTTAGAAAAAAATAAGCATTTTCATGTAATATATTTATATGTACTGGGGTAGTGTACGTCAAAATTAATAGTCATTTTCATGTAATATATTTATACAAGTGGGGATAGTGTACGTATTTGATAAAGGACTATATAAGTTAAAATTATATTGTTTTTAGAAATTATTTTTAATGAGTAGTTTTATTTGCTGTGTTAGATATTTGAAATATTGAAAATGAGTGTTTGTGGAAGAGAAGCCTAGCACACAAATTACCATTAATTTCTCTGTGGAACAGCTAAACACACAAGAATTATACGGATTAAAATTCTTCATACCCAGTTACCATAAAGTCACACTACACTAAACACAGTATGGAAAATCATGAAGTATCAGAAATCTTAATTTCTGTCTAAAGGTAAGTGAAAGAAAATTATGACTTACTTTTGCCCCTGGAGAAGAAGCTGTGACAAACATAGAAAAATACAACACGATGGAGCATTTTAAAAGAATAATAAAATTTCTAATCTACTCTAATTATACAGTTGTACACTGGTTAGAGTAGACATTTATTACTGTAGCATTAAATACTGAACAAAATCAACATTTGACATATATGCACCACTATAATTATCATAATTACCAGAAATAATAATTTTCAATGAGATTTTTTACTGAATGAAAGTATGAATCTGTTATTGGAATTTCTTAGAGATTTAAAACTGTATAACCTCTCTCTTTAAAGCAGTGAATCTCAAAAAGAGCTTTACGTGAAAAATACATTTTTTCCAGATGACGCATTTCCGTGCTTCTAGCAAGTGTGCTCTAATAAACGACTTCACCCCATCTTGGAGCGCAATAAATCCTTATGGGGCAAGTCACGCCAATCAAACAGTAATGGAGTCAGGACACGTGCCTACAGGGTACTTCGGTGTGGTACAACTGATACTACAGACGTGTGCTCCTAGGTTTTACTGTTCACCGAAACTCGTCCAGAAGCTGTCATGTCAACACCTCTCTCAGAAGAGTTTACTATCTACCAAGCTGTGAACACCCTCCAGGAAGGTCGCGCCAGTTCCACAGTGTTCTTCTGGAGGGCAGCACACATTTCACTGGAGCGTCACAGCCACCCGCACCTCCAGCAGAGACGATAAAATATGTTAACGTCTCAGGCACATGCGATAAGAAAATGGCACTCCTTCGAAAACTTGGAATTTCTCAACACCTGCAAAGCGAGAATAACTTCCCCCTCAGCCTTCTGAGGTCCTACAAGCTCTGGATTTTAGTATAAATAGGTCTTCCAGAGCAGGCCTCAGAGCAGTCTGCTGCATCTCTTCCGTTGTGATGGTTGGAGGTGTCAGTCCAGGGCAAGTACTGTGCTAACCCTTCTCCACCCGGAGAATATCTGCAAGGGCTCACCAGTACTAGACCCCCCTTCGTCGCCAGTGACTGTGGACATCCAGAGGCCGTCGACATCTTCAGCAGCCCCGGAGGACCACTGCCTTCCAGAGGGTCTTTGACCTCTCGAGCTGCCTCCAACTTCAGCTCCAGTAGCTCCTGAGGGCCGCCGATGCCAACCAGAGGGTCTTGCTGACATCGCCAACACAGCGACCTCCCTTTATTTCCTGATAAACCACCCTAAAGGTAACAGGTCACATCGATGACGTTCCCTCTGGACAACCCTTAGGGCTCTAGCCAAGCCATCGTCTTTGCCCTTATGGTAAGGACCCCCTTCTTGCCCAGTTTAGGTTCATTTAAAACAACCCCTGATATTCAAATAAGATTAATTAATTGGCTAATTAATTAATCTTATTTTGCCAGTAATTTTTACATCACATAACGTCAGTCTAGATTGTCCAGGTTGCCTTCACCTGGTAGTTGATGTAAAATTAACTTCCGTTAATTTTTATTATCAAAGTATTTTCTCTAATATTTCTAGGAGAGTACGGAACCACGTGTTACCAATACCTATTTAATTTACGTATTATTTTAAAACCTAAATTACCTGCGTGTTTTTAATCATAGATTTGAAACCTCTTAGGCCCATAAGGTATTATTTAAAAGTTAGCATTACTCTAGTTCTATGGTCAAGCCGGCTACTTGCGTATACAGCCACAAAGGCAGATAAACACACCAGACAAACAAAGATATGCCAGTATGTAGATCTTTGGGAGCGCCCGAAGCACCTTAGGAACTCCTCCACTTCTGGAATCACGAGACAAAATAGTTTCCTACTCTGCCACCGCTGGGTAATGGCCAGGTTGGAGAATGAGCTATTTTAGCCCCACCTGACAGACTGTGGAACCACGCCTAGGCATCATTGCATAAGACGTGTAATATCCAAGGTTCTGTTTCACTGCTGGGTAACGGCCGGACAGGGAACAACAAAATGAGATATAGTGTTGGAAAAGTCAGTGTGTCTAGGGCTCGACGAACAGTGGTTAAAGAACCCTTTTTTTTGTTAATCGCTCCTACCACACCCCAGGATTACCGCACCACTCTACCTCAACCAGCGTCGGTCGCAGTCCTGCCACCTACTGCCTCAACCAGCCAGCTGGCAAGGAGGAGTGTGCAGTTGCATTGCTTCCAAAAGGTAACGCTCGAAAGAGGCTGGTAAATGTAACCCACTAGACCCACTCTCTATACAGGGGTTTTGCCAAAGCATTCATAGATTTCCTTGCATCATAAATGCTCCTCGCGACACTGGCACCACGAATGTTGAAGTCTGTTTCGTGTGTTAATACTAGATCTTCCTATCGCAGAACTTTGAATATTAAATTAGTCCTATCGCCAGTATCCAGCCCAGGAAGTAAGATCCCCGAGCCTCCCAAATCAGCTAATCAAATCCAACATGGAGAACCCCACCTTAGCCGGTGCTTATTAAGTAAGGGTTTGTGTATGTTCTCCGACAGTGTCAATCTTTCACTGTGAGGTTTTATTCCTCGTTGTCCCCATACACCACCGAGCCTTCAGGCCAAACAGTATAGGAAGAGGACTGAAGTGGGCTTCACAGTTAATAACATTTCTTCTAGAGAAAACTGTTCATAAAATAAGTTCTTGTTAAACTGAATAGTTTAATTAAATTAAATTCCATCTTGACTAGCAGGGTAGCACATAGACTCTATATATGACATAGAGTTATAATTTCTTTCTTTATGACAAATTTTGTAGAAATTTCTTTTAATGGAATTAATAAAATTAGAGCACACTCTTTGGTACAGGCTTATTGGTGGAAGTTTCATGGATGACAAATCTGGTGCTTGTAGTCTGCTTCAATAGCATGTGCACTTTTACTAGATTTGTGAGGGCTCCCTTCCATCGCCCTGCCTTTAGGATGGGCGGTCAAAATAAAAATTTAATTAAATGTGATAAGAGACAACAATCAATGAATTGACAGCTGTCATGTCTCGAGAGAGAGTTCCTGGACTTGCCTCTTGTAATCCTCCGTCTTCCTTAACAAATCAAAGAAAAAATTATTTCCTAATAAGAGAGACTTATCTATAAATTTTGATGCCATCAGGTGAGAGACAAGACGAACAAAGACACTATTTACTTACTCTAGATGGGCACTAGCGGTGTTTCCCATACACCGCACTTTGAGACTCAGGGATCTCAGGGATGCTGTGGGTTCTGTGTGTATGTATCACATGTGCGTACTTAAGAAAACACTTTTCAATACTACACGTTACACTTTGAAATAAAATGGAGTAAAAGCTGGGTTCTGATGCTACAAAGATACTTAGATTTACACTGGAGAGATTGGTTTTACTATGCTTTAGTTACATACTCTTGCCATACTGAAATTAGATGGTTAACCTCGGCTGTGACTAGCCAGTTCTGGTGGGTAATTCCCCCAGCACGTAACTCAACTTGCGCTATCCTAGATGAATGATCTCCTCGTTATGCCGGAAGACACAGTCTTCACAAGGAAAGAGGTCTACAGCCGCTAGGGTGGACTGTAGGGTATTCCTGGAGACAGGACACGGGGAATGAAACAAATGAATTTACGACGTGCATTTATTCTCTCGCTAACGCTTGCTCGTTGGGACTCGTCCCCAAATCACGTGCTGTGTAGCGACGGTCAAACACATAACAGGCTAGGATAAAATAATATCGCCTTACAAGTTACACAAAATAACACTTAATGAAGATTGGGCACAACATGAACAGGCAGATTAAACACGCATATGCGTGAAACCAATCTTAGATGGCGCGGATGCCGCTGGATGAATTTCGTAGCAGACCACGTGTGCAGATGAAAACGAAATATTTTTCTGTGAATATCGGTAAAATTCTATTGGACAAAGTTACTGCGGTGTTCAGAAAATTGTTCTCTGTGCGGTTCAAGCATACAAAAGTTTCTATTGTGCCTGATGGCAGGAATATCTAACATATGCAAAAGACCACGTGGTCATACACAAAAGCATCAAACTTGGAAAAATTACAAGAATCCTTAAATGAAACAATACATATTACACTGAGAAATTTATGGTGCACATGAAATTACAAGAAAGAACACTTAAGCGCAAGGATGGCGCAGGAACGGACTTAGAATCTGGTGGCGCATGCTCACAACTTATATGGCTATAAAATAATTAAACATGACAAAACCCTAAAAATATGCACATACAAGATCACCCTCAATATTGCTCGTAACAACTAAGCAGAAATTATGATGGTAAAGCCCTTAGCCTGGGCAGATATCATCTGATTTACCAAGTGCGCGGGCCGCGTGGCCTCTCTGCCATTCTGTCTCCTCATCTCCGTTAAAGTTCAAAAAGCCAAAAGGCGCAAGTAATTAGTTAAGCAGAACATTAAAGCCGATGTGGAAAAGTTTGCATGCAAAGTAACACGGATATACATAAAACTGGAATCTCTCTGTAAATTTGGTACGTACTCCGTTTTTGAAGTCTCAAAAGCCCAAAGGGCAGAAATAGTAAGCGGAAGCATGACTGCTGGCGATTCTACGGGAAATCTGTACGCAAAGCAAAATTAACCCGGTGAAATAATACATAAAACTTGAACACTAAATCATTAAAAATTATATCTAAAGTACGTAGTGAAATGCTTTTAACCTTCCAGCCTTGTAGAACGACTCTCAACGCAGGGGCACTGTAAATTACACATGGCGCAATATTATAAAAGCAGGTTTCCTTATGCACCCCAACCTAAAATATAATACTTGTAATCAACAAATTGGCCACATAAATATATTAAACACTAAATATTTCCCATTGGAAAGTCTTTTAATCGGTAAGACTGTGTAGTGCTAGATCTACATGGTCTTTTGAGGCTTACGCCTGATGTCAATGTCCTAACAGTTAACGAGTGCACTTTAAAATTTTCAAAGCCAGAACATGAGCAAAAACTCAAAATACAGTAATTAATCACTTCACCTGAGAAAGAAATCTTATTATTTGCAAAAATTTCCAGAAATTAAATTTCATCAAAACACTTAAATATTTCATGGAAATTGGTTCGGGATGGGGGAAGTCCCACTATTTCTCTTGTTTTAAAATGTAATACAATACAAGAGAAAACAAATTATACTGTCTAGATAAGTAAATAATTGCAAAGGTCGTGTCATAAATAATTTTACCTACGTAATAAAATGGTCAATTGTAAAATGATGTAAAAACAAAGAGTAAATTTTATTTAACTATCTACAAAAATTTTTTGTTAATTTTTGTACAAATATTTTTTGAATAGTGTAAATAATCTTGAATTCACATCCTAAAAGAAAATCAACTATCTTTGTTCTTTGAAACTGTTATTTTTACTTTCAGGTAACATCAAAAGTAATACATGCAAAACAGAAGACAGGCCTTTGTTATGTCCAAAGAGAAAATTAATTTTCAATGAACAGAACAGCATAATTGATACATCCAATGCCAAATTGACAGTTCCAAGTAGGCTTATCAAAGCTGCTTCAGGCAAAGGTAAGTAGGTATAGTGTGTTTTGTTTAGACACTTACACCAAAATTTTGCGATTGGGTGGCCAATTTTCTCGAGGCACTCCCATTTCCCGTGCCCTTATATTCTGCTGCTGCTACATCCTCAGCTCACTTCACCTTCACCAATGTGTAAGACCTCTCTGTTAAGCACTAACCAAACCTCTCAACTTAACAGGTGTGGAGACTTAAATGTAATCATGTTTAGGTTTAGATCAGTTGGAAATTCAAGTGGAAACTAGGCATGTAAATTGTGTTATGTACTACATACTACGGAATGTATTAGTGTACAGTATTTACAAGAATACCTTTCACCATGTAATATGCATGAAAAAGGTAAGAAAGTTTGTGCATGTGTGTGCAAAAAAGTCCATTTTGTAGGAACCACGGATATGAAATTTGTTTTGGCCATCACGTTGTTCTTTGTTTAGTCTCTTTCGATTTTTATCTGTCTATACACCTACTTTTATTTCAATAGATTTTGTTTCATTTTTTTCTGTCTGAATCGTTGTTTTGAGGCCATTGTTCTTCATAATAATGTCCATCTTTGCAGATGAACACCATCTCTGAATTGCGAGACGTGCATGGTGGTTGTGTTGGTGATGGTCTGAGTTGACTAATCACAGTCAATCTGCAGACAGGTCTGGGTTTTAAATCCCATTCAGGGTACATCTAACAAACTGGAAAACAAGGAAAAGCCAGGGAGATTGAAAATTGTTCTAAGCACAGGGAAATGTATATTTGTGCAATTTTAAAAAAATTTTGACAACAACAAAGTCAATTTGATTGTATTTTAATGAAACAAATGTACAGTATACATGTGTTTATCAGTTTTGCACTTAAATATTTTGGCTTATCTGTGCAGTTTTATATCATTTGTTTAGTTAATATTTTTCATGAAATTTTTTAACGCTAGCACTCTTGTCAATTTGGATCACGTGTAGCACAGTGCAGTAATTGGAATATCTTATTGAACTATACAGAAAATAAATAAGAATTATTTTCGAATTGTCTTGTCAGTGATATTATCTGTGAATGTTTGTAAAATTTTAGTGCCTACAGAAGATGTATTTTTTTAGTATTATAAAAAAAGGATCATAATTTAATTCTTTCTTCTGCAAAGTGGCAATGTCCCAGTCAGTTGTGTACTCACAGATCTTTTGCATAACTTATAAGGTTTTGTTATTCTATATACAAAGTGTTTAGGAAACATGTACAAACTCGGGTACATGATTCGTGACCAGAAAAGAGGAAGAATGATATAGGACACCCATGGTCCATCTCAAATAATAAGGGCTCTAAATGTTCTTGAAGGCAGAGGGCAACAAGCATATTATGTGGGATATTTTGCAAAGTACTTGCTTTACAGTAACACAAATTGGTATACGGATTTTTTAAACCAAGATCTTGGGTAAAAGGAAGGTATGGTACATAGTACACACCCCCATCATGTAAACAATAGGGGTTGGCACTCTTTGATTGAGTGCAGCATTAACACAGGGTGGTTAAATTGATTGTGGATACCATCGGATGAAGCAGGACATCGTAATTATCAAAAAGTTCAGAGTTGCAACTCTCTAGGACCCAACGTTTCCGGTTAAATTGTAAACTTCATGTTCAGTGGTAGTAATACCATGGCCTGATGAGTAGACAACCCTTCCTTCACCTTCCTGTGTGAACGTGGCTTCGTCTATAAACATTACAATCACAAAGAAATTTGGATCAATTTTACACTACTGCATGAACCACTGGCATAATTCTTTAAGGGCGTCACTTAACTCACTTGGATTAGAGCAAGCACCAGCTAGGCTGGGGGTTCGCCACTTTGGGACAGAAATATTTTATATTGGGGCTTGCTTGCGTCCGCTCTGGTTAATGAACTGGGAACCGTGAACATCAGGACTAATTTACTATTAGAGGTCCTTTTGAGGGTCGTTTGGGTTTTTATTACAGAGCAGGACTTTAACCAGCCTGAAGCCAGTATCGCGAAGGACATTTTAAATGTCAGAAACGGGGGGTTTTTAATTACGCATTGGTGCCTTGCCATTATACAATGTGTGCGTAGAGGGCTTTCTCATGGGAACAAAATCAGGCACAATTTGCACCACTCTCTGTCGAGATGTTACCTTGAGACTGCCAGGCTATGGCACACTTCTCCTTGCTGGCTGGATGCTGCGGGTGGCGGCTGAACAGTGGCCGGTGTTGACTGCAGCAGAGTGGTACTGTGGAAGTGGAGGTGTGGCCCAAAGGTGAAGTGAGGTATTTCTTTAGGATGATGTTTTAACCACTGTCTATCCAAACCTTATAAGATGTCTCCGTATCTTACTATGGCTAGATGAATTGGGTGTGGTTCAAATGGTAATGGGATTGGAGGTGCAGGTAACGGAGTAGTGCTTTTAGCTTCTAAAGAGACTAGTCTGACCAGTTCTTCAACACTCTCCTGGAGTTCTAACTTAAGTCTACATTTAACTCCATCTTTATTGGAGTACAGCTTGAATACTCGTAGTTAATACTATCCTGAAGTTAAGCCGGTTTAAATAACAACCCTGTAGTGTACTTCTTGACACTCTGGTTTTGCGATGAGACAACACACACTGTTATTCCGGCCCGGCCCGGCCGCGGTGGGTGGAACTTCCGGCTGTTACAGTGATGGAACAGTGTTTAGGTTATTGTCGCATCATTTTATGCAGAAGTGTTCAGGTGAGGTCTCTGTAACAGGTCGGATGGCCAAAGCACTGTTCACTCCAGACCGGCTGTTACCAGCTGTGGCGTAGTAGTGAGGTAATTCAGTTGACTCAGTTCCACGTAGAAATGTGTACCTAGAGTGATTCGGGTGCTCCCGAGGATCTACCATTTGGCAGAACTCTGTTTGCCTCTTAGATAAGTGGGTATTTGCCTTCGTGGCTTTATACACTCATTTGCCGGCTTTCCCTCAGAATAAACTCAGAGTTTACTTGACCTTAAGGACGTAAAGTGGGGTGCAATTCTACCAAAGAGAAGTCTCAATATGATTAGTTTTTAAAGCAATATGTTTTAATTGAATACATATTTGGACATAAGGGTTCGCACTCTCCTAATAAATTAATGAAAATAATAAGAAATAACTGTAGTTATCCCTAATTGAAATCAGACAAAGGCAACCTGAATGCAAAAGCTAATTCTTTTGTGTAGTTTGTTGTTTTGGTGAGAAAGGATTAATTTAATTAAAACTAGAATTAATTCAAACCCTAATTGAAAACTGGGGCGTGTTCAGAAGGAACCTAAACTAACAGGGGTTCATTACCAGAAGGATAATGAAGAATGGTTTGGCTAAAGCCAAAGGGGGTGTCATTGTAAAGTGGTTAGCTCGAGGTGATTGACCAAGGAGGAAGGTCGGGGTCAACAACAGCGACGTTGGCAGGACCCTCTGGTTGGCGTCGGCGTCCAAGGGCAGCTGCTGCTGGAGGTCACTGAAGAGGCTGGGGACTCTCTGGATGGTGGTGATACTCCGGAGCTGGGAGCTGCTGAAGACGTTGAGGACCATCTGGTGGATACTGGCTTACCGACGCAAGCCCCGCAAGCCTGATAAAATGGCGGTACTCTAGGGCCTAGTGGCTAACACTCCCTGTACATCTCTCAGACCTTGTAGCTATGGAGCAGGGTTTGCAAGCACTTAACCCTACTGCTGACTCTTCCGGCCATCACAGCGATGGAAGTGCAGCAGACTGTCCTTTTATACTATGACACACTCTCCTCCTGTTAGAGAGGAGGGAGGAGAAAAGATGAATAAAAATAATAAATCAAAATGAATGATATCCGGTATGTATGAGCACTGATTCCCTCCTCGATTACGAGCTAAGTGAGCGTCCTCCAGAAGTGTCGTCGGACTTGTTATGTACACAGAAGTTGTTTACTTGTGGGATACTTTCAATTGAACTCATTTACTTTACTCTGCCACCCACCTTGACACGTGTATGAAGCAAACTAAATTCGCCAGCCCCAACAAGTGTGTCATTGCGACTAGTCCGTACCTGGGAATCTTAGCATATGTTCAGCAAGCTATTATACCCGCGTTTTAAGAATGCATGATTAACCTTTCTTACCCTATTCACTACAAGCACATTTCTAATATTTATAATTTGACAAGTATATTAACATACGTAAAGGTCAAACAAATTTTATTTCTACTAAGTTTCTTACTAACTTGTTACCCGTTCATTCTATTACTACATGACAACATTAATTACTTTAAACACTAAGTTAATCATGTGGTTATTATATTATTTACAACTCCGTCAAGACAATCTTGGATATAAGTAGGCACAGGCCTAGTCAATATCTTTTTGGAGGCTGGCTTGGGCACATTGAATTTCCCTTTCATTCGTGCTTTGGCCGTTGAATGTGCTGGGTTCTGACACTTACGGGTTGAGAGTTCGTCTCCTGCACACTTTGTATGTATTCCGTCACTGGGGTGTAGCGTCCGGAATTTACATACGGTCACTAGGGGGTTGTAACTTTTGAATACAGTCCTCCCCTTTCACTGTCTATACATTCATAATGCTTGCTTGACTTGACAGCATTAGTTTGCTGTGAGTTAATTTATGGTTATGATTGCATAGCACACATGCATAACCAACACGAGAAAAGCACTTTTGTCCGCGAGTACTCCTTCAATGTAGAAGTTATTGGCTGCAGTACTTCTTATGCGATCCCCTCTTCTGTGGCCTGCCTCTCTTCCTTGTTGGTTGATGTGTCTGCACAGGCCATCAGAAGCGTTGAGTGGGCCTCCACTGGGTCTTGTGGTACTGCCTTGGCAAGCGAGGTACGTGGCTGATACGCGCCGGTATTTCTCTCATCCAGGGCTGGAGTCTCAGTTCGTGTCCCTGGCGAGGGCTGGTGTATGGCCGTTGCGCACCTGGGAGCTGCTGTGGACACCTTCCTTGGGGGTAGGTGTCATCTCCATGATCAGGTGGTGATCCATAGCTCAATCTGCAAGGGCGGCGTCAGTCGCACTGATAACTTACGGTGTCTGGATGCTGGCTTTGTTTGGATCATTCACAGCCGTAATAGAGGTTGTTGCAGTAGATGTCTCTGTTGGTGGTTCCACCTCATTCTTTCTCTGGGTCAGCTCGCAGCCCTGGATTGGTTGTCGCAAGCAAGTGCAAGCCCGGATTCCTGCCGGTATTGGAGTTGATGTGGCCGTTGGGGGGATTGTAGGAGACATATTCGTCTCTCACCTCGGCACATTGTGTTGGTGTTACGCCCTTGGTAGAAGACGTGATGACTGGGGGCGGAGGTACGGTGGGTACCTCGGCCTGTTCAGCCACGGTTAGCTTAGCCATCTCTTCTATGGTGTTTGGTGAGGCTGTTGTCCAGGGACCTCGTGTTTTGTGGCCACAAAAGGTGTCTCTGGTGGTGCAGTTGCCCTGACATCCTCCGCCGGTGTAAGCTTGCTTCAACCCCCGAGACACACACTCCACTTGAGAGTGTCACACCCCATCCCTTCAGAACCGCACTAGGGGACAATAGGGTTTGAGTCGTTTCCATGACTACTTTATTAGTTGTTTTAGATCAGATCCCCTTCACCTGTTCGTAACATAACTTCTGCTGGTTGCTTGGTAGCCTCAGAGATTTTATTGCGTATAAACTTGTGTTTAACAGTAATAACATACAGTAGGCATTCCAAGTAAGAACATTACACCATGTTTATTCTCCCAAGAATAAATATGTTCAAGTTGGCACACTGCATTCTAATTCCAAGGGTGATTTGTGCCTCTCAACCCCCCCCCCCCCCCACCCCACCCTTGTAAACGCCTTCCCCTGAGAGAGTGACAGGTGACTGAGTTTTGCCAAACCAATGCCGATAGTAGAGTGAGACTGTGGCTCCCTTAAGTGGGCAGTTCGTACGTCGCAAAACACCACATAATTCGCTGGCCACCCATACTGTGGGCTCAGTGTGTAAAGGCACTTGGTGCACATGTACGGTAGAGCCGCCTACTAGGTACGCTCCACGAGGAAGCAACTGGACGACAAGTCAGCTAACCCACTCCATCACCACTTGCAAAATTCGCCGGTTGGAGTGCCAGGTTTGACAAGATGTGACTCGGTAGCCTCTGAACGTCTCACAACGAAGCCTTAGTGCCACCTGAAGTAAGCTAACCTGCTCCATCCACCGCGTGCAATTTGCTGGTTGGAGCATCAGGTGTGACATTATCACATCTGGGTACTCTTAGCCAGGGAATTGCTGTCACCTTCCCACTTTCTTGCTGCAATGACCCTTATTACCTAACCTAATGCAATTCACCCAATGAGAAGGGACTAAGTGGGCCAGTAAGGCATCTATAGCTTCTACAGCCAACCAATTGCCAGGTAACCCATCCCAGTTGGCCTTCAGCCTTTCCTCTGCTCCGGATCAGGCACAAGCTCTCTGCTGACTGCAGATGCCCCACTCAGTCCTCCCTAGTAACTTGTTCAAGTCACCCCAGAAGATGTCTGCACACCGTATCCTCTCGTCCGCCTGCAGCTCGGACTTCCCGTGGGACTAGATCTCGCCAGCACCCAACCTGCCACCATTGAACGGGGCCTTGCAGAGTCGTCCGCAGCAGCCTGCCAGCGGTCCACTACAGCGCCAGTCTACAGGTGGTAAGCCAGCATCCACTGCTGCCCACACTGCCTTAGACGTCTACATAATGTGCCACTACCCCAACCAGCCAGGCCAACTCTGTATACTGACTCCCTCGGAGATAAGGTACACCCAAAATAACCAGCCCATAAGGTCACCCAGGGTTCTTGGCCTGAACCCACACAAAAGAGCCCCCCCCCCCCCCCCCCCCCCCTGGAGACTTGGTAACGAGCCAAGCTTCCCGGCCATCACGTGTCTTATTCATGTTTTTGTCACTGCCTTTATGTTGTATTTTTTACTGAATTGAAAGATAATTTTCTGAAAATGGTAGCACCTACAATGAAACATCATATTTTTTTTCTCTCCCCTCTTTTCATGGGACCAGGAGAAAATGTTAATCAAAATGCAGGATAGTGTAAAAATTGGAAAATTTTTGCATACTGTATGAGCATTATATGGGAACAAACAACAAACAAATACAGTAGAGTATAAAATTGAGGGTAGGGGATTCTGCTGTACATTATAGAAATTTACTCTTTCAGATGAGGTGAAATGTGTCCTGCATTCTGAAAACGTCCAATATTAATCATATTGATAGACCAGGGTTATGTGGTGTCACTTTCTGATGCTACCACTAGTGTAGTGTTGTCCAGTTACGATATGTCTTTGGCTGCAATATTTTTATTAATTTTCACTTTTTACACCAGGGCTTGTGGTGAGTTGGTCATAGCTGTAATTTCCTCATTGTGATGGGCAGAGCCACTGGTTGGGGAGCAGCTGGTTAAGGTTTTGGAAGGGTTGATGGCAGCAGAGAAGTAGCCCATGGTGTGGAGAAGCACGCTGGTAAATACCCTGGCCCGACTTTGCTACTCAGGTATTCTGCCAATGAGTGCACACTCTCCCGGTAATGGCTTTCTGGGCTGACTTCTGCCCCCCAGCCCAATGATGAGGCATAAGGTAATCCAGTCAGAGATTAGGGGGTAGGATGTGTTCATGAGCAATAGGATATATTTTGTCTCACAGGATCTCAACAATGGTGGTAGAGCGAGGGGTAAGCCTGGGCAGGCATTATGGAGAGCCGAACTCTCTCCAGCGCAGGTGCCTGATGGGCTTGCAGCCCCTTTCTGGGTGTTCTGATAGAGCAGGTTGGCACTGCACACCGTAATCCCAAAAAAGGCTCGCAAACTTGTGACATTAATTCCACCTCAGTCTACCCACTAAGGTTAACCCAAGAGGTGCTGGATGGACGTGCCACCAAGTGAACCACTGCAGTGCAGATCGAAACTCTCTTACTCCATCCTCAGTGGTGACTGACAAAATGGGATTGTTATTGTACGTTATTGACACTTTCAGAGAGGTGTGAAGGTCTAACAAAATAGTTCGAAGGGCAGAAGGGTATGTCCGTGCCTTCCCTCGAAGAGTATTATTGGACTGGTGACTAAACAGTCTATAGCGAGTTGAATGTTCAGAAGAATAGTTGATTGAGAGTAAGAAAAGTGAATCCTGAGTTTCGTGTTCTTGTTTAATGTCCAGCAATGAGAATAAGACACACTCCAGGCTGAACCCAAGTACTTGTATGAAGAGCAGATCCTAAGTGGCCAAGTGATGCAAGTCGCAGTAGTTGTGGAGTGCACTGTGGCGAAGGTAACCCTAAAGCCTGATACAGACAGACATCTTTCGTGAACAAGAAGATGATCACAAGAAGGTGAACACCCTCTTGTACTCAAGTCCCATCTACATACTGTACACTCTGACACTTATATCCACTGCAACACAAAAATGATTTTACAAACCAAGCAAATCACTATTATAGAATTAAAATGTGTTTTCTACTCCCGAATTAACAATATCAGTATAAATAAATGTGCGGGATCTACATAAACATATAAAATGTAAATGTAAACAAACGACTTGCACACGAAGGGGACGAAAGATAGAAATATCTCTAAACAATTATAGCTAGCATGCAAGCCACTTGCAAACGTGTTAGCCAGTCACGCGATGCAAGTTGACTTGAACAAGAAGGTTTACACCTTCTTGTACAAGAAAGTGAACCATGTGTAACAGACATTATAGCAAGGCTTGTAGCTGGCACTGAAGATGCCATATTTGTGGCAATGAAACAGTACGCCATGGTGCAGTTAACCAGTAGAGTGCAAATACTAACTGATGACGAGAATACTGACTTGAAGCCCCATACATAGTGTCCAACCAAGGCCGAGCGAGGAGTGTGGTGCAAGGAGTGGGAATCAACCACGCCTCTGTTTGGCTGGGCTGCGTGGTCGCAACCTCTGGCAGCAGGTGGCAGAAGGGTGAAGAAATGCACTTCTAGTGGTGTGTGCATGGCTGCCATGTAGGTAAGCCTGGACACCAACGGTGATACCCAACATCTGTAACCAGTAGTGTGTGGCATTATTATGATTATTCCTAGAGAGGGAGCCCCTGTGGCAGAGGCTACAATGCAACATGACATCGCCCATGGTGTGCAAGTCTATCTATGACCATATTTATGCTTACTTGTAAATAATTTTTACCCTGCATTTTAATTCCCTAGAAGTTTAGATTCTGATTCAGAAAATTCTGTATTTAAGTTTTTCACGAAAAAGTGAACATTTTTGAAATTAACACTTGAAAAATTTACTGCCAATAACTGCATATATTTGAATGTAAGCAGTGACTGCAGTACCTACACAGTTAAGTTGTCAGCAAACTGTGAGAAGTAATTCCATGTTTTAATGTTTTACTAGTCTTGCTAGTTAAAAATTTGTATGACCTGCAATTCACTTTCTTTTTGTTGTATGCAAATAAGAATACAATTTGGTGTGATTGTAGCACATTTATGTTTTGAAGTCTTTCACATCAACATTTGGCTAATGCAATGTTCAAGTTATACTTGGGTCATTCTTTTAATATTACTTTCTGCTGGTTTTCAAGAGTATTTTTGTTGTTTTGGAAATACTTGAAATTTCACATGCAGTGGTAGTATATCAACCTGGAAAATATTCTGCTTTATACTGTTGAAGTTGGTATAAATTTTAAACCTGGAATAAACTTAAACTTTCAATGAGAGTTTTTGTTATACAATATTTGCAATACTTTTGTAATTTTGAGAATTTAATTACATGCGTGCTATTTATAGTATTTACGTGATTCTCCAGAAGTCAATTTACCAGTTGATAACTTGATATTAGGTATGTGCAAATGTTCGAAAATATGAATAGTTGTGAATAGTAACTTACAAATTATTTACATTCAAACTCCGAATACCTAATGCAAAAATTGTGAATATTTTACATTCCAGTTTATAGTGGTTATTTTCTCAACTCTTTATGCCTACTCATTTAAAGATGTTTATTTAAACTTTAATTCCATTGTTATTAGAGCTGGACCATCACTGACCATTGTAACTAGTAGTTTTTACGAATTTTTGCCATTTCATGCGGTAGCACATGAACGATCATTGGATCCCAGCAAGGTTATTTAATTAGTATATTATTGAAAAACTCGTTTTGTACTTAATAAAAACCATAATTGTGAAGAAAACCATTACACACACATTGGTTTTCACTGTAGGATTTACGAAAAAAATAACACGTTTCTTCATCCTTATTGTATGTAGTAAAAGAAATAGGCATGAAATGGTTATGTTATCGTGGTTGTGCGCTACCAAAACATAAACCTGTTTATATTTCTTTTATTTGCAGACACACACGGCCCTGTATGACGGAACACATACATTTTTTTTGGTAGTTCTTGAGAAGTTGTAGTGTTTTATTTTTGTAAATGCATTAAAAAGTTTTCAATTTCATTACATTGATGAGATCTGTAGTGAAACAGGAACTAATGGCTCTAATATTGCAAGGCAGTTGCTAGTGTTTACAATAAAAAATATGCATTTACAAAGAGTTTCATCTACTGTTAGCGCCACAAGTCCTTGCGGGTGAATTAATGGGGAGCAGGGTGCGGCTGGTGATGGGAGAGGCTGTCGCTAATACATGCTGCCACCGGCTGGGACATACCATCGGCCAAAGCGTAGGCATCTAGGGAGGCGAGCTGCCAGGACTTGTGGTGCTTACAGTACTTCAACTCACGGTAAACAAATTTTGTTACTATTTTAGGACTGAAGTAGTAATAAATTGCACATATTGACAAACAGTTTTCGGTGCGTTAGCATATAGCACTACAGTTTCGACGCATGAAGTCTTTTCTACTTATATAAAATCAACTTCTACTCATCAGTGCGAACCTCTCAGCCGCACACCCCAACTGAGTTTAATTGGCAGTAAAATCCTGATGCTGAAGGAATTATTGGCTCTGCCTGGTCTTCACCGCACTTCTGGTGCTAAAGTCCAGGTCTTGAGATTCCTTCTCGCCTATGAAGATCATCGTAGTTTAAGCCGTCGAACACTTAGACACTTTCCTGTCCCTTCAGAACATAAAGCGTAATGTCAGTAGAGTTATTTTCATAGCCAATTTGCCTACCTACCCCTACTAGCTTAGAAACAGGTCGCCTTCACCTGTCCAGCGTATCAAGCTTGACGCCGTCGGGTGGGACACGAGATGAACGATGACACAAATACTTACTCGTAATATGGGCGCCAGTAGTGCTTCCCAATCACTGCATTATTGAGACTCAGGGTTCTGAGGGATGTTGTGGGTTCTGTGTGTCCGTCTCACTTGTGCGTACTTACAAACACGTAGGCAATACTAAACTTTTATTTAAAAAATCACTGAAATAAACAATTGATAAAACATATGTGGCTAGGACACTGTCACTACTGAATAAAAAATTGAGTTCACTGTAAACTTGTTTTTATTGATATTGTTTATACATATCAACGTGCCAGTAAAATGGTTATCTCGGTCATGACTAGCCAATTCTGCTTGGGTGCTCCCCAGTCCGTAATTAACCTAGTGCACACCTAAATGGATGATCATACTGAGGTGTGTGAGAGCACAGCCGGGAAGAGGGCCGACAGCCGCTAGGGTGGATTGATGGTTTTTCCCTGAAGACAGGACACGGTGACTTACAAATGAAAAACCTTAATTCATATTATCACACGTGATTACTCGGCATCACTAACGCAAGCTCGTCGGGCTCGCCCTCCAGCACGTGGTTAATGTGGTGACGGCCTATACACAGAGCTGGCTAAGACATGAGTAATTGCACCGTACACTAATTTCACAATTATATAGACACTTGAATGATACATGAAATAAGATGGGACATGAGATGAATATTCACAATAAACACACACGTGTGAAAACAAGCTTAGGTGGCGCGGATTCCGCTGGATGAAGTTTGTAGCGGACCATGTGGTGCAGGTGAAATTGCAATATTTCTGCGTGGAAATGGCAAACTAAATTCAGATAAAATATTATTCGTGTTGAGCAAGTGATTCTCTTTATGATTATCATTGTTACAGGCTTGTAACATGCTTGATGGCGGTGAAATCAGACATTACATTGACAGCGTGGTCAAGTACAAAAAGCATCAATTTACATGAAAAATTCATTAAACCTTGAATGAAAAATACATAGAACCCTAAAATAACTGATTGCACAGATGATGTTATACAAATAAGATCTTAAAACGCAACGATGGCATATACAATGACTTGGCTTCATTCGGCCACGTGGTTATACGTGATGTTGCCATAAAATATTTGAACACGAAAACTACCCTTAAATACATACATAAGAATAAAGCTCTTAAAATTACATGTAGCAATTATGCAGAAGTTATACTGAAATGCCATAAACATAGGCAGATGGCATCTGATTCAAAATGTGCGGGTTGCGTGACCTCTCTGACATCTTTCTCCTCCTTCTCCTCGATTAAGGTAAAATGCCACAAGGGCGTAAGAAATTAGTAAAGCGGAAGCATAATGCTGGGGAAAATCTCTGGCAAAACGTACGCAAGCAAAGATTAACCGGTAAACTACATTAACTATGGAAACCTAAATCAGTGAAAAAAAGTTGTAGTGCGCACGTGACAGTGTCTTACCTTGCCAGTTCTCCTCAACAGACTGTCCAGATACAAGCGTCGCCTGGACCTATCATGGCCGTCTACGGGGTTCATATAAGTGGAAGTGATATGCATGCCGAGTGAAATATTTTATATTGAAAATAAAAATGGCACAAATTAAATTAGATATTGTTTTACATTTCTATAATTTTGTTACGAATTTCAATATTATTTTAATGTCTCTTTGTGATTGCGTTCATGCCAGAATATTAAGTGTACTTAATCTCGGTGCCGCAGGCACTTTGAATATTCATAACCAAACAATTAAAATTAGTACAAGCACTTAAAACATTTAAAGACATATTAAACACTGTAAAGACAATATAATTCATTTTACCCGGAAATTAACATTTATAGGAAAGTTCAAAATTGTCGGCCTCTTTGCGCGCTTGCGGAACACGTGATACGTGAGCGCCGTCATCGGCTGTAGCTCCGCTGGCTGTTAGCCGGCGTCAAGCTTTTGTTAAGCTCTCATTGATAGGAGGTAGTACAAATCACTTTGTTAATTTCCGTACAGAAATAAATGTTATTTTATCCCACTTAGGATATTATTCCCATAATCATAGAACTCTTCCCTGTAAACATCAGATTCATCGAGGGCCAGGAATTTTATTCCAACCAAACCATCAAACTCACCAGTTGACACACTCACCTATCATGGGTGGCCATCTTTTCTATGCAGCCCGGTGTATAGAACGGTAGAGCCCCAACACTAGGTACTCATCCTCTTGGGGTTGGACTGTCAGTCTGGGGTTTGCTCTCTCCATTGCATTTGTGGTGCCCTGGTTCATTTGGATGGTGAGCTGTTCCACTGTACCCTGTTGGTTGGCCTTCATGCACCGTTGTATTCAACTTTTACCTCGGAAATAATGGCTCATTGTGCTCCACAGTTTCTGCAACGGTTATTCCCAAATTCCTTCACTCACAATACACCATTACCATAGAGGCACATTAAAACAGTTTGCAAATGTCGCTGTTTCCAAAATGCTGTCTCCCTTGGCCTGAAAGCCGATGTCCCTTTTTGCAATTTGGTTAAATCACTTTCCTTACCCATGACACCAGGATGCGCAATATGTACAGCCAGGCTGTTTGTCACATTATATACTTGCTTCACCAGTCCTTGTCACTGGCCATACATCATGGGCTACGTGCTGCAGATTGCACTTCTAGCAGGTGGTCATAATTATGTGATTTGACTGTGTATATATTATGCACTATGTACCTAGTGCATTATTTTTTACAGTGTTTACATTTTTCTGCATACTTTTTAAGTTCAGTATAAGCAGTATATCATCTTGTGAAAATGATATACTGCTCTTGAAGATGCAGGTATTATTTGTGTGAGAGTGGTTTTTTTTTGCGTGATCAGTCGATTGATATTTATTTCTGTTATAAATATCTGAAAAGAAATGTTTAACGATAGCTATTCGACTTTGAAACAATTATGTAGTATGTTATTCAAAAAAGTTACTGTTTGATTTAAAAATATCCTAACAAAATCCACTATTCGCACACCCCTACTTGGCATGTATGTCACTCATTTTGAAACAATCAATAACGCCATGAAAATGTTACACTGCACGTGAAACATTCCTTAAGTGATAGGGAGGTAAAACAGTAACCTTCAAAGTAGGTCATTCAAGGAAAAATCAGATTTGGCGTTAATTAAATGTGTGGATGATGTTAGGCTCATATCAGTGGATACATAAAAAATGTATATGTAAAATGTGGGTTTTTCATAAGCAAAGACGTATACCTAAGCAAAAACTAGTGTTATGCGCTTTGAAAACTGTGGGGCTGGACAAATTTTCATGAAACTTGCATCATGTCATAAATATAGTAGGTATTATTGTGGAAGTACGCTATAAAAATTTGGATAATGTTAGTTCAGCTACTGTGTTATACAACAATTATTGTAGTTAATCGTAGTCTAATAACAATGCCTGCCATTTGCGTGTGTATAGCTTTGTATTAAAAATAAAATATTGATTCTGGAGGTATTTACGCAATAAATGGCATGCTGTTTCATTAGGAATTTTAAATATCTGCAGATATTTTGACAATCTCAACAAATACCAAGTGAACATAACATTTTTTAAGGTTCTGCTAAAAAAAAAAATGAATGCAGTTAATTTAACAGCACTTTAACTATCAAACCTTTTTTTTTTTTTTTTTTTTTTTTCCTCCTACTCATAAATGGTATTAAACATAATTTAATGATTGTTTAAGACACATTGCCTTTTGTATGAAGGAGTAAATTCACTGTGTTCTCTAAATATATGCCTTTCTTATGAGTATGAGAAATATAATGGATGAGTATTTCAGCTATTCATACTTTTTAACGGTGAACGTTCTAAACGGCTTGGTGATATTTTTATAACACGAGAAAGAATCATGTGTGACTCTTCTGCTATTCTGTTGAAAGCTTAAACCAAAACATTTTTTCTTATGACCTAGGAAGTGTTGACTGCAGTTAAAGACTCAGCTGATGTAAACTTCAACTGAAAGTCGCATGGTAGTTTTTATTTTAATATGCAGAAAGATACACAAGCATTAGGCCTAAAGAAATTTAGTAGGGATTTGAAAAGTGCTCAAAAGTACCAAAATTTGAGGCAAAACAGAACTGTTTGAAAATATTGGTTTCATCTTTAAGGTGCAAGCATTCAGAGTTTTGAGAACTAAATGCCCATGTTTCCCTTATTGGAATTTATGGCTGCACAAACAGTAAATGTTTGATTTGCTCTAAGAAATTTGTTTCTCACCATATTTCAGATAGCTCTCGGTCCCGCAGTAAAGATGTCAGTTCTTCTCTGCCAGTGCCAAGTGCTGCCTGGTCCAATTCACACAGGAAGGAACATATTAGAAAAGAGTCGTTTGGCTCAGAAACAATTGATAACGTTGCTGGTAAGTCAGTTAGTTATAATAATCAGCTGTAATTACATATAGTCTTATTTCATAAGCAACCACACACTTGGTGAAATGGAAAGTTAAACAGAAGTGATGCAGATTTTCATAAAAGCCATTGCAAACCCTTAAAAAAACATTTTCTTAATGGCTCTGATGATTAAAAACGCTTAGTGATGAAGCATGTAAACATGCCAGTGATGTATTGATTCAACACTTAACATTGGTTGGTATTTGATTTAGTATTGGTTTTGTTGAAAATACTCCTCACCCCCTTGTAAGCATCTCACATATGCATACATATGTTCAAGTTGTGCCCGTGTTATCTCCCTTTTTTCTCTCTGCCTCTTTTTTTGTATTGAAGATAATACATTTTTGCTGAGGAAATAGATTTTAGAGTTTGTAACTTTAGAAAAAAATAAGCATTTTCATGTAATATATTTATATGTACTGGGGTAGTGTACGTCAAAATTAATAGTCATTTTCATGTAATATATTTATACAAGTGGGGATAGTGTACGTATTTGATAAAGGACTATATAAGTTAAAATTATATTGTTTTTAGAAATTATTTTTAATGAGTAGTTTTATTTGCTGTGTTAGATATTTGAAATATTGAAAATGAGTGTTTGTGGAAGAGAAGCCTAGCACACAAATTACCATTAATTTCTCTGTGGAACAGCTAAACACACAAGAATTATACGGATTAAAATTCTTCATACCCAGTTACCATAAAGTCACACTACACTAAACACAGTATGGAAAATCATGAAGTATCAGAAATCTTAATTTCTGTCTAAAGGTAAGTGAAAGAAAATTATGACTTACTTTTGCCCCTGGAGAAGAAGCTGTGACAAACATAGAAAAATACAACACGATGGAGCATTTTAAAAGAATAATAAAATTTCTAATCTACTCTAATTATACAGTTGTACACTGGTTAGAGTAGACATTTATTACTGTAGCATTAAATACTGAACAAAATCAACATTTGACATATATGCACCACTATAATTATCATAATTACCAGAAATAATAATTTTCAATGAGATTTTTTACTGAATGAAAGTATGAATCTGTTATTGGAATTTCTTAGAGATTTAAAACTGTATAACCTCTCTCTTTAAAGCAGTGAATCTCAAAAAGAGCTTTACGTGAAAAATACATTTTTTCCAGATGACGCATTTCCGTGCTTCTAGCAAGTGTGCTCTAATAAACGACTTCACCCCATCTTGGAGCGCAATAAATCCTTATGGGGCAAGTCACGCCAATCAAACAGTAATGGAGTCAGGACACGTGCCTACAGGGTACTTCGGTGTGGTACAACTGATACTACAGACGTGTGCTCCTAGGTTTTACTGTTCACCGAAACTCGTCCAGAAGCTGTCATGTCAACACCTCTCTCAGAAGAGTTTACTATCTACCAAGCTGTGAACACCCTCCAGGAAGGTCGCGCCAGTTCCACAGTGTTCTTCTGGAGGGCAGCACACATTTCACTGGAGCGTCACAGCCACCCGCACCTCCAGCAGAGACGATAAAATATGTTAACGTCTCAGGCACATGCGATAAGAAAATGGCACTCCTTCGAAAACTTGGAATTTCTCAACACCTGCAAAGCGAGAATAACTTCCCCCTCAGCCTTCTGAGGTCCTACAAGCTCTGGATTTTAGTATAAATAGGTCTTCCAGAGCAGGCCTCAGAGCAGTCTGCTGCATCTCTTCCGTTGTGATGGTTGGAGGTGTCAGTCCAGGGCAAGTACTGTGCTAACCCTTCTCCACCCGGAGAATATCTGCAAGGGCTCACCAGTACTAGACCCCCCTTCGTCGCCAGTGACTGTGGACATCCAGAGGCCGTCGACATCTTCAGCAGCCCCGGAGGACCACTGCCTTCCAGAGGGTCTTTGACCTCTCGAGCTGCCTCCAACTTCAGCTCCAGTAGCTCCTGAGGGCCGCCGATGCCAACCAGAGGGTCTTGCTGACATCGCCAACACAGCGACCTCCCTTTATTTCCTGATAAACCACCCTAAAGGTAACAGGTCACATCGATGACGTTCCCTCTGGACAACCCTTAGGGCTCTAGCCAAGCCATCGTCTTTGCCCTTATGGTAAGGACCCCCTTCTTGCCCAGTTTAGGTTCATTTAAAACAACCCCTGATATTCAAATAAGATTAATTAATTGGCTAATTAATTAATCTTATTTTGCCAGTAATTTTTACATCACATAACGTCAGTCTAGATTGTCCAGGTTGCCTTCACCTGGTAGTTGATGTAAAATTAACTTCCGTTAATTTTTATTATCAAAGTATTTTCTCTAATATTTCTAGGAGAGTACGGAACCACGTGTTACCAATACCTATTTAATTTACGTATTATTTTAAAACCTAAATTACCTGCGTGTTTTTAATCATAGATTTGAAACCTCTTAGGCCCATAAGGTATTATTTAAAAGTTAGCATTACTCTAGTTCTATGGTCAAGCCGGCTACTTGCGTATACAGCCACAAAGGCAGATAAACACACCAGACAAACAAAGATATGCCAGTATGTAGATCTTTGGGAGCGCCCGAAGCACCTTAGGAACTCCTCCACTTCTGGAATCACGAGACAAAATAGTTTCCTACTCTGCCACCGCTGGGTAATGGCCAGGTTGGAGAATGAGCTATTTTAGCCCCACCTGACAGACTGTGGAACCACGCCTAGGCATCATTGCATAAGACGTGTAATATCCAAGGTTCTGTTTCACTGCTGGGTAACGGCCGGACAGGGAACAACAAAATGAGATATAGTGTTGGAAAAGTCAGTGTGTCTAGGGCTCGACGAACAGTGGTTAAAGAACCCTTTTTTTTGTTAATCGCTCCTACCACACCCCAGGATTACCGCACCACTCTACCTCAACCAGCGTCGGTCGCAGTCCTGCCACCTACTGCCTCAACCAGCCAGCTGGCAAGGAGGAGTGTGCAGTTGCATTGCTTCCAAAAGGTAACGCTCGAAAGAGGCTGGTAAATGTAACCCACTAGACCCACTCTCTATACAGGGGTTTTGCCAAAGCATTCATAGATTTCCTTGCATCATAAATGCTCCTCGCGACACTGGCACCACGAATGTTGAAGTCTGTTTCGTGTGTTAATACTAGATCTTCCTATCGCAGAACTTTGAATATTAAATTAGTCCTATCGCCAGTATCCAGCCCAGGAAGTAAAATCCCCGAGCCTCCCAAATCAGCTAATCAAATCCAACATGGAGAACCCCACCTTAGCCGGTGCTTATTAAGTAAGGGTTTGTGTATGTTCTCCGACAGTGTCAATCTTTCACTGTGAGGTTTTATTCCTCGTTGTCCCCATACACCACCGAGCCTTCAGGCCAAACAGTATAGGAAGAGGACTGAAGTGGGCTTCACAGTTAATAACATTTCTTCTAGAGAAAACTGTTCATAAAATAAGTTCTTGTTAAACTGAATAGTTTAATTAAATTAAATTCCATCTTGACTAGCAGGGTAGCACATAGACTCTATATATGACATAGAGTTATAATTTCTTTCTTTATGACAAATTTTGTAGAAATTTCTTTTAATGGAATTAATAAAATTAGACCACACTCTTTGGTACAGGCTTATTGGTGGAAGTTTCATGGATGACAAATCTGGTGCTTGTAGTCTGCTTCAATAGCATGTGCACTTTTACTAGATTTGTGAGGGCTCCCTTCCATCGCCCTGCCTTTAGGATGGGCGGTCAAAATAAAAATTTAATTAAATGTGATAAGAGACAACAATCAATGAATTGACAGCTGTCATGTCTCGAGAGAGAGTTCCTGGACTTGCCTCTTGTAATCCTCCGTCTTCCTTAACAAATCAAAGAAAAAATTATTTCCTAATAAGAGAGACTTATCTATAAATTTTGATGCCATCAGGTGAGAGACAAGACGAACAAAGACACTATTTACTTACTCTAGATGGGCACTAGCGGTGTTTCCCATACACCGCACTTTGAGACTCAGGGATCTCAGGGATGCTGTGGGTTCTGTGTGTATGTATCACATGTGCGTACTTAAGAAAACACTTTTCAATACTACACGTTACACTTTGAAATAAAATGGAGTAAAAGCTGGGTTCTGATGCTACAAAGATACTTAGATTTACACTGGAGAGATTGGTTTTACTATGCTTTAGTTACATACTCTTGCCATACTGAAATTAGATGGTTAACCTCGGCTGTGACTAGCCAGTTCTGGTGGGTAATTCCCCCAGCACGTAACTCAACTTGCGCTATCCTAGATGAATGATCTCCTCGTTATGCCGGAAGACACAGTCTTCACAAGGAAAGAGGTCTACAGCCGCTAGGGTGGACTGTAGGGTATTCCTGGAGACAGGACACGGGGAATGAAACAAATGAATTTACGACGTGCATTTATTCTCTCGCTAACGCTTGCTCGTTGGGACTCGTCCCCAAATCACGTGCTGTGTAGCGACGGTCAAACACATAACAGGCTAGGATAAAATAATATCGCCTTACAAGTTACACAAAATAACACTTAATGAAGATTGGGCACAACATGAACAGGCAGATTAAACACGCATATGCGTGAAACCAATCTTAGATGGCGCGGATGCCGCTGGATGAATTTCGTAGCAGACCACGTGTGCAGATGAAAACGAAATATTTTTCTGTGAATATCGGTAAAATTCTATTGGACAAAGTTACTGCGGTGTTCAGAAAATTGTTCTCTGTGCGGTTCAAGCATACAAAAGTTTCTATTGTGCCTGATGGCAGGAATATCTAACATATGCAAAAGACCACGTGGTCATACACAAAAGCATCAAACTTGGAAAAATTACAAGAATCCTTAAATGAAACAATACATATTACACTGAGAAATTTATGGTGCACATGAAATTACAAGAAAGAACACTTAAGCGCAAGGATGGCGCAGGAACGGACTTAGAATCTGGTGGCGCATGCTCACAACTTATATGGCTATAAAATAATTAAACATGACAGAACCCTAAAAATATGCACATACAAGATCACCCTCAATATTGCTCGTAACAACTAAGCAGAAATTATGATGGTAAAGCCCTTAGCCTGGGCAGATATCATCTGATTTACCAAGTGCGCGGGCCGCGTGGCCTCTCTGCCATTCTGTCTCCTCATCTCCGTTAAAGTTCAAAAAGCCAAAAGGGCGCAAGATAATTAGTTAAGCAGAAGCATAATGCTGGCGATGTCCGGCAAAACGTACGCAAAGCAAAGGTTAACCGGTATAATACATAAAACTATGGAAATCTAACTCAGTGTAAAATATATGAAGTACGTACGTGACAGCGTTTTACCTTGCCAGCTCTCCTAGAACGACTGCCCAGAGGCAGGGGTCGTGCGGACCTACCATGGCTGCCTATGGGATTCATACAAGCAGAAGTGCTATGCACGCTAAGCAAAATATTAATACGTGAAAATAAATGGCACATAAATTATTTTAACACAAAATCATTAAAGCAATTTTAAATCATAAAAATTGTTATCAAATAAATGTCTTTTGAAGGCGTTCACGCCTGAATGTCAATGTCCAACAGCTCTTCAACGCAGTGGGCACTTTAAATTTCAAAAGCCAACATGGCGCAATATTATAAAAATACAGGTTTACACTTTATGACACTTTCACCCTGAAAAAGAAATGCTTTGTACATTTGCAACAAATTTGGACCCTGAAATAAAAATATATAAAACACTTAAATAATTTCCCATTGGGAAAGTCTGTGGTTACGGTAGGCTGTGTCAGTGGGGGCGGAGAGTCCCGTCATGGCGTAGCTGTTGTAGGCTCTTAGCCGGTGTCAATTTTTAAAATTAACTGTGTCTTAGGCCTATAAAATTCACATTATGCAAAGCACTAGGGTGACAAGAGAAAACACCTCAAATATAACAGTATTAATCACTCTACCTGAGACATTAAAACATCCAATTATTTAAAATTTCAGCAAATTAAGAGTCTGTGCATCAAAATTAAATTATGATGAAATTTCTACAATCCTTTTTAAATGTAAACAAACAAGAAACAATATACTGTCAGAAGTAAATATTGCAAAGGGTTCATAATATTTACCAGTACTATCTACAAAAATTTTTTGTTAATTTTTGTACAAATATTTTTTGAATAGTGTAAATAATCTTGAATTCACATCCTAAAAGAAAATCAACTATCTTTGTTCTTTGAAACTGTTATTTTTACTTTCAGGTAACATCAAAAGTAATACATGCAAAACAGAAGACAGGCCTTTGTTATGTTCAAAGAGAAAATTAATTTTCAATGAACAGAACAGCATAATTGATACATCCAATGCCAAATTGACAGTTCCAAGTAGGCTTATCAAAGCTGCTTCAGGCAAAGGTAAGTAGGTATAGTGTGTTTTGTTTAGACACTTACACCAAAATTTTGCGATTGGGTGGCCAATTTTCTCGAGGCACTCCCATTTCCCGTGCCCTTATATTCTGCTGCTGCTACATCCTCAGCTCACTTCACCTTCACCAATGTGTAAGACCTCTCTGTTAAGCACTAACCAAACCTCTCAACTTAACAGGTGTGGAGACTTAAATGTAATCATGTTTAGGTTTAGATCAGTTGGAAATTCAAGTGGAAACTAGGCATGTAAATTGTGTTATGTACTACATACTACGGAATGTATTAGTGTACAGTATTTACAAGAATACCTTTCACCATGTAATATGCATGAAAAAGGTAAGAAAGTTTGTGCATGTGTGTGCAAAAAAGTCCATTTTGTAGGAACCACGGATATGAAATTTGTTTTGGCCATCACGTTGTTCTTTGTTTAGTCTCTTTCGATTTTTATCTGTCTATACACCTACTTTTATTTCAATAGATTTTGTTTCATTTTTTTCTGTCTGAATCGTTGTTTTGAGGCCATTGTTCTTCATAATAATGTCCATCTTTGCAGATGAACACCATCTCTGAATTGCGAGACGTGCATGGTGGTTGTGTTGGTGATGGTCTGAGTTGACTAATCACAGTCAATCTGCAGACAGGTCTGGGTTTTAAATCCCATTCAGGGTACACCTAACAAACTGGAAAACAAGGAAAAGCCAGGGAGATTGAAAATTGTTCTAAGCACAGGGAAATGTATATTTGTGCAATTTTAAAAAAAATTTTGACAACAACAAAGTCAATTTGATTGTATTTTAATGAAACAAATGTACAGTATACATGTGTTTATCAGTTTTGCACTTAAATATTTTGGCTTATCTGTGCAGTTTTATATCATTTGTTTAGTTAATATTTTTCATGAAATTTTTTAACGCTAGCACTCTTGTCAATTTGGATCACGTGTAGCACAGTGCAGTAATTGGAATATCTTATTGAACTATACAGAAAATAAATAAGAATTATTTTCGAATTGTCTTGTCAGTGATATTATCTGTGAATGTTTGTAAAATTTTAGTGCCTACAGAAGATGTATTTTTTTAGTATTATAAAAAAAGGATCATAATTTAATTCTTTCTTCTGCAAAGTGGCAATGTCCCAGTCAGTTGTGTACTCACAGATCTTTTGCATAACTTATAAGGTTTTGTTATTCTATATACAAAGTGTTTAGGAAACATGTACAAACTCGGGTACATGATTCGTGACCAGAAAAGAGGAAGAATGATATAGGACACCCATGGTCCATCTCAAATAATAAGGGCTCTAAATGTTCTTGAAGGCAGAGGGCAACAAGCATATTATGTGGGATATTTTGCAAAGTACTTGCTTTACAGTAACACAAATTGGTATACGGATTTTTTAAACCAAGATCTTGGGTAAAAGGAAGGTATGGTACATAGTACACACCCCCATCATGTAAACAATAGGGGTTGGCACTCTTTGATTGAGTGCAGCATTAACACAGGGTGGTTAAATTGATTGTGGATACCATCGGATGAAGCAGGACATCGTAATTATCAAAAAGTTCAGAGTTGCAACTCTCTAGGACCCAACTCTCTAGGACCCCAAGGATTGAACTTAACACTGGGCACCGTACCTAAATTGATAATGTTACCAATACAATTTAGAAATACAATAGTGGGGAGGGCTATGAGCTTGAGGGAAATTGAGGGGTAAAAGTTTATAATGAAAATGTACATATTTTGTATTTTTTTGCCCCACAAGTTCCCTGATCTTCATAGCCCTCCCCACTTTCGTATTTGTAGCATGTATTGGTAATAGCGTCTATTTAGTTAATGTATGGTTCAGGTTTTTTTTTGCAATTAAATGTATTTTCACAAATAAATATTACATTAATTACATATCTCTCACCTATTTTACCCCACAATTTCCCTTATCTTCATAGTCGTCCCCACTATTGTTTTTGGGGTTTCTAATGACAAATGTTGATGCCCCTAGTATATTTGTGTTCTGTTTAATTAATAGAGTGGAATTATACCATTTTCTGCGATTTTTTTTTTTTTTTTTTTTTTTAAACCCCCATTTTTACAAATTGCCCAGTTTTCAGCATATTTATTTTGTTTATGTACATATCTATACTGTTTATATACTTTTTCAGTGTATTTTCATACTTTGGAATGTTATTATTTACATTTGGGAAACTGCATTTGAATATTAATTTGTATGTTATTTGGGTTGTGTTTGCACCAACTACCAAATATTTTTGATGATGTATTAAAGAAACAACTGATTGAAAACTGTAATAGTTTCTTTTCTAGGTAGTCGCTTACCCTTTACACACTCTAAAGTCTACATATCATTACTGTTTTACTGTACAAGTATTTTTATTTCTCTACATACTGAGGTGGAAGTAATTTTAATTTGAATGAGTGGAGAGTTTTTGAGTACAGCTTTCGGTGAAGAAAATAATTCTTCTTCAGCCAGTGCATCAAAGTTCATTCTGTGTGCTAAATACAATGTACTGACACCACACACCAGACACTTTAATTGCAGCAGTGGAGATGTCATCAGATTGTCTACAGTTGGCAAGTCAGTGTATATATTGCAGAGTGTGAACCAGCTGTCGAGTGAGGGTTAGCATCAAAACCAATCAAAAGTAGTAGCAACATTCTCCCTTCTCACCACACTCACATTTGTTTACACAACTGTGTACAAAACTTTCAAACAATAATATTTCACTCCTGAGAATCATAGTTACATTTCAGTTTGCCATCCTTCTTTGGCACTATAACTACGTGGGAGTTGTATGGGGACTTGGATGGTCCGACAATGCTTTGTTCGTTCATCTCATTGTCCTGTTCCATTATTAAATGGCATGTCTGTGCTAACACTCAGAACAGTCAATTGTAAATGGAGGCCTACGTGGTGGTCCATATTTTGTGTTAAATAGATCTGGTTTGGCACAGCAGGCGCCCAAGGCCAAGGGTGTTGGCATGTTCATCCAGGACGTGTTTTAATTCTTGAAACTCGGGTTCTGCTTATTTGTGATTGATCTTACTAGGATCAATTAGGGTGGGTCATACAGCTTCAGGACTGTGTTCCCAATTTTCCGTCACCCGGCATTTATCTCCCAAGTAAACTCATTGTTCCCCATGGTCAATAATGCATTGCTGTAGTCTGAGCCATGAGTAACCAAGGATTACTGTTTGTCATTATGGGGGAGACCATGACTTTGGCTGTATTGGAGTGCCTATGTAGGCTGACAGTTATTGTAATTCGGCTGTCAACTTTTAGGGTGGTGTCGGGTTGTGCCATACAAACAATGTTCAATTGTGGTCCGAGGGTGGCCTTTTGCTGGGGGCTCAACAAATTGCTCCTTATGAAATTTCCTGTCTTGTCGAATCTTAAAGGGCTAAGACCCTTTTACTGTTTACCTTCACTTCAATATGGGGGGCGATTGGAGGAGTAGATTCCTCACAGACTTTGGATGCTAGGCCCTGGTTGTCCAGTGGTGGTGACCTGCTTTGCACCCCAGCCGTGGCGTTTTCCGCTTGGTGATTTGAGGACGTTTTGGTGGTAGTGGTGGGGCGGTTTGTATTACCTGTTTGGTTAGTTAATTTCTCGTGTTCCACTGACCTGCCGGCTTGCATGGACAGTCCTCATGCCAATGGCTTTCAGGGCAGAACCAGCACTTTGGTATGAACGGGGTGCGTGGCGTAGGAGTGGGGGAATTCCTTTGTGTCTTGGATGATGGGGTTCATGACTCAGTTGTTTTGATGGTCCGTGGTTTGTCAAGAGCAGCCTGTGCCTTAAAATTCTGTTACGTATCCATCGCACGATCTACCAGCTCGTCAGTGGTCAAAGGCTTGGGAATGAGACGCACATTCCTCAAACTGGGCAATAACATTCTGCTAATAGAGCAAACAGAACTTACCTCATCTCCTTCCGGATATACTTGTCGGAATATCTGTTCCTTTCTTCGTATACATTTTTCAGCTTCGTCCCCTGGTGCTTGGGTCTGGCTATACAATTGCTTGGTTAGTCTGGCCACTACTTCTTCACCAGGAAATACAGTCGCCAACCGACTACAGAACTGCCTCCAGTCCGTAATAAATTTGCCATATTAACCCCACCATTCTAGTGCCTTATCTTTTAGAAGCATCTGTGCATTGCTAACCCACTGTTTCGTTGGGAGGTCGGACCCCCCAAATTCCTTCTCGCATTCTGTTGTGAATACAACGGGGTCCTCATGGGGTTGATCCGTGAAATCAGGGACCTGGGGTCCCAAGTCATGTTCCGTGGCTGTTCCCCACTGCCTTGATGAACGAGATCAGTGAGGACTGTTTTCATAGGCTTGCTTACACATCTCGCATCTGTACAGTAGTCCAGGCCTGGTAACCCTCTCGTCGGGCCAGCCTATGCAAGTATGGTGATATGGTTCATTTCAAAGCATATAGCGTATTCTGTTAATGCTGAACCCTGGGTACATAACCCAATTACATAAGGTGGTTTGTTGAGCCCAACAAGCTTCACACCTATATTCTAGTCCCTCGGTACTCCTTTCTTCATCCACCCATCCTATGCAAAGATAGTGGAACGGTTTGTGGCAGTGGGCACGTGTAATGCCGAATGTGCCAGTACTCTCTAAGGTGGTATGGCTACATATTTACTTGCCAATATCCGCCATTTTATGGGCCACAGATTCGACTGCGTTAATGTCTACTTCTCACATGATGGTTTGGGTGCCATGGGGTGTTTCAAGACTCCCCAAAGTCTGGTTACGGATCCTGGTTAAGTCTTAGCTATCTAGGTCATTCTGATGTGGTCCTGTGTTACTGGTTGAACAGCAATTGACGTTCGGACCCCAAGTTGGGTGCCAGAAAATCGCTTGACCCATGTTGTCTTAGGGAACTGGTGACACTGTCAACCTGGTTTTATTTGTGCTAGGTCAGGCACACTTTGGTTATAATTGGAGTTATATGTTTAGGTTAAGTTTTGGACTTCACTAGTGACTGGTGAGTCTGTTGGCGACTAGGTACAAAATCAGCTACAGTGGGCACTACAATGTGTCTATCCGGAACATTAGCTAGCTTTGGTATACCTGTATTACCAGGGTTTACTTCGGCCTCTGAAGTGAAGCGGGTGCTGGCTGGCTGGAAACGGCGACTCCTGAAGATGTGTGGGGGTGCTGGTGTATGGTGCTGAACAACACAGTACTGTTGATTCCACCCTGCTGCTTCTTGGTTCCAGAACAAGTAGTTAGATATCTTGTATCAGACCTCTGTGCCCATTACCAGAGCATGGAGAACAGGATGGTAGTTGTTGATGGTGGAGAATGTGTGCAGGGAAATAAAGAAAAGTATGAACTGGAGAGGAGGCTTCTCCAGTTGACGGGCGGTCTGAGCTCTCTCCCGTTCGGCTTTTCTGCTAGTGCAGAGAGGTCAGATATGCACACTCGCTTGGCGGCAGTATAGTCCGCCTTTTGCTCCTCTCTGTGAGAGCAGTGCATTTTTCCAAAAGTCATAGAGATTTGGTTGACACTTAAGTACACTCTCGATCGGCGTGAACTTGAGACAGAACCCTAGCTAAGTGTAAATCCAGTAGTGGTTGATGGCACGAGTTTGATGCACCAATCAGTCCTGCACCTCTGACACACCAACCTGGTGCGATGAACCGTATGGGCAGTCTTCCTACCACTACTGGGTGAGGTCACAACAGGGGTTAGGCCTTCAGGCCTAAGTAAATACTTCTTCCAGTACCATAAGTGCTCCGGTAGCAGTATAACCTGGACTGACTGTCTCGCCCCTCTTAGATGTGTACTTAGTGGTCATGGCTCTACCTTTTGATCCACTGAAGTGTCTAGAATGGGTGGCCATTGAATGGTTTGTGTGCATTGATGTACAGATTCTGAAGGGAATATGCAGTCCTACTGTATGGTTCGTACTTCTGTAACAACACCCAGTCTCGGTTGATGTACGATAATATATTTTTTAGTTATCATAAGTAATACCTCTAGAAGAGAGACACTCAGGGATAGGAACAAAATGTATGTATTAAGAATAATAAATACGGTGATGCGTACTACCTCTTGATCATGCAGAGTGTGATACGGAAGTAACCTACAGTAAACAGGTCTAGGCAACCTGCTCCTAGACTGTTAAGGTGGTGAACGACTTTAACGGCTGTAAAAATAACTCCGCCGTAGTAACTCTAACCAAGGGACGTCTAGACGAGGACTTTACAAAAAGGGGGCCACTACTTTTAAGGACAGTGGGTGTAGGTGTCTCTACCAGCAAGTAGAGGCGGCTGCTGATCCAGGAGTAATGGCAACGGAAGGTGTGATGGTGTCTGCAGTCTTACTGATGGAAAGCATCTGGAAGATGCAGATGGTGGTAGATGTCAATGAAGCCTCTGATAACTGGTGGTAGAAGGTTGCAGGAGCCTTTGGTAACTGATGGTAGAAGGCTCAGGGGCCTTTGGTAACTGGTGCTAGAAGGCTGGAGGTTGCTGAAGATCTAGAATACCTGGCACATAGTCAGTAGAGAGCCCCAGCACACAAAGGTTGAGGCAAGCTACTGGAGAAGATAACCCCGACCTCTGGCATGCACTGCCTTATATAGTTCTCTTGGCCTTGGGATAATGATACCTGTGGAAGGGGGGTAAAACCCCTGTGCTCGGCTTCCTTTATTCTGGGCGCCTCGTGACAGTTGCTGGGAGCTTCCGTGGCAGATGTGGTGCTTTGTGACAGTGTTAGGTACTTAGTGTTAGTTTGCTCGGGTGAGTCATCATACTTTGGGGAGGCTGGCATGAGAAGTGTGACATTGCTTCACAAGTGGCGGCTTAGAGGTTCTCTGTGCGAGATTGGGGAGGCAGGGTTCTTCTTGACGGCTTTCACAACCTTATATTCATGTGTTTAGAATCACCTTCCAAGGTACTGGCGATTTAAGGACACTCGTGAAAGATGTTGCTGGGTTTGACCTTGCCTCGTGTTACTTAGAAATGCGCGAGGTTGATGAGTCGTAATTGTTTAGTAAATAAACTTGAAAGTGGCATGCATTAAGGAATTATTCCCTTGAGCCAAATAAAACTGGGTATTGTCTGGAAACTGTGAGCATGTAATACTCAACTGGATAAAAGTTGGATGTGCTCATAAGATTAAACGAGTCAATGAAGCGCAATTGCACAGATCGTATACCTCCTTGCAAACTTATCCCATGGGGAATGTGCTTAGTAATGCATTTGTTGTTTTCCAAGGATGTTCCAATCACCTTTATCTCACCCAGATTTTCAATTACTACGCTTCCATTGGGCTACTTGATGTGTCTCGGAGCCAATGGCTTCATAAGAAAGAGGGCATCGTAATTCTGCAGCTTATGGAATACAGCAAGAAGTTGATTGTTTTTCAGTCTGAACAACAGATAGCATTGATTATATGTGCAGCCTCTGACTACGCCCGTCAAATGGTCATGGCCAACCACAAAAACTTTGCAGAGCGGCTTATTACGGATCTGACAACTTGTTTGAGCCATTAACCTAGTTCTCTCAGCTATTATCAATGGCTTCATTGGAACAGTTGTGCTGTATGTATCTGCAACCCACTTTGTTAATTCAACTAATTTATCAACCATCCTGTACAAGCAATCTTCACCCGCAAACTCGTGATACTGTGACATACTTGAATCATGAGAGCACATGAGCAAAATGCTAGAAGCATATGGAACATGCTTATTGAGGATTGTTGTGCTGCTACTGTCATGTGAAAAGCAAGTGTACATGGTCTCAGATAAGCTTCGGTATCACAGTACGCAATAAAACCCATCCTTTGCTGTATGACAAAATTCTTGAATTCAGTGTACTTGTTTTCGTCATTTGGAAAAACACACAGCGCATCATTGTGTTGTTGACGTAATTCCTTATGGTGTATGAGTTTCTACTCAGTTCTGAAATATTGGAGGCAATGCTCGCAAACATGTTTTTTGTGATTTTCCTTACTCAACTGACTGTCAAGCATTCGTGACATACTTTTGATCATTGCAAAATGCAAGTGGGCAGTACTACCACTAGCACGAATGTCAAGCAAACACACAACTGATTGTTGGTTCGTTCCACTTAGATATCAGGTAAAATATACTCATATAAATAGAGCTGTTTGCAGTTTTCAACTTCCTATTTCTAACAGGCGGGAGTGTTGTTTTGTATATAATGTCGCAGGTAATGGAAAATGGGGAGAGGTGTGGGTGGACTTCGAGCAGTACTTTAATATATCAACACAAGTTATTGAAGATCAAATATTGCAGTGGAAAGAAAAGGTGAATAATACATTTCCATCATCATCATCATCTCATGACAATCCTCTACCATTCAACATCACATGACGAGCCTCTAACATCAACACCACGTGACAAGAGACTAGCAGCAACATCACACGAAGAGCCATTAGATTTACATGTTGGGTGCAACAAGCATCTGTCGGCGAGTCCATTTTATGAGGGAGCTATGGACCTTCGCCTACAGCATCCTAAGAAGCAGGAACTGGAGCAGTTGAGACCTGACACCCACTCACGGGTCAACAGAGCTCTCTGCATTTTTGTGCCTTTGGGTCTCACTGCCAGCTCCAGCAGTGTGTACAGGGGGGAGCCACCTCCTCTCATCAGGGTATGTGACTTGCACATCCCCCGCTGCCCCCAGACGCAGTTGAGACCTGACAGCCCCTCTCGGGTTGTCGACCTGCTGCCTGTTGTCTCAAGGGAGATGAGACATGCCCCAGCAACCCCAACACCACCCGCCTGCAATGGATGCAGACATTGACCCCAACGACCCCGCTTCAGAGGAGGAAGATGTCAACTATTCGCTAGTGCGTGGTGAGCTTCATGAATTTTTAAATTTCAACGTGATGGATACGTCATTGAGTGTTTATTGCTGAGAATGAGGGCGGTGTTGAATTTTTGACTATGATAGACAGTATACCCCATTGTAATTAATTGTGTTGAAAAGCTATTTTTAAAATGATAATTTAGTTATTTAAAATGATTTTTAATAATTTATACCTTTTTTTTTCTGTTTTTCCCCTCTTAAAAATTCAATGAGTGATAATTTGAAATCTTTGTAATGCATGGGGGAAAAAAAAATTTCTGTAAACTTTTTTTAAGAGCAAAATTAATCAATTCATTATTAATTTTAAATTTAAAGTGTTGTAATTTTTATAAGAGTTGCTCATATCTATCAGTCATTTTCCATCAAGACACTTTCACAATAATCAGTGCATCAACATAAAAGAGTGTTTTAAATGAAAGAAAGAATTCTTATATTTTTCTAAAAGTGCACTCTGTGTGTAATTTGTTTAAAAAATATGATCTTCATTGCATTGGCAAGGTGAGTTGTTATTTACGGAAAAATCTGGTTTATTTGTGTAGCTGTTTTTATTGAATAATAAATGGTCTTATAATCTATACACATAAGTAATTTTTTTTTCCACAGTTCTAACGTTAACATGCAAATTTGTACATTGTTTCACTTACAATACAGTGTTTTTACTATATTTAACATGATTTATGTACATAGCTTCATATACAATATAATGGTTTTGCTATATTTAACTTGATGTATTTACATAGTTTCATTTACAATCAAACATTTTACATAAAATTATCTACATGAGTTTCTATTAACATATAATTTTTGCTCTTTTAAACATTATTCTTTACCACAAGTAAATACAACATAAGTTCTTTTTCCTAAGAGTTATCACAAGTTAATATATTTACATCACAAATGATTCAACTCTTATTAGAATATATCATCAGACATGTTGGATTAGCATATATAAAAGATCTTAATGATTCACTTTTGCACTGTGTACAAAATAAAGGGACTGAACATTTATTTATGTTAAACTCTTTAACTATTGACTTGAAGCTCAGAACATCATAATATTTCCTTATATTAATATTCTCTGAATTTTTTAGAAATTTAAGAATCCCCTTTTGCAAGCTTCTTACCACGTGGATAGGAAAGTTTTGTACAATTTAATTATTTATTTACTGGAATCTCTCACTATGAGGAATAAAACCACTATCCCATTTAAGTTTATGAAGCTCATATGTCCGATGTCTAAACATACTCTTCAAATCTGATCACTCACTCCATGCATAGGGAAGAGAAAAACGTAACACTTTTGTTTCCTCATCGTCGTCAGAATAAGAAATTGCCAACTCTTTAATTATTAATGACTTGTAATGATTATGAAATCTCTCCATGCAAGCATACTTTTTTTCTCACTTGAGAAAACCCCAAGAATAATACACTCGATTTTTTTTGCACTCAATGTCTTTTAAGCTTACACTTTAACTCTTGAAACTTCTGAATCAACTTCATCAATACCTAAATCAGTTGCAAGTACACCATAAGCTGTAGTTGCTTCAATTATCTATTGCATTTTGCCTACCATACAGTTCAGCCTCATGTGTGATTGATTAGCGCAATTGTTAAATGAAGGCATATCATGGGGACAGTTTTTGCAGGGTAAATAAGACACAATATCATTTTCACCTCTTAGATTTTTGGGAAGAAATGGATACTTACATTTAATTTTGTATGGAGTACACAATATTACAAACTCCTCGGGTAGAAGCGAGAGCTCGGTTTCTTCCAAACGCTAAAATAGCATTAAAATCATGAGAACACTCGAGATCGCAATTGGCACAACACTGCTTGTGATTCATATTAATTTACCTTGCAGTGCACAACTCTTTGAGTTGCAGGACAGGCACAGGTTACAGTATTCAGAACAAGCTGGATGGTAATCCCCTGGCAGGACGAGAAGGCCGGCAGGGATGGGTTGGTAACCTCGCTGAGTTGTTGTCCCCCGCCAACCTCGCCTCTCCTCCTAGCTGCAGCCCTTTGCTTTCCCCTGGCAGGAGGGCGGGCTCAGCTTGTCACACAGCTCTCCACGTCTTGAAGATTGCAGCCACCAAATGATACGCTTTTACCACAGTGTGTGTTGCTTCTATTGCCACTCGAACTGACCTCAATGGATTCCAAACATAAACTGACGATTTTCTAGATAAATTCCCCACCTTATATATTAAACGTCTGCCAGTATGGCCACTGTTTTAATATAATACTGATGTGTGAAAGAAATAATTATGAAACCCTAGCTTTTGCCAATATGGCACTGGAGTATAAGCCATTCATACTGATGACTGGAGCTTAGTTCAACCCAAGCTGTGATAGAGAACGGATGTGCAAATAGATCTCGTACTTGTGTAAATTTTATGTACTCTCTTTGTGCATGCAAATCTTAGGTTTAAATAATTAATGCGTTATTCATGGTTGCATACACAAGAGCGTACTCTCTCTGCACACGCAAATGCTCATAATAAGTTATTGTAGTAATACAATTATATAATTTAATTTATTTAATTATTTATTCAATGCACAATTTAATTATCTATTTATGCATCCTAGCACTATGCAACTGCATTCTCCCCTCCCCTCCCTCAACCAAATTCATTTCCCTTCCAGTCTGCCTCTAGCTCCCGACGAGATAACACCTAACCACCCTCTCCATCCTCTTCATCTGCTTCCTGCTCCTGACCAGTCAACATGTGTACTTGCTCTCATTGCTCATTGTGCAAATGCATAAATAACATATAAGTACTCTTATTAACCAAGCACCTGTTGCTGCAACTCCCTAGTCTGGCAGCCACCTACCCCACGACGCCCACCAGAACACCTCAATTCTCCAGACACTCACAGGAGGAAGGTGGGAGGGGAAAGTACACGTGCAATTGCAAATCGAATTACACATGCAAATATAATTCTAACTATACATGCACCTGCAGTTGATCATGCATGTGCATGTGCAAATGCACCAGGGAGTGGGGGAGGGGGAAGTGCAACTGCATCACCACCCTTTTGAATAATTAGGAGCCAGTATTCTTGGGCTCCCCGTACTTACATGTTGCAAAACATACAGAGTAACAGTACCACGTATTGTATCAGTGGGTCTGAATTGCATCATATAGCAGCAGTGGTTTGTCAGTGCATTAATTTTTTTTTTTCAGGTGACAGTGAAAACATCTGCAAGACTAAAGGAAAACAATCTCTACTTAAACAGTTGCTCCCTGATAAGATACCTAGTGAGAGAAGGGTACCTAACACAAGGGTGTCTGTCCAAAATAGGCTTAACATTGCAGCTTCAGGCAAAGGTAAACATAATGTTTGGATAACATGAAAGTGTACAGTTTTTGTAGCAGATTTTAGTTTATTATAACAGTTATTTATTGAAACTGCCTCTGTTGAAACAATGATTGATGTTGCTCTGAAATGTTCATAGTTTTTCCCTGAATGTGGAATGGAATTGAGTAATGTTTAAATTTCATGGGGCAGGGGGGAAGTACATAACTGCACACAACAGTGTAGTGTAAGGGGAGCATGAGCCTCGAAACTCAAAATATTGAGAACTCCTAGTGTATAACATGAACATTTGTTAATGTACTGCCAAATTTCATGGTATCAAAAATTCTTACATATTTTGCAGTGTTATCACTACCTCCAATGCCAACCATTATTGTTTCCACCCTACAAGCCAGGTGAATTGAACAAAGTGCTACCTTCACTATATTTCTCTTGTTTATCCCTCTTCCTCTACCATGCTGCACACTATCTCACTATCCTGTGCTCTGGAAGTTATCTCCTTTTCCCATTAATTTTCACCTTTATTTTTTCTCAGTTGAGGCCTTTAAAATAGCTTTTCTGATTTCTAGCTGCATCAGTTTTTGATTGGCATCCTCTTTCATTTGCTCAATGTGATACTTTTGTTAGTACAATCTCATCACCCCTCATGTTATGTGTACTAAACAAAATACAGTAGAAAGTTGATTATCTGAACGTCGGTTATACGGATGACCAGTTGTCAGGACTCATTTTAGAAATAATGAGATTTGAAAAAAAACATGAAAAGTTTCCCTTATCCACGGAGGAAAGACAAGCACTTGTTTAATTTTTTTATTTTTTTGCAGTTTCTGTTTTGTAAGCTTACTATGTACTGTGAAAGTGTAATAAATTTTATGTTGTGTGAAAATGAGTTTTTACTTATTCTTTTATCTTCATTTTCAACATATCTGTTATCCAGATTTTCAACTATCCAAATTACCATTGGTTCCTATTAGTCCAGATAATCAACTTTCTACTGTACTTCACAGAAAACTTAATTCCCATTACTTTGAGCTTATCAGTATTTCTCTTATCCAGTTCTTAGTCTCTGCTACAAATGTCGCCTAAGCTGTATTGTTTCTTAAGAAACAATATATGATTAGAGGGCATATGGTTAGCCTTTTCCCATCAGATAGCTTGCATGCCTCTGATTGTTGACTTTTCGCATTCTTTATGCTTTCTCTTCATCTAGAATTTTCCAAATTCATTTGGTCTTATAGGAGAATGGCACGGCCATATTCCAAACCGTATACCATACTCGTAAGTGTCCTGCTGTCACGCATTTACTGGCACAAGTTAACATGAAATGTGCGTGTGTTGTATAGCATAATACGTAATCATTATAATAATGCTGTAGACACTTATTATAATGTGTGTATAGCAGCTATAACAGTAGGTCTTCCCATTTTTGGAAAAAAAAAATTTCCAAATTTGATGCGGGCCTCGAAATTCGTGCTTCTAAGTCATTTACAGGCCTATAATTAATCTCCTACGACATACAGTTCTACGTAATCATTATAATTATGATGCAGACACTTTGATTATAATTTATGTATACCGGTTATACGGTGTCTCTTCCCATTAAAAAAAAAAAAATTCTGAGCGAACGAGCTATTGTAGACAAGGCTTAATGCAGAAAAGCGACCTTTCATTGCAAGCCACAAATCATTCACTTATTTTTTTTGTTTTAGTTTTTCTTTTGAAAATGCAAATCAGACGAGCAAGCGACATGTTTCACACCATGTGAAATTGTGCATTCGACCTGTGGACGCGAGATTCCTTTCTCATTCTTACTTCCTGCCAACCAGGCGCAGCAGGTGGCGTAAAAGCACAGCAGGCGACAGGAGGGGGGAGGGTGAACTCCCTTCTCCGACCTGCATGACAAACAACTCGCAGCGAACAACATCCTTGGTGGAATAAGTACATTCTTTGCCTGGGAAATGTGGTCTTTTTTTAGTTATTCTTGCTTGAATGCATGTGACCCCCTTCATCGCAGCGCTTTTCTCTTCTTGTGTTTCCCTCCCTTGGGTGCTGTCAAGTCCGGTGATGCAGAAAAAAAAAGTTCCGATAGCAAGATGCTAAACGTTTCACGAGTTACGGCAGGAAATAACAACACTTGCCCCGTGTTTGACAGATAGGTGCCACGTCACATTAGAACACTGGCTTTTTTTTTTGCTACTTTACTCTGCCACTCCCGGAATAGCGCGGAAAGCTATAACGCGGGTATGAGTTATATCCCCCAACAGCCGTGTTATATCGGGCTTTTACTGTATAAGTGTAATCCCACTGTGATTTGTAATGTGTTCCTGTCCCCTTAAAGACTGGCATTATATCTTTCCTCGGGTCTTCTTGGTATTCACTTTTGCCACCAAATGCCTCTAAACTAAGACTCTTCAATTATGATTCCCATGGGGCCATTTAGAAATAATTGAAATGCTTAATGGACCATACCCACTAAAACAATCATGTTTGATTTGCACGTAGTAAGTTTATTTACATGAAGATGTCATAAGTGTAATTAATTTTGTTATCAATTTATGATAATGGTTGTTACAGATGACGTTAAATTAGCTAATTGTACGTATTGAAAAGTATATCCTATAGTAATAATATAAATTTTAAATAAAATATTGCGACATTGCATTTATCGAACAAGCGAAGACCGAAGCATCAACTTCACTGACTCAGTTGATAAGTAGCATGAGAAAGTTCGTAAATAGAGGCATCATTACTAAGAACAAATAAAATGTCTGAAATTATTCTATAAGATTTATTGACAGCTATGCAGTTTGCGCACTTTACACAGCAGGGCATGAAACAGTTAAAATGCAATGAGCCAGACAGGCTTAAGAACAGTGTCACTAAATGTATTATGTTACAGCTTAGTCATTGATAAACACGGTCATTGTGGTCCCATGTCTGAACATTGTGAAGGCCGGTTTAAGTCTGTGACGTGATGGCAGGCACACTCGGCTAAAAATTCACTGCTAATCACCCCCCTCCCTTTTTATCCCCCTTTTTTCACACTGCACCACCATCATTCCCAACCGACACTTCACGTCTCTGAACATTGCCTAATAAGGGTGCTGCACAATACGAAGTATCTCTGGTATGAACCCCATCACATTCAGTTTCCCACATGAGCCAAATTACACCAAAAATAATAAGCATCTGCACATCTGAAATACTAAAAACCAATTATTTTCCTCACAAACAACAACAAAAAGAAATTAGCACTTCTATTAACATCAATATTATCTGCACCATTACAATATTTTGTCTGCGGACCAGTCTGATGGGTCTGACGGGCCGGACGGGCCGCATGTGGCCCATGGGCTCCTAATTAAATTATATGCCTCCGCTAAACTCTTTGACACAATCTTTGAGATCATGTTTGTCTTGCTGCTCTTAACTTTTTTACTGTTAGTTTGTCTATTGGACCCAAGGTTGGCTGTATGGTTAGTTATTAGCTTCCCATCACTGAGATTTGTGCTTCCATCTAGGGGGTTTTTTGGGTGTAGTTCTCATGTAGGGATTATAACAGACATTGTTTTTGTATAGAGGTTTTCTTGGGATTCTCTGATTCCCATCCCCAATATCATTCTGCCTCTGCTCCAACCTAATTGCATCTAATAATTATACTTTGGGGTGGCTGGAACAGCAGATCTATCTCTTTTGTAGGGCAACCGGCTCAGTGCCACCTTTCGGTTATCCATACTAACCCTGCCTAAAAATGAGAACACTGTAAGGTTACCAACTTTTTTAGATTTCCATAAGGGACACTTCTGATTGTCCTTTGGGTAATATGAACATGAGGTGAAATGTTTGTGATCGCCCATCTGAAACACATATATCTAAATATTGTAGATGTAAAGTATCTGGCGTTATCTGTCAATATCTCCGCCGGAGCACCGAACACCTTCCAAACCTGTTCATATAAGGCTTTGACAATGTTAGGTTACTTCATATTCCTTAGCGGTAATAGAATAACAAACTTGGAAAAAGGTTTCAAGAAGAATAAGTATGCAGGCATTCCCTTTCTGGGAGCACACGAGAGGACCAAACATGTCCAAATGGACAATGTCCCACGGGGCTTCCGGAAGTTGGACCACACTCTGCCCCACATTAGCCGGACGAGCCTGCTTGCATTTTTGGCACGTCTTGAACAAGCATTCAAATGCAGCCATCTCACTCCTAAGCGTAGGCCAAGCAAAATAGTTGGCAATTTTCTGAAAAGTGTTACCTATTTTCTGATGACCTCCAAACACAGTGTCGTGGCAATAGGCGATCACCATGGGACGTAAACACTGTGGGACTACGATCTTATCTGCACGTTCATTTTTTCCAGTGAAATAAAGAATGTCCTTATTCAAGATGCAGGGCTGAACTACTCTAGCATTCAAGTCCTTAACCACTTGAGAACAGAAGGCGTCGCCGGATTGTGCTTGACACAGCTTGACAAAAAATTCAGCGAATCCTTGGATAAATTGATAGATGCTACCGGGGCCTTGTCCTGACTCACCTCAAAATTGTCAACATCATACATGTGTGAGAGCACATCGGCAACTTGATTTTCTGTGCCGCGGACGTGGTGGACTTCAAATCTAAATCTAGACAGGTGCAAGCCCTACCAGCCTATTTCCCTAGTTGCTGCGGATGGTTCAAGACGCAACTCAGAGCCTGATTATCAGTGAATATATCACATTCCTCTTGTTCAATGTAGGACGCGAACTTCTCCAAATAAAAAATACAGGTGAGGGTCTCCTTCTCGTAAATTCCTAATTTACGTTCCGTTTCTGAGAGACTACGGCTCGCAAATGCCAGGGAGGAATCGTCCACCTGAACCACAAATCGCTTGGAGAAGCCAGGAAGATGGAGGGCAGGCAGTGATGACAAAATTTTCTTTTATGCTAGGAAAGGATTTTCCTGCTTTGGACTGCACATAAATTCCATGCCGTTTTTCTTTAAAAGATTTAGAGGGACTGCAATTTTGGAATAATGGTCGATGGAGCGAGAATAATAACCCATTATCCCAAGGAATTTCTGAACACCCATCAGTGTCCTGGGACGTGGGAAACCCAAAATGGGAGTGAAGCGATCAGGGTCAATGAGCAAATGCCCCTCGCAGAGCAGGTATCCAAGAAACTTTACTGTAGTGGAGCCTAGCGTGACCTTCTCTGGGTTCATGGTAAGCCTCACCTCACACATCCTGGTGAAAACCTGCCTTAAATGATTCAAGTGAGTTTTTTAATTCTTCGCTATTGACAATAATATAATCAATGTAATAGAACACAAGTTTGAATGTGAATTCAAAGAGGACGTTATCGAGAACACAGGATAGGGCTTCACTTCCAAAATTGGAGCCCATCGGTATCCGCATGAACTCATACTGACTCCAAGGTGTGCTAAAGGCTGTCTATTTACAAGAAGGGTGTAATAGCCTCTGATGAAATTTATTATTTAGGTCGAGGACCGAAAACACTCGGGCCTTGCCTAGATGTTGAAGGGCGCAGTCGATCGTCGGCAAAGGGAAAGAATCCTTATATATTTTCTTATTCACTAAAGAGTGATTCATAACTAAACAATATTTGTCACTGTCTCTTTTCCTGACTAAAAATCCTGGGGAACAGTAATCTTAAGTCAATGGTACAGTGATGCTAGTTGCTAGCAATTTTTCAATTGTCTCCTGGAACACCTGTACCTTTGGGGGAGGGCACTTGAAGTGTCGGTCATACACCGGAATATTATCGGCCTAGACGAATTTATATGGAAATATATCACACTTCCCAATACGTGACGTAACCACGTCACCGAATTTCTGTCTCGTCCTCTGCAACCTGACCTTGAAGTTGGCTTCGTTCAACTCGCCTTGGGTGAAGGTGGTAAAAATTGCAGGAGTTTCATCCGCGTGAAGACCTATGTGAATAATTGGCGCAAAGCCAAAAGAAAGATAGAAAGAATCAAATTTAACTACGGCCCTTGTTTTTCCCAGAAACTCTAGGCCCAGAATAAGATCTTTAGAAAGACGAATACCTAGAATGGAAAAGTCCAGGAATATCTGCAGATTTTAAAGTGCATGTCTACAACCACATCTGATTTAACAATGTCACTATTTGCAACATTTTGGAAGGCACAAATCGAATCAATAAAATTACAAATGGATTCATCTGGCTTTTGAGCACTGTAAATCAAATCCATCATGCATTGTCTTTTGATGCAAGGGGGGAACAGTGGGTGCAAAACACTTAACTTAAAACCAACAAAAGTGCCACCCAGCAGTGACCTTAATTCTTCATACAAAAGTTGTAGAATGAATCCCTCGACCCTGACCAAAATTGCCTTAAACAGGTGGTCTTCGGAACAGAGGCTCAAGCAAGTTACCTTTGAAACAGCAATAAAAAATTGAAGAATCAATACAGGCTCGAGGGAAGTAAGAGGCGTAATTCTGTCTAAAGACAGCATGAATAATTTATTTGTGGAAAGGGAAGTCTGACTCACCACTGGGTTAAATTTGCCAGAAAGAGATGGTGGGGGACTGCAAAGTGGCGGAATATTCACGCAATCACTGCACGGCAAGGTGGCGGAGTTGGGCATCATTTGACGTCTCATCAAAGGTGACCTCCAAATCATGAAGCAAGGCCACCAAGTCGTCCATAGGCAGCCCTTAGACGAAGCTCACATTCCTCGTTGTGTACATGAAACACAACAAAATACAAGTATGAAAACAAAGTAAGCAGAGTTGCGCAGGATATTGTACTGAAACTCACTACAAAGTGTACAAGAAATTATACAAACAAATCAGTTCAATGAAATTGATTTAGATTAGCCCCAAAATACGTACTACAAAATTCATCAAGTAGAAGATTAATACTGTTAACAATGAACAAGCACATGGTCAAGACAAGTAATTAACTAAAACGTAAGGTGCCTTAATAAACACATTCTTTAGGTTCAACATGACTAGAAATTCTGATGTCCCTTAAAGCCACATGTTTAAAAAATGTTAGCAATAGGTATAATAATCATTCAAACATTTATAGCAAATGCAATTTGGCTTTTAAAAAATAGTGAAACTCAGCAGTGGGCCGACAACACAATTTAATTACTACGCACCAACGTGCGTAAAATATTATGTAGAAACGTGTAACGTACCCTTAAAAAAAGCCCATTAATAAAAAATGGAAGTTGGGCAGGTACAATAACACTTGCATTGGTTATTTGCCGGTTTATCAACCTTGATTCATAAATAACAATGTACATTAAATTAATAGAGAAAAGTGAAAACTCGTCATTAATGTTATGTGAATAGCACCTTTCCTGTATCAGTTTTCTTGACAATTGTGTGATTCTCAATTATTTATAGGTGCTATTACCTGATCTGTAAACCAGATCATGACTTCCTTGTAGTTTTAACATGCTTTCATAAAAACACGTATACAACTTTAATGCTATACTGCTCTTTTAACAAACCAATTATACTTCTTAAAAAAATATTACTTCGCGTCATGTTCTGATATGAATTATTCACAAAATTGTGCTGCTGCTCCCAAAACACATTTAATTTAAAACTAATAAGAAGCAGCAGCCTTGTGGGTCCTCGAAAGTGCTGCTTCATGCATAAAATACAATTTAAAAGTTACTTTAAATAGTACAGTTGAAATTCAAATGACCCACACAGGGTCTCACCAAGGCACCCAATGGTAAAAACGATGAACGCATTTATTAAAACATTAATTAGGCGAGCTGTGGATATAAGCACTATACAATACCAAATGAGGCCAGGCCAGCCAAATGAGGCAGCAGCGAACACAACAAACTACGCATCTGGCGCACATAAGCGTGACACATTAAACCAGGCAAAATAAGTTCAAACCTAAACAATAATTTGGAATGTCCAACTAAACGCAATTTTGAAAATACTCAAACACAGCACGCCCCCAATATTAGCACACACTAAAAACACTACAACTATCACAAAACTAAGTACCCATTTTAAAATAGCTTCCAATCCACAACTCACCAGCTCTTCCCATCTTCCGAAGACCTAATCAATTTAAAACAATATGACAACTGAACAATTAAAAATTCACTCCAATATTACATGTGCTGTGGCAGACATTAATTTAAAAAATGTACACCATGGCTGATGAAGATAGTCATTGCCCTGAAGTGATCACAGTCGGAAGTAAGAGAAGAATGACTTGGGGGCGTAGCAGTACAACACACATCAGACCTCTGGCCCCCTCCAATAAAATATTGTGATGCACATAGGAGGGGAATGAAGGTGGGTGCCCAAGGAGCAAGTGTCTTAGTGCTGCGGGCGAGTGGTAGTTATTTGACAGCACCATTGCAAATTTTTGGACAATTAGATTTATTTAATGCAGCATACTAATAAGAATTAATAGGTTTTTGTATTATTTTTTATGCAAAAGGTGCGTAGATGCATACTCAAGGCGTTTATGGATATAAAGAGTAAAAATTGGTATATGTGCAGTACAATATTTTCAATTTCATAATTGGTTTTTGCTTCCCCTCCCTCTATATTTTCCCCTCTTCCATCTCTCAAATCCTCATCTGACTACAGGATCTACAATGTCCCATCCTGTTTTGTCTATACACTATAATTATTTTTGCTCCTGGAATTGGCAATTATAGAATACCATAAAGATTTTTTGTATTATTATCATTTATAGATAGTTATATTGTGTTTATGTGAAAAAATATGAAATAGTTTATCGTTGGCTTGATATTAAAGTTTGTAACTCCAACATCAAAGATATTGAATTTTTTAAATCTGATTACTTATTTCCTCTTCATTCACTAGTCACCTCCTATCCACCACTTTGTGATTCCATATATTGGATAGGTGCAACACAGTACACACAAAACATTTCTTTAATTTGTGAAGTTTTCTTGTAGTGATTTTTACACAATTTGTGCGGTGATTATAGTGTGTGTCCTTTGTGTCTCCATTATCCAGTGTCCTTCACAAACATACAAAGTACTCCAATGATTTCAAGAGTAAATGTGGTGTGTTCTAATACCACTGAAACAAATAATACCACAGTCCACATTAGCAATACTGAGAAAAGTTATACTGACTCTCCAGTGATAACGAAATTCAAAGGTAAGTAATTTTATAAATATGTATCAGTTGTAGATACAATTTGCTTATTATTATTATATTTTTTTTCTTTCAGGTAGTGCATTACTAAGATATTAATGTTTGTAGACAGAATACCAGCACTGCCTCCTAACTAATATATATTTATATAGTGTGTGTGTGTGTGTGCGCAGTTCAAAACATGTTTCCAGTGTCAGTGTTTGTTAAGAAACAAAATCAAGACAACTTGGGTTGAAACATTTTGACTTATTTTCTGTATCTGGTTAAGTTGTGATTGTTGGGGGACCAACTGTGAGACATTCCACGGGTTATAATTAAACTATAAGTAATTTCAGGAGTGAGTTTTGTAAATGTTTTTATCACACCTAATACATAACTATTCACTAACTCTTAGCAGTTTTTCTTGTTTAACTTTTATTCTCCTTTCTTTTTCCATTTACTTTATGTTTCTGTTTAATTTCTGTTTCCGTGTACTTTCTGTTTCTCTTGCACATAACAAAAAAAATTTCCTATAAAATATGTTAATATCTAAGGAACTTGCAATAGACTGTATGCATGAAAGTGATTGTGGTATGGTGGTTCATCAAGAATGCATGGAGGATGCTCACTGTTTGTCTATTGGCTTGTGTTTTTTGCACTACCACTGTATGCCCCACTGCTGTGAGAGTATTTAAGTAACCGTATGAAGGTTTTGAGAGAGATATTTTCATTCTGTGATTCAGTCGGTGAATATCTGTGTATTTTACCATTTTAGTAATCCCTCGAGAGGACTGCCTTCTGAGGCTGAGTATAGGGACCAGCTGTGGGTTGGTCAGAGTAACTAGCGGCCAAAATAAAAATAAGGAACAAGTTTATAAACAAGTTCCAGCTATTATTTCAGTAGCAGTAGGGTTATTTCCGGAAATTCCTGACAAGCTGCTTTCATTGCCAGTCATCATTGGAGGATAACAACAAACCACATTCATGTTACTTATTGACCACTCCCTATTGTTTGCAATGTATAATGCTGCACACATTGGTCTTGCATGAATACGTGTGTGTGCGTCGCTCGCGATTTACCGGGCCTGGCTTATTCGGTTTGCGGCTTAACCATGGAGCCACCAGTTCAAAGTCAAATATTGAACAGGCACTGCCAGTTACGCACCACTGCTATTAGTAACCCATGTGCATGCTGTTACAGGCTGTTCACAGTAAAGTGAGCACTTTTGAGGCCCTAGTTAATTTTTCCTTTCAGCCATTTTTTTAAATCCTTAACCACCTTTTTAACAACATATTGCCATATAAGTAATAAACACAGTGTTTTATATTCCACTGTACTCCGAAGTTAACGTATCAGGTTAAAACAAAGTATATTTTCAGACTGTTATTCCAAATTAGAGGGAGCTTTCAAAAGTGCTCATTTTAGCGTGAATGGCCTATAATTACCAGGTTGCAGTCGAGTGATGCGGTACTAATTAATTTTAATATTAAAAGTGTTCAGGTACTATATTTACACATGTTTTTAACAGTGAATATATGTGAAACTTGGAAGTACAGTAAAACTCTGTCAGACTTTTTAAGGGACTGAAAAAATAATCTGTATTAACCAGGAAAACTCCTTAAAAGTGTTAAATTACACCTGTGCATAAAGACAAGGTGCAAAATAATTCAACTTATTAAGCTGTAAAACTTCAAAGTGGGAACTTCTTAACAGGATTTCACTGTATTAGGAATCCAGGGAAATTGTTAGACAGCACATTTTCATTCATAATAATAAAGTATTTCACAATTTGTCAAAAAGGCAAGCTCATGTATTTACAGTAGTTCGTACAGGCAGAGGCTATTTATAAATTAACAGTAGCACAGAGTTTAACTGGATGACAAATTATCACACTAACATATATATTATTTGCTGGAAAAATGATTCCATCTCAAACATTGCGTGGTTTTCATAAATATAAATATTTTAATCCACCTGATACAAGGGGAGGCTTCTCCATGTATCCTAAGAGTTGGCGGTATACCGCACCAGCTGGGGCAGTGACATGAGGATTAGAAACTCGATTGCCAACGTATGTGTAAACACTAAGGTACATAAAATAACAGATTACTCATCATATAAATCACCTGGATGGGGGAGTCCCTGGCTTAGCTCAACCTTGGGTCACTTCCCACGTGGGTAGGTGAGATTACATATGGAGAGTTTTGTGGCGAGTTTATTGGGCGGTGACTTGGGGATTGAAACCCCGATGTGTAATTTGAATTTGAATGTTCTATTGATCGTACACACTATGTGTACGAGAGGTTATGGTGGCCTTCAAGTATCGCAATGCTAACGTCGCTATGATCATACCCAGGCAGTCTAATCCCTCTTGGGCAGAGAGCCTGTATAAAGCATGGGGCACGTTGATATATGGGAGGGGACAAAATCAAGCACATCAGATGGTACACTTCTCCAACTGGTTACCTGTGGTATCTGCGGTATTGAAGCTGTCGTCTGCTCCATTGATTGTGCTGGGACGGCGATCTGAGGAACAGTGGCTGACTCCGGTTGCAGTGGATAAGTGTGTTTGATGCTTGATGAAGGTGGGGAAGGACGTGGGGGTATGGGGGTGTATTCCTCAGAAAGATCAGAGCGTTCTTTGCCAATGACTGAGTTACCACAATGCCATAAGGCTAAATATTCATAGGGCAGTAATTTATATGCAAAACAATACAGTGAAGTGAAATCAATACTACTATGTTAATTATTTTCAACATAAGTTTTCATTGTGGAAGTTAATTTAAATGCAACTCGGGCAAAGGCAATCTGATTACATTAAAGTTTGTGACACTTTCAATGAAGCAGAAAGATTAAATAACTCCAGGATGCTTGAGGGGTTGCAGAAGTGGGTGCCTTCTGGTGGTGGCATTCTCGGGAAAAGGGTGGTCTCGTCATCGACCACTTGCTGGCTACTGGCGTGGCTGAGGGCATCTAGCCCTTGTTAGGATGCCCCAGCCTTCACAGCCAAGGGGCGTTGCAAGACAGAGTTGTTGCCGCGGGTAAAGGATTTCATCCTTAGTCTCGTCATCAACCTTCGCAGCCTGAAAGATGTTGAGCAACTCCCGGATGTCCTCGGCCTTCACCGCCCAGGGGACGATGAGTAGCTCCTGAGACCTGGTTGGGGATACCTTTTATACTAATCTCTGCCGACCATAGGCACTCAGAGGGGTGCGTGGGGGTTGGTCCCGCTTCTTAGCGGTGATGCTTGTGACGTCACATGCATGAGCCCAGAATCCTTATCTTGCCTGTCGCTTGGCGCGTGGTGTTGAAGTCTCAGGTCCAAAGGCGCTTGAGGAGGCAATGACTCTTCGCTGATTGGGCAGCTTCCTACAGCAGCGCAAAGTTTTATCTGTGAGCTGTTTCACTAGCAGGCGCAGCACCGTAGAGCAGTGTTTCTTCTCGGGTAGGGCCCATGACGTAATGACTTTGTGGAGATTTGGGTTGACAGTAAAGCTAGGAACATAGGGTTAGAGGCGTGTTTAGGCTCTGTCAATGCCTGGAATTCCCATGTATCCTGCCTTCATTACTGTGTGTAAGTGGAGTTGACTTGCCTATAGAACTTGCTGTATTCAGATGGGGCAAAGTCTGTCATTTGGCGTGCACTTTTTCTAAGCGCCAAAAGCATCATTAGTCAACCCCCACCCCCCTCTTCCAACTGAGACCCATCTGGCCGTTGAAAGTTGGTAGTTGGTGTGATTGATCCAGTTTAAGGCTCATGTGACTATACTCAATTTTGGTTCTGTAGGTGTAGCTATTCTGTGCTACACGTGAGCAGGGTAGGAATGTGGCGTAGAGAGTTTAGTTACCTCCTATTCCCTCACTCGTAATGGTGCTGTCTTTTTTTCGTCTGCCAGAGCGGCAGGGAGCTCTATCTCTCTGTCAAGCGCTCGCTCCTTCTACTAGCTCACTTCCCCATGTTGTCCCCTCATCTCAATTCTCTGGCTGCGGTGAGTCTTCGTATCAGCTGTAGTGGGTGTTCCGCTTCATTCTTGCCTCTTGGAGAGGCAAGCAGGAGTGAGGATGAGGAAGTAGAAGGGCAAGGTCATGATGCGTGAAAGGAAGAGTTGTTTAGCTGGTGTGAGGTTTCAGTGTCCTATCGAGAGGAATTGCATGCCTTCTTTTGCGGTCGCTGGGTCAGTTCACAACATAGGCTAGGGAGGTGTGTTCTTTAACATCTTTTAGTTACGTTTCCTGAAAATAAGGGAAGAAAGAATTTAAAACATTATCACCCGACTCAAACTTCTGGAAGCACAATGTTCCCGTTGTACAATAGAAATGGGGAAAAAAGCTAAAGTTTGCCACCAGGAAATAGATTACAGATTTTGCACGGCTTCTTGAGCCTGTGGTTTATATGGCAAATTTGTATAAAGTTTGTGAACCCTTCCGCAGTTTTAACTCATAGTTTCATCCTGTAAAAAGAAAACTAAGTTCGCATAAAAAACATTTATGGGACGTATTAATTATTTTGTTCGCACAGAATTCTTTAGTTTGGTATGTTACCCATATAGAGTACTTGGATAATGTAATTGTTTGGATATTTATAAATTGGCAATAGTAGTTTATGGTACTGACAATTATATTTAAGTATGCCTGTTATTTTTAATACAAACGAATGTGCATATGCAAATGTTTGGCAGGGTACCTTTAGAAAAACATGTAAGCGTGCCTTTTGTGAGTAGCTATGCAAGCATGATTTCATAAGAAAAAAATATATACTTAACTCTAAACAATTGTACATATTATTATCAATGTTTACATAAGACACTCAAGAAATATCCTCAACCTAAACATATTCCTTTACATTTTTAATACAGTTGCTTAATATAAGTCTCAATAAAATCTTAACCTGTACCCAACTTACAAACTAACACCTTATTTACAGCTCTCTTACATTTATCTTACTGTTGTCAAAACAAATCAGGTTATGTGTATGGGACTAACCTTTCATTGAATTAACACAGCAATTAGCTAACCTATCCTTAACAACATATACCCTGGTTGCGCAAAGCTAACCCTAACATGGACTGATCTCATACTCTGAGCACACTGAAAAAGGTTGTAGGTTTCTTGAATTTTGTTTTTAATCATAATTACACAGACCCTGAGATGAAGCCTAGTTCCAAATCTTAGTGAGGCTCTTTATGTATTACATAATATTATTATCTACAACAAAAGATCAAGCAAGGTATTTCTAGAAAACAAGAAAAGATTATAATAATTTCAACTATGGCAATTGACAGCATGTTTAGTGAATTGCAAAGCTAATCCTGCTTCCTCAGCGAGGGTGGTCATTAAAGTGTTGCGTACACCTGCAATTGTAGCTAACATAGTGATTTCTGGATGTTGCTTGAATAGCCTACTAGACTTTGTATCAATCCTTCTCTGAGTGGAAAATTTAGTTTCTTTTACACACACAACATAGTGAAAAATAATTAAAAATTTTAATTGAATATTTATTTAGTTCACTCTGCTACTTTAAGATTATTATTTGTATATGTTTTATTTTATCCTCTACTTTACGTTAACCCAATGATGCATGTCCAGTGTCCTGTCACTGATTCGTGGTCTTGTGTTATGTCTACTTTTCACTGTGGTATAGTGTTCAGTCTCTTGTTAATGGTGCACACATGACTTTTAATTTTCTCGTGCACTCATTACTTTTTCCTAGGATAATGATTTAACTCGCGTAAACTTTCCGCATTGTTAACCACTCGCAAGCCTCAATAATTTTATTAAATGAGTTCATATATAGCTCACTCACCATTTATTGCCCAGGTGTGGTGTTTCTTGTTCTGCCCCTTTCTCTGTGGTTGGCCTCATGCAGTGGATGGTGTGACAAGGTTGGCCACCAGTAATGGCCGATGGCCGCCACGGGGTTTCGCGGTAGAATTCCGAAAACCTGAGAAATCTGCTGGTTCAGTGGGTTAGTTGTCTCCTTAGGGTGCCTGGTTCAATTGTGCTAGACTCTGTGCTGGCTGAGTTACTTGCTGTTCGTTCGCAGATGTCGCAGCTGATGCTCTCCTCTGAGGGAGGTGGCATTAGCTGTATCGTGGTTGCTGGAACAGTTGGTATGGTCACCACCTGGTTACTGGAGCTGGATGACAGGTGTGACTGGGCAATGGCCCTGGTGTGCTGGGGCATCCAGGCGGGCTCGGCCGCAGGAGGGAGCTCTCTGGAGACGTTCTTGCTTCCCTCCTGGGTTCAAGCTGTTGTTGCAGCATCTTGGCCCGGAGATGCGGTGATTGAGGTGAGGTGCTGGTCTTGGAGCTGCAGTGGCCCCGGCTTCTCTGGACGGTGGGCATCCTGTGATCATCCATTCCCTGTACTCAATTTAACAGCAAGGGAGACTTCTGAACTGTTTGCCATTGTCTATAATCTAGGAGGACTGGGCCCAAGGTTCCAGCTCATCCTCCACCTAGGTATTGGGCTAAGGTCCACCACCCCAGCGATCCTGCGGATCCTCTTATTTCCCCGGGGAAGATGGGGTTAGGGAGCTAGTTCCGAACGGACCTTCGGTTTCTGTTTCCTTGCCTTTTGGTTTGGCCATGAAAGCCTCTGCCGGGACCTTGTTGTCTAGAGGGCTTTCATACAGTAATTGGGGAGCGTCAGGTGTCCCACAAAACACCTGGAAGGGACAAGTTGTCGAGGGCTGTGTCCGGACAGACATGCCACTCTTAACACGTTGGTTGTTGTGTGGTACCCTCCTTAGGGGCAGGGGGACAATTTCCTTGTACTATGCGCATCTCGGAGGTCCAGGTTCCCTTTATTTGGGAAACTTGGTTTCCGGGGCAGGGAATGTAGGGGTGAACTGTCTCGTAGTTGAGGCAGGATCCAACAGCATAGGGCTCTTCGGGCCTCACTGTGGTTACCCTTGGGAGATGGTGGTTAAAGAGACGGTGTGGGGTGACCGTGTGGTTTCTGTCGGCGACTTCCAGGCTGTGAGGGTGGTCCTACCTGGAGCTGGAGGAGGCTGGCTGGGGTAGAGGAAGCGGTAACCAGAATTGGATTATGCTTCCAGTCGAGTGTCGTACTCCTGTCTTGCCACAGGGGAATCTGATGCCGCCCACAGTCCAGTACACAGTGTTGCGTTCGCAACCAATGCTGCCCCAAAATGACAGGTTCCCTGATGTTGGGTACGACCCAAAAAGTGTCTCGGATGGTTCTCTTATTAACTACTGTGAAAAGCATAACCTCCCCTTCTACTTGGTTGGAGAAGGAAGATTGAGCCCATGAACTAAGCCTTCCCATGTGGGGTAGATGGGCTTGTTGACTGGGCGTCAAAAGATCGTTATGCACAAAGTTACCTGTGGCGGCTGGGTCCAGCACGGCTATGGTAACTCTGTTATTTATTCGGGTACACAGTTGGAGTTCGTCCTAGGTAGAACGTACTTCTCATTCCACTCCCCTCCCCCTCTAATTTTATTCTTGGCTTATAAAAAAATTCTGTCTCTTTACCTTCCTTGCTCATTATCTATAAGTTGAAACCTCACCTCATTTCACTACAGGCACTACAGGAGTCTAACAAACTCTCGTCCAGTCTATAACTTAACCTGCATTTTTCAAAATTAACTAAATTCAAGGGACAACAATAGGTAACAGCCTCACTGTTACCTCCTCCCACGAACCTGTGCAGGCAGGGGAGTGGGGGGTTATCAGCATTGGGAACCAGGGTTTGCTGGGAGTACTCGGCTACCCTAAAAGAACTGTGGCACTGGCCTGGATTGTTTTGATGGGTGTGGGAGGGGGAGAGGGTTAGCTTCTCCTTTCTCCTACATTTCACATGAGACCGCCTGGGTGGTAAAGGGCCCTCACAAGGGCCCGGGCTACCCCCGCTCTGAGCTTCGGCAGTGATTAGAAATGGCGGTCTATAAGTTGAAGATGTTTGAATGGTGTCTTGAGCACTGTCAGAAGAGTGGAAGCAGGCAGTTAACTCCTTGGGACAAAAACTATATACCTTGCTGCATGAAAAATGGTAGGAGTTGAGTCATACTGCTGCCTTTAAGCCACATATAAGAGGGGTTGTGGATGGGGGGTGTAATGGACAGACTACTCACCTCCCACCTAGGCGAACTGGGTTTGATTCCCAGTGAGGTTGCTCCCAGATTTTTGAATGTGAGAATTGTGCTAGACTATGCCACTAGTCTTAGGTTTTCTCGTGGATTTCCAATTTTCCCCGCTGTTGGATTTCGGTGCTGCTCCATAGTCTTTTTTTTTTTCGCCCTCATCTGATCTCAAGACCTTGATGTTAAAATCAGCCAAATCTCTCCACTCCACATCTAGGGAATGCTGGCATTAGTAAAGCAAAAGTGTGGCACAACTTGCTCTGTTTATTGACTCTGTGTACATACTTCTTGCTTCAATTTGGGTAAACCAATCGTAAAAAATGCCACAGATGGTGTTAGTAAGGGTTTTAGGACTAGTAAGAAGCAAGCTGGACAGTAAAAAATACCTGATCTGTGATGGATACGGGATGCAGAAGAAAAAAAACACCACCGAACATTAATGCTGGCTCATTTAACATTATTCTAAAGTGAATTTTCTTGGTACTGGAACTAGAAATATGACAAAATGATAGAAAGTGGTAGTGATGTGTTAAGATTCCACTGCATGACCCACCAGAATGTTGCAGATTCCTCCTACATCACTAATTACAATCACTAGTATGGAATTTTTTTATTATTGTTTTTCACTTGGCGGGCAGTGCACGAGAAACGTTTGTCTTTTCGGTAAGGTTCATTTTGTGGTATGGTTATTTCACTTTGTACTGTGTTTGTGGATGTTTTTTTAAAATTCATATCTGGTGACCTTAATTAACATGAGTGCTACTGAGATATCCAGTGACCTGTGTTCTAATACTAACAATACGAAAAATACCACAGTGTGCTATAGTGCTGACGTGAATGATTCTAACCTTCCAGCTGTAGCTAGATTACAGTGTTTTCAATCTTATAAATTTATATGTTTGCGACTGTGTATAGTTTTAGATATATTGTTTCTTTTTTTTTTGTGGTGCAATGTTGCTGTTCATGTTTTTAAGAATAATAGCAATACTGCCACCTGACAAAATAATAAACAATTCAAAATTGGTTTCAAGTGCTAGTGTTTGCAAAGAAACTAAATCTTTGAGGCAACCTGAGTTTGAACCTTTTGACAGAGTTCCCGACTGTGGTAGAGTTGGAAGTGTTTGGGAATCATCTGCAGGACATGCCATAGGTTATGATTCAGTGATCACTGATCCCAGGAGTGAGTTCATTTTTATGTTTGCTTTTTTGTTTTCATTTTCAGTACCCTCTTTCTGTTTATTTTACTTATTTCCTCTTTTTCTTTTATATATATATTTTTTTTCTTCCCCCCCTCATAAATTTAGTAACAATAACCAAGGAAAGAGAGCACACAGGGTCTAATGTCGAAAATGAATGTTTAATCCCCTTTAAGCAGGAATAACATAGTAATGATTCAAAACAACCTGATAGAACTGCTTGCATTTGATGCTAAGGACATTGGGTGTTAATGAATGTTAGTAACATTACAAATGTTTAAAATGTCCATCAACAGCAGCAAGACATTGTTTGCAATGCGGTAGAACAGAACAACAAGCAGCAGCTATGGTTCCTATGGGAGTGGGTTCACAGCAGACATATTCACATCTCGCATTTCATCCAGTGTCCATGACTTTGTATACACAGTGTTCTTCAAAGTTCCCCATAGATAAAAATTCATCAGCATTAAATCTGGAGATTTGGGTAGATACTCTAGACTTCCTTGTCTGCCTGTCCACCTTCCAAGAAATTTTTCGTCCAGGAGTGACTGTACATCTCTGTGGTAATGATAACAATTCACCATCCTGCTGGGAAAAGCAATTGTCATCTAGGTAGAGTTGGTGAACAGCTGGCACAATGTTTTCCTGCAACATGGTACTGTGACTTTCACTTATCACAGTTTCATCAAAGAAGAATGGCCCTCACAAATCCTCTGGCAGACACGCTGCACCACACTCTTAGGCCATGAATTTTACAGCTTGCTGTACCACAAAGTGAAGATTTATCATCGACCCAGTACATGCAGTTGTGGTAGTTAACTGTTCCATTCAATTTAAAGGTTACCTCATCAAACCAATTATGTTAGTAAAACATTAGCTGTCATTGCCCATGTTCACAACCCACTCACAAAATTTGACACTTCTATCTGGGTTGCCTTCATTCATAGCATGAAGTAACATGGGAATGTACAGCCTCCACTTTACTTGCTTTAAAAATGTGATGGTCGCTTGATTTACTAGCATCTGACTCGTGTGCAGCTTGACTTACGAACTTCGACTTCCTGGGAGAATATGTGAATGAATGCAACACTTACTTCATCTTTTTTTTTTTTCTGCCCCACCATACTTTCTTCTCATCACAACACAGTTCTGTCCCTTTCAAACTTGTTAGGTAATTGTGGCATTGTTACGTTTGACTGTGGCACAGTGTATTGAGTTGTGCCCTTCATTGTGTCTGCACTTCAATCATGTTCTTACAATTTCAGTGTTGCTTAAAAAAAAACCTTGTCACCTCTGCATTTATGTTACAATTATACATTTCAGTTATTTCCTTGACAATTGTAATGCTTCTGCTCGTGGCTGCAAATGGTATGGACAACAGCAGAATTGCTACGTGCATTCACACACACACACCACACACATCCAACATTGTCCTTAAGCATCAAATACATGCATTCCCATCATAGTGTCTATAATAGTTTCTCTGTTATTAATGTACAAAGAGTGTAAACATTAATGGGACAATTATTATTTAACAGAAGTCTTGTATTTTACTCAAACATGCAACTCTCTGTGCAAAAATCTCTACTTATTTTATTTTCTGTAATATTTTTCTTGGGTTCTGTATTATATTTACTGTGCATGTGATACTTTAATGGTAAATTTCGTAAGTATAGTGTAGTATGGAGTGGTAAAACTGAATTGTGGTACATTATTCATGTTCTTATGTTATCATTTCAATGCTATCTGTATGCTTTTGTTTTGTAATCTAATTTTTTAGGTACAGTTTTTCTTTGCTTTAAAAAGTTTTAGTAGTGATTTGTTGTGCTCTATTAAGTCTAGGAATGGGTGCTTTTTGAAATTAGGATAACTGGATATTGTTAATGTCACTGCCTAAAATGAATGTACTGTTATGTACACATTCAGAAGAAAATGACCAGTCATAAGTGAGACTAAAATATTTCTCTTTGTAATAAAATGTATTTACTAGATGGAAAAAATGTTTACAAAAATGTGTTACACCTCTGTAATGATAAAACATTTGGAAGTGTTGACTGGGTCACTTTCGAAGTATGACAACCTTTGTGCATGCGCGCGCGCACACACACACGCACGCACATGCTCTATTGATTGTGCAATTTGAAACATTGCCAGAAGGCTTCTTTTGGAATATTCTGTTGGCATCCTACATGGTTCCATTTCCTTGAGGTTCATTTTCAGAATAGGGGACAATCATAAGTCATTCACAGTTAGATACAATGAGCACTGTAGTTGAATGATAACAGGAAGACTTTCTTTGGTGAGGAATTGCAGCACAAGCAGTGTGTGACTCACTGTAATATCTTGACACAGAAACCAAACTTCCCATAGATTGTAACAGTTTCCTCAGAGCTGTGAAAAAGCAGTTGACATGTCATCTTCATCTTACCTTTGGTTAGCTTCTTTGGAACAAACTATACACTGAGACATCTAAACTGCATCATATTGGGCACAATTGCATAAATGGAATCGTAAGACAATCAACTTCTTGTTTATGCTCTTGTCATGGCCATTTATGGATTATATTTAAACAGCTGTTGCCCTTTGGCAAACATTTATTCAGCTTGGGTTGTGACTGGCGTCCTGCTACATTGGTGATCCTCCAATGTCTCCTGTCCATTCATAAACTGGGAAAACCTTGTAAACTGTGTTTTTCTTTGATGTGGTACCACTGTACACTTGCTGCAGAGATTTGGCCTCATTAAAGCTGATTTTCCCAATTTACACATGAACTTAATTATATTTTATTCAGATTACAACATGGTATCAAATGATAAACTTACAAAAATGTAAGAACTTATTATTGACTCTTCTACTCAAACCAGTCACAACCCTTTTTTATCTTTTTATCAACTGTGAGCAAATATACCAACACAATATTGTACATACAATCTTGCCTCTCCTTTGCAGAAATATTCCAAAAAAAATTTTCAGCTGCCTTTTTTTTTTAAATCTTGGTTTTTAGGAATGAAATTTGTAGTTGATATTTGTATTTTTTAAGTACATGTTTAAGAAAACAGCATGTGTGCTTTGTTTAAAAGTTTGACATGAATTAAATTCTCAAATAAATAAGGGTGTGAAAATGATAAACTACCAGAATCAGTAGAGAAGTACACTGATGAACTGATCCTAAATGTTGCAAAAAGGATCAGTGTGCAGTTTGACACTACTGACATAGACAGTAGCTATAATGTTGGCCAAAGAAAGAACGGTTTGCAGAGACCTATGATTGTGAAAATTTTGAGATACAAGAAATAAAGTGAGTTCATTAGCAAGAAACATCTGTGAGGCTCTGTAAAGAGTAAACGTGATGACTTAATGGCAACAAGGCAGAAGCTACTAAAGTAAACCATTAACAAATTTGACCTAAAAAAACCTGTGGTCTATCAATGGTTGTGACCACAATTGCTATCCACTAATAAATTATTGTACTGAGTTAGAAATTGTATTGCTGAAGTAGTCTTATGTTCCAAGAAGCTGAGGCTTGATAACATATCTAACTCAAATAGAATAGCTCTTCATTGAAGTAAAATATAACATTAATGTGACAGTGGTCAGGACCCTTTATAAGTTACCTAATATCTCTTTCTGGGAACTATCAAAAGTTTTCTAACCAAATATGACATAATTGTGCTGGGTGATTTCAACTTTGTGTTGACAAATAATAATCCTGATATGAAATTCTTATCTGACATATTACAAACATTTGACCTTACAAAACTTGTTAATGCCCCAATCAGGATAACTCTTGACTACAGAAACACAAATTGATCTCGCTAATATAAAACATTATAGTAAAGTGGTTGATATTGGTATGAACTATTTGGGTTTATGGATCATAATCTTGTTACCTAAGTTAATCAGTGCCCGTCCCAAAACCTGTAATGAATATAAATTAATCAGTGATTACCAAAAAATGGTTACAGAATTATTTATATGTGATCTGGAAAATCTCATGTGGTCTGAGGTTCTAGATGCTAGTTTAATCAATTAAAAATTTGATATTTTAAATGTCATTATCATGATTAGTTTGACAGACATGCTCCCAAAATATTAATTATATATAAAATGGAAAATGCCCATTGGATGATTATTGAGATGCACAGTAAAATGAAAGAAACTGACTTCTAAAACAAACCAAAGAGAAGGAACACAAAAACCCCAAAAATCTATGGAATTATCTTGGGAATATTAACATAACATTATATATATATATATATATATATATATATATATATATATATATATATATATATATATATATATATATATATATATAAATAAAAAAATTCCTCCCAAGCTACAAAAACCGAATGAACGGACATCATTACTACAGTGAATCAATTTCTGTTCTGAATACAGTTGCCATGTCTTACATTGCTGAGAACCATTTGGGAATGGATCTAGAAGTAGTACACGAAAGGGAAATATATAAATTAATACTTAAAAACAACTGTCACATGAGTAATCTGCCTAAACATACGAAAGATCAAAATGTGCACTCCATTTTGCATTCTCATTTTGACTTGCATAATAAACCACATGCAAAATTCCATCTTTCTGCAACAATAGAAATATGTTAAAATTATAGCTATTACTGAGTCCACAAAACCAAAGGAATATATAGATCTGAGGCCAATTAGAATTCTTCCTGCATTGTGAAAATTAATAGAAAATGTAGTTTCTATAAGGGGAGAGGAAATCTTGCTTATGATGAAAAGCAGTCAGGCTTTTGTTCTGTCTAAAGTACTTATCATATGATACTAGATATGACCTCCAATATTTACAAAACAATGGATGAATAAATATTAGCAGTTTTAGTGTTTATAGATGTTACCAAAGTGTTTGATACATTAAACCACAGTATAACTTTTATCACACCTAGCAGAAATAGGTCTCTCTGTGACAGCATGTGAATGGTTCTGTAGCTATCTGAGTGGCCAAAGATCCGTAATGGGTCCTCTTTTGCTTTCAGTTTACATATTTTAGCTGCCAAAAAAATCTTCTAATGTATGGACTGTCAGCAACATGCTGATGACACACAGTTATTTATAAAGTCCTCAGTAAAAGAAATTAGAAATGATATATAACATTAACACAAACCATGCGGAATTATACAGTCTGTGACATAATAACAAACTTAACAAACAAAAATGTAGTTACCGTATATGATATGCAGTACACACAGAACAATAAATAAGTTATAGTAAATTCCCTACATAGATATAAATAAAGCTCTCATCCCAAGAGTTCAGCATTATTGCCACCTGGGATTATATTTGATGAAAATTTATCATGGGCCAAACAGGCTTCTAACTGCCTGCAAACAGGCTATTTTTGCCTTAAGCAACAGAACAAGTTAAGATTAAGTTACAGGGCCAATTAGTATTCACCCCCTTTAATTAATTCGTAGACTAACATCTTTATATTGATCAATTGCAAAGGAATATAATTCAGAAGCTGCAAAGTCATTGTTTACTATATGTATTTCATCCAAAGAAAAGGGACCATGTTAGCAAGGCACTAAAAACCTCAAAATGACATACAAAGCACAACAGGAGTAAATTTCATTTTATTACGCAACTGAAAAGAATTAATATTCATCTCTCCTGTAGTTACCTGTACTAAAAGTTCATTATCAGATCAATAGATGCCTTCAGCACAAGAAACAAAAATACTGCACAAATACCAAACACACAAAAGCTATATTTTGAAATTCCTTAGACTATGTAGCGAGTCACTACTGATGCAAGCTGTCAGAGTCCCTGAAGTGGATGAAGTCAGTAAGAAGTTTCAGAAAATACTTAACGTGGTCTGGACACTGGTGAGGGGCGAGATGCGCCAGATTTTAGATAAACCCTGGCTCATGATTGAAAAGTTCAGAAATTAATTTAATAGTTTCGGAGGTTACCAGCTCATCTACGCATGGGTGAGCACGTGGAGACAGATTCTCAGGGCAGTAGCATGTCGACAGCCATGTGGCGATCCCCTCACAAGTCACGTTAATTAGAGAGAAAGTTCATACATTAAGCAGTTCAGTACACTCGAACAATTGGTTGCCTGGAATGGGTCATGTCCCTAAGGTACTTGCATACGAAAATAAAGACATAGGACTCATATCCTAAAGAATATATATATATATATATATATATATATATATATATATATATATATATATATATATATATATATATATATATATATATATATATATATATATATATGTATGTATATAATGATAAAAGTGGTGTTACACGCAATACACAACATACATAGATCCTCGTATGAAGTGGGCATGGCATTTAGGCCTGCCATTGGTCAAGCGGCAAAAGTACTGTTAAGCATGTGATAGCATGAAGGTAAAGAAATCTCTGGGGCCGCGAGTCTGATGGAGATGAGGATACGCACATGGAAGGAGCAAACACAGTTAAAAAGTTTTCAGTATGAAAAAATTTACTATCGCAGCTAACACGATGAGACAAAGTAGTTGAAGGCTCCCGCAACATGACACATGTATATCCTCTTGGCCCGCCGGAATCAGACTGAAGATGGTGGCTGAGACATCCAGCTACCTCGCCGGAGATCTCCCGCCAACATTGAAAAGGAAATTCACAAAAAAGTACATATGACAATAAGTACACAAATTAACACTGAAAAAGACGTAGGAGACACTGAAATTATTTATGTAATATTTCCGACAAGCAACATCTGTTAATTAATGTTCCATAGTCTTTTCACGTAATTTCATTCGGATAAGAGAATTAACAAACAAGCCGGAACGGGTCGGCAAGTTATGTGGAGATTATTAAAAGAATTAATATAACATTTAACTTTTATGTCAACACTTTAGAGCTCATAATTAAATTATGAAAGTAATTTAATATAAAGCAAAGAATTTTAACTTCAAGTAAGTGGCCTGGTGGATGCCGGAACTGCCAGTATCTTTTACGTAATAATTTACTACATTTTCAAAACACTAAAACTGTCCTTTTAAAGTAAACAAATTATGACATTAGCACTTTAAAATTATGTAAATATTTAATAGTGAGCAAAAGGGAGATAACACTTTCCCTTGTGATTCTTAGACTCTGCTTTCAGGGGCACACATTAGAATTGCTTTATACTCACATTGGGCTGAGTTTACTTTTGGAACTAGGGGTCTGGTAGGTCGTGACCCGGTTCAAAGATTCGTTCCTTCATGAATGATGATGATGATGACTCATACATGAGGCGCACGGATGTGCGTGCCTGGTGCACAAGTAAAACAGTATTTTGCTGCCTCCCAAGTGGGGAAGTGATGGCGACATCAAACTGTTGGGCTAACTTGAAGGCGGAACAAAATAAAATAGTATCATATTAGAAATAAATAAAATTAAGAGGTTTTTGTATGTATATTGTCTAGACACTATGTATATATTCTGATAAGTAAAATTATGTCACTGGCTCTAACCATATTAGTGTCTGTGTAATTTCTCATTGTTACTACCTTTTTAATTCTCGTACTTGGCTAATTTTAAAAATATTATTTGGTGCTGCTGTAAAATTGTGTGTAGTGATATTTGTTTTTAGGTTAAATTATATGTTTACTGTTAAATTTTACACTTCAGTTTGTAAATCCGCCAAGGGCTTAACCTTGTTGTATACAAACATATATATAATAAGGATGCAACCATTTCCAATACTGTGTGTCCCTGTACTGTAATGGATTAAAATGCTTTAAAATGCAGTCTTTTGTGTAATATTTTCTCCTTGTTTGGCAATGTGTCATTTTTTACATTTTCTTCATTTTGATTAGGTATTCGGTGTGTTCACAAGTGTACAACTAGAAAATGGTGTACAAATTTATCAAAACTTTGTTTACATTATTTACCACTGTGTATAAATTGATCAAGAGCTTTGTTTACTGATTTCCAATTTATTGATAAATATCGATTTCATTATTTATCTATTAATTTAATTATTGGTTTGTTTACATGTTGAACAGGAAGGATATATTTGACCAGTACTGTATGCTGCAAAGCTTAGTTTTCAATGATCTCCCGTGTGGGGTACTGATTTGTAAGCCGTACTACTGCTCTACGTTTTGACTGGTTTATATCACTGATCACTAAGTCTAGCGCTTACTGGTAATAATAACGAAACAAGTTCTTTCTCAGCTTAAGTATAGGATTCTTCAAAATATTCCCAATTTGCAACACGAGAAACTGTAAATTGTTGTAGGAATGAAAGGGTTAATACTTCTCTCAAAGCAATGCCAGAAGCCTGTAATTAATAATTTATTTTTTTTGTTTTCTAGGTCCACATAATACTGCTTCCGCAGTAGAAGAAGAAGATATGGATGTGGATGTGGATGTCCTGTCCACAAACAGTCAAGAAAATAATTTATTTAATGGTAAGTGACATGTACAAAAATGTTTTGTAATTCTCAGTTTCTTTACCTGAACCATCACTGTTTTTAAGCCAACCATGTTTAAATAGCTATAGTCCATTCACAGTTACTTCCAACTTTTGTGAAGCCCTGAGCATAAGTTATACTTGCAGGATATCCCTCTGCCTCATTCAATTAACTAAGTCTAGATAATTACACCAAAGGGACAACGCACCGGATTCGTGTACTCCCAGTGAAATATTATTTTCCATAAGAACTATTTATTACTAGGCATTACCATAACACCAATTTTCTACCTATTTTTATTAATGCTAGTTATAAATGAAATACTATATTATATAATATAAGTGAAGTTCAATTTAACTGAAAATAAGGTCCTTTTATGTTAACACAATTATAAAATGCTTGTAATACATTACATTTTTAGGAAACAACCAAACACATCAGACATAGAGTGATTTTTCAAAGGTTTGATCTGAAAGTGTAAATAACTTGTGAATAGACTATATTGCTATATTTTTTCTGTGGTTTTGTTGTTCTTGACACAAGTTTTCTCAAATTTCTGATTTAACTGGTACTACATAAGTGGGCTAGCTTACAAATCATAGCTGGGGGTTTTAAAATTTTAATATTGCTAGACTTGCCAAGTGTGACACAGTCTAACATCAGCTCGTCTAAGCTCAATCGGGTATGAACACTGAGGCTGAAGTTTATAAAAGCACAAAAATAAAAATAATCAGAAGAACCAGGAATATAGTTCAACTGGATTTAATTATACAATGCATGTCAATTACAACAGCAGCAGCACAAAAAATACAGGCAATCCTCGACTTTCATACATTCGAGATTCGTACAACTCGCACTTTCATACATAACAATTATCACCTCTAATTCAAATTTAATATGACCAACTTTGTCTTTCATACATCTAGCAACCTACCAACATATTGATATTGCATTGTTAGTTGCTATTGAACACTGCCTGCCATATTTTCCAGCCTTCGTGAATCATGTGTTCTGAATATGGCAGTCATATTGGCACAATACAAAGGAGTGCTTCTCTTAAAATAATTACAACCTACAAAATAAAATGTTATATTTTTACAACAATTTTCCAGAAAGTAGGAAGCATTATTAATGACCTTATTTACTTACTATTAAATACGTGTGTAAGTGGTGAAAATCAACATTTCAGGTAAGAAAGTATTGCACATGTATATTTATTCATGATTTTCAATTAAATACTTTTTCAGGAACACATTTACAAAAGTAGAAGACTGCATGTACTCAGCATACAAGAAGGAATGAGATTAGAATTACAGTATTGATTATTTTGCAGTTGAAAATACTTGAATTGCAAAAATATTTACAAAGACAGGAGAGAAAATAAACACAAGAGAAAATAAATGCTCTCCCAGCACCCTAAATGAATGATTCCTCACACCGGCAGAAATAATTTAGTAGGTTAAGGTTATTCCAAAATGTGATAAAAAAGAAATATTGAGAGTGCTGCCGGTGTCAGTTACAATCACGACCCCCGTGTACTCTTCAAACGTCCATCGTGGGTTCTTGCTGGAACTTGAATTGAAACTGAAATTTCTACTCTTGCTCACTCAACTAGAAACTGACTAGCACTAAGGATGTGTCTACTATAAGTATCTTCTGAAAGCTTTATTGCACCACTGAAAACTGCCCAATCGGGGTGTTGCATAATGTTATCATATGTAAAAATAGCACACACACCCTTCGCAACATGTGCGTGTATCTCATCATATCGCCACAGTGCGACCATGGTCCTCTTACCTATGTTGCGCCATATTGCAATAGCCAACTATGTGTTTTTAGCTTCATAGTAAAAGAAAAAGATGTTGCATCACCTTATAATGATTAATGCTTCTGCTGAATAACATGAAATAAAATTATAAACTTTGAAAATTGAAAATTTACAAAATAAATACAAGTTACTAATATCATCTAGCTCTAAACATTGAATAAATTGCTTTATTTACCAAACGTAAGGGAAAATTAAATATTTCCCACACATATTAATTAGTATTACTTGGAATATTACATTACCCCCCTCGGTTTGGGACAGATAAAAAAAAAAAAAAAAAGCCTGCCCCAAATCAAAACTTACCTGACTGGTGACTGCATGATAAATTACTTTGCTGCTATTCTGTCTCTTACAAAATGATAAATTCAGTTTACAGGTAATAAACTGGTGTATAAATATTGTGTCACAGCAAAATACATCACATTACATATTGCAGAAAATATTCACCAAGATGTTAAAATTAAATAATCCATAACACCTATCCACCGCCTTAATAGCGTTTAAATTCACACTTCACATTCAATAAAGATGTGGTCTGGTCACACTAATGGCTTAAAGAATGGTACCTCAACATGGGTAAAATGCTCAATACTATTTCTGGTTCCTCACAGGGATCAGCACACATCTTCTCAAAAAGGGGACCCAGGTCTGCCCAAACACAAAAGAAGTGCCTTTCACATCAGGCCAGTGCTAAAAAACCATAAAAGTTCTATGATCCAAGGACACCATTCAATATAACTGGAGCAACACCCTACAACTCATTTTCGTAATTGCTCAAAATATTTTCAATTAGTAGATAATTTCTGATAATAGCTGTTGTACAATGTAACATCAAGCTTTCTTCAATTAATATCTGGCAAAATTTTCTTAGCTGTGACCATCAATCACAATACAAAATCATCGCTGTTATCTAAACACATGTAAACCTTTCTGCTTAATACACTGCTTTACAATAACTTAACTGCATAACATTTTGTAGAAAAAGAATTTGTTTTCTTTCTATAACGCCAATAAAGAATGAATCAAAATACAATTGCAAGGTGTCTCTTTGCACAACTCGTCTCAGATTATATAAAACAAAAATATTCTAAAATTGTGTCACATGAAGACAAATACCATACACCATCACCTTCAATTTTAATATTTGATAAAACACAGCATCATTCCATTAAGTTTAATATTTACAAAAATTAGCAATATGTTTAATACGTATGTACAGTTACTTCTGAAACTTGATGCGTGATGCTCTATATTACTGTATATCACACTTGACTTCGACTGATCAGAATGTGCCCTCATTTCAATCAAGGTGGAGTTAAAACAGTATAAGAGGCTGGTCATTCGCCTACAGGATACGCCCTTGCAACGAGGAGTGATATTACACACACATCCTTCCAGTTTGTACTGTTCACTCTCACTCCATGTCAGACGTCACACCAACCCCCATCGCAAAGGGAGATTGTAATATTGGCCGAGCCACCGAACCCACCGCCCAAGGTCATGTAGTTCTACAGCGTGTCAAGGGAGAGCATCACCAGTACTAAGGGATTAAGCTTGCCACTTCAGCAAATTTCCTCCAGTAAATGACACTAGTAGATGACTCCAGTAGACAACTCAAGGGGGTGGAACTTGCCACTCCCCAACTCCCCCTACAACTCACACCACGGAGGGTTCACAGACACAGAGAATGTATGACCGTGCGCAGCCCGTAGAAGTCAGTCTATGCTTCTCCACCACTCTAAACTGGGCTGGAAGAAGCCATCAGCAGTTAACCCGCTCTCGAAAGTTCACCGGTGCATCCAGAGATATCCACCGGACATTTGAAAATTACTGTTTCGGTTGAGTCCGGTTGAACCGATTTATCCACCAGTTGTACCGGCCGAATAATTCTGTGGATCTGGTGGATATGCACCAAAACACCAACCGATGAATTTTCGAATGCCTTCTCTGAAAAATAAAAGTTAACACACATACAACTCGTAATTTTCAAGCATTTGGACATTTGAGTATTACAAATGGGGGATGAAAACTTTAAAATTTGAGTATAGTGGAATTAATGTGTGTCTGGAAGCAGACAAAAGTACTGGTAAAAATGAACCTGGTGTTCGAAAAATGCCTCAATCGGTGTACAGTAGTGTATCAACCATTGATGGATCCATTGATGAATTTTCAAAAATGCGGTATGCCTGCTCCACTGCTCTGACTTTGGCCGAAAGAAGCCACCAGCAGCCTGCTCTCAAGTATGTCTTGCTTCTTCCACCGCTCACCCTTAGGCTGGAAAATGCCCACTCCTGCAGTTTTCTCTACCATAAGCTCTTTTGCACGTGCGGTAATACCCTAAAGACCTTCTGGAGATGCACCACCACCAGTTCCTGAAGACTTCAACTGCAGCCTTACCACTACTGGCAACGGACGTCGATGACGTTCCCCACCTTACCTTCTGGTAAAGGCACTCTCAACAGCCTTACCCTTTTGGTACTGTTCGTCAACAGTCTCTTCTGGACAACGGATATTGGAAGGTAGGGACAGTTGTAATTAGCTACCTAGCAGTATTGTCTTATTCAGATCAGGACTGGGTCTCCTTCACCTGGATTCTCATAAGTTAACTTCTGTTCAACTTAGGAATAGTTCAGGAGGTAGTACGGGCCACCGTTTATATACTTCCTGGAATATTCATGTGTTCTTATTTACTCCCGAGTGCTCTTTTCTTAGTGTAACTGTGTTAGCCCTACATAGAAACCAAACCCATCAGAGTGAAGCTGAGGACCATGCTTAACCAAGCCATAGTAATCACACACCCATTAGAAGGCCACTCGTGCTGTGCACCGTGTATGGTAGAGCTACCAACTTTCGCAAGACCTCCACCAGACGGCTAGCCAGTCAGGCCGACCTATACTCCGTCCACCACTCTGAACTGGGCGGGAGGGAGTAAGAGTTGGTTCTGGAGGACTGATCCCTGTGGATACCACACCCCTGTGTTGTTGGCATACAGCTTGAGGGAACCCGTCGCTCTGTGTCCACCGCTCTGAATTGGACCGGACAAAGGAGCACTGGGTATTACTCTTGTCTGTGCGGCTGTGGCCTTGGAAGTACACAAGCTAGGGACCTACTTCACCTTCTTCACTCTTGCGATGCCGGTAGTTTTATCTTTTCCCATGCCATACACTCAGAAGGGTGGTGCTCAACGGAAAATTAGAAGGGCAGCTAACACCTCCAAGACTAAACTGAGTTGTAACCCAACTCCACCGACTGCATTTTGCAGCTAAACCCCGCAGGACAGAGCTCACACCGCCTGATAGTAGGAGGGACCTCACCCCTGCTCCCTCTCCACACTTATATCCAGCGCTAATCAAGACCACAGGGTGTCCTTTTCGTATAGTAGTCGCCATCTGCCTGGGCAAGGACATACCCTTGGGCATTATCAACCCCTTTTTTGGGTCATAAAGTGGGAAATGCTTGTTGATTTTCTTGAACATGGGAAGACCATTAATGCCAATACGTATTGTGACACTAGGAGGAAACTTAAATGTGCTATCCAAAACAAAAGACATGGGTTGCTGTCCAGAGTAATTGTGTTCTTGCATGATATTATTTGACCACACAGAGCAGTTTGAACTGTTGAAATGTTGCTGAAATTCTGCTGGGAAGTTTTTGACTATCCTCCTTTGCCCCAATCTGGTACCAATTGACTACCATCTCTTTGTGCATTCAAAAAATGACTTGCATCACAGTGTTTTAAAGATGACAGACTTTAGAGCAATTTTGTATTTTCAGTGAATTGAATGATCCTGTTTTGCAATAACTAATTAAAGTATAAACAGGTATAATGATGATTGTGTACTCTTTGATTGTATTTCAATATTAATCAGTCATCAAGAATAATTCCTGTTATGATTACTTGAAATTAATATTAATTTGTTGCAGATGCCTCATCTATTGTAAGTTTTAGTAGCATAGTGCGAACAACCGATGAAGAGTGTACTGATGATTTCAAAAGGTGGCTGCACCAGTGTGAACCTTCTTCACCAGTAGGCACTCATGATTTATTTTTTGCTGAAGAGCCAACAGATGATGAGTGTGATGAAGCGATGGAATGGGATGATATAGAAGATGATCTCAGCAAGGTACAGACATTTTTTAGGTTTATTTATGATGAACAAGTTCAGATATTTAATAAAGTCCACCTTCATTTTGACATCTTCTATTTTCTCTATTCTACGTTCCTCCATTTCAATTTCCTGTCAACCATCACCTCAATCTTTCTAGTGCTGAATTTCATTCCACGTTTTTTTTGTCAGCCCTTACATCAGTGAGTATCAGGGCTTTCGTCTTTTCTGCTCCTGTCGTCTTTTCCACTGTCTTTATAATCCTGCCCATCACAGTTATGAACAAGATAGACAGAGTTTTCTTTTGCCTCACTGCATGTCTTTGTTTAAATTTGGGTCATCCCTTTCCCAGTTCACATAGTTTCCTTTCCACTATGCATACTCTTGACTTATTGGCCCTTCTGTTATCCCAGTTTACACCAGAACCTAACAAAAAAATTTGTTTCCGTATGCTTCCATATCCAAGAATACCAGAACCATCAAATCTTTCCCAATTTCATGTATCCTCTCCATCAGTTGTCATATTGTAGTAATAATATCAGTATTAGTAGAATTTCTTTTTGTAAAGCTATGTTGCTCCTCATAGCATATTCAATATCTATTCGTAACCTTTTCCAAGATCTATTCATTTTGGTACAGTGGTACATCAGAGTAGTATAATTTCTTAGAATATCTCACATTTATTTTTCTCACCTGTTTTGTAGATTTATACTACTATACCATCTCTAAAATCATCAAGTTTTCCTTATCCCACCCAATATTTCTTAGCAATCCTTTAGAGCCAAGGAATTCATACTTCACCTGCTGCTCTTACCATTTATGCTGTGAGCTTATAACTTCTTGGAGCTTTACCTTTTTTTGTCCTAAATTTTTCCTCTACCTCTTTCCATGTGATATTGTCATTTCTGCCATTACCTAATGTATTTTTTTTTTGCACTTACCCATCCCCATCTTCCATTTCCTCTTGGTTCAGTAACTTTTCAAAATGCAGTTCTTTTTCCTCGTGTTCTGTTGCTATTGTTCTTCCTTCTTGGTTCGTAAACCTGATGCATAATGGCCTTTGTCTGAAGTAGGTCGCAGCGGTCAGTTACAGGTTTGTTCGTGCTGCCAGTAACATGAGAATGGTTGACATGTGACTAATACCATTGAACCTGAGCACAGCCCATGTAGAAGGTAGGGCGCGTGGCCTGTCCACTCGGTACAAAGTCCGGTATCACTGTCACAGCCTGGTGGATGGGTTGGCACACTACCATGGGTTTACCTGTCTGGACGGGGCCTTGGGTGGCAGTTGACCCAGCTGTGGTGGTGGTGGGTGGCTGCTGGTGCTGGCGCCGGGACGTAGTGCACCGGTGATGCTAGTGTTAGCTCGGGGTGGGCTGTGGGTGGTCTGGTTGCCCACGAACCAGGGGTTGGTGATTCCAAAAGGGTTGTTCTCGCTCCGGCGGATGGCTACAACTATCAGGTGGGGGTTCCTGGTGGTTTCGACGGGTGCTAGAAACAAGTGTTGGGAGGGAGCTTGGAGGTGAAGCCTCTACAGCTTGCGGGCAGCAAGAGCTCGTGCCCTTGGGATTAGAATGTGAAGTGCAGTTAAGACAGTCTTAGTTTTGAAGGTGGTAGCTGCCATTCTCACTTTCCGCCGAGCACCATTCCTCCGAGTATATGGCATGCAGGGAAGGAACTACTACTAGCCTCGATAAAGTGAAGCATTTGGCAAAGTCCCTAGCGGTGTGTAGAGCCAAGGCTGAAGCCGAACAGGCAAGAGTCGTACCTAGTGCTCCTTTGTCTGGCACAGTTCAGCACGGTGGATACTGAGCATTGGGTTTCCTCAAGCTGCCCGTCAACGACACTTGGCTGTGTGGTATCCAAAAGGAGTCAATCCTCCAGATCCAAACTCGTACTCCCTCCGGCTCGGTTCAGCATGGTGGATGGAGTATAGGCTGGTCTGGTTGACTTGCTGCTTTAGCGAGGTTTTTCTAGTGGTGGAGGCTCTACCGTACTATACTTCAGGGGTACAGCACAGGTGGTTGTCTAATGGGCATGTGATTGAGAGAATAATATTCAGGTTCTTCCTGCTTCGCTCTGATAGACTTGAGGTTTATGTAGGACTAATACAGTTACTCAGTGAAATAAGTAATCAAAATTAAGTGCGAAAAACGTATATATTCTAGAAAGAATCCATACAGTGGCCCGTACTAACTCCTAACTTATTCCAGAGTTGAACAGAAGTTTATGTTACGTGAATCCAGGTGAAGGAGACCTGGTACTGAACTAGACAAGGTAATCTGGCTAGGTGACTATGAAAACTGGCCCTAACTAATCTCACCATTGTCCAGAAGGGACTGTTGATGGCCACTACTAGAGGGGGTAGTGGTGAACAATTGCCATTATCAGTAGGTAATGTGAGAGATGTTGCATCTTGAAGGGACCATCGACGACCACTATCAGAGGTGGTAGTGTTGGTACAATTGCTGTTACCAGCAGGTAAGGCGAGAGGGCTGATGATGTCTACGGGTGCTGGTAATGAGGAGTCTCCAGAAGGTCTGGAAGGCGTTGTTGCAGTCACGGAAGAGCTTCTGGTAGGTCGTGAGTACCTGGTGTCTTCTTCTGGCACAGTTCAGCGTTGTGGAAGGAGTGAGACTCGCTGCAATAGGTTCCTTCCTGCCCAGTTCAGCGCAGTGGAAGGAACGAGGCATACTGATGTCTTTGAGCAGTGCACCAACTTATATTCTCCTTGTCCGTGGGCCCTCTGTAGCGTGGAGTGTGGTGGGGTGGCAAGCGCCGCCCCTCGAGCTGTCTGCTGCAGTCCTCTGCTAGCATTGTCTGCTGGTGGTTTTCTGCTGACGCGGCAAGCATCATCCCTTGGCATACCATAGAACTACATGACCTTGGGTGGTGGGCTCAGCTGATAATACAATCTTAATTCATAGAGGCTGTCGTAACGTCTGACTTAGTGTGAGAGAGTGAACAGTACAAGCTGGGTGGATGTGTCTGTAACAAAGCTTCTCATTGCAAGGGTGTATCCTGTAGGCATGTGACCAGTCTCTAGTACTGTTTTAACTCTGCCTTGTTGAAGTGAAGGCTTGTTCAGGTGAGGTGACGTCGAGTGTGGTATATAGTCAGGTAGTGCGTCTTGCGTCAAACCTATCTCTTATTTATTCCATATTTTAATCACCACTGTCAACAGCACTGCAGTATGTTGTATTTGTTAGTTTCTTATGGTGTGCGTGAACAAATTTGGATACGTTGGTATACAGACCATTGTTTAAACTTACTTATGTTGTTTGAAAACTTTTATAAACAAATAGGAAGCCATCCTTATGTTTTGTAATGTACAGACTAGGGATGGGTCGATACTGCATTTTCTCGATACTCGATACCAAAACATTGTCACGATACTAGATACCGATATTTTTCTCAATACCAAATTAAAATTGTCATGAACACAAAACTACTTTCTCAAGAAAATTGCTCATTTTACTAGTGTCGGCACACACTGAAACTATATAAAAACCCACATTACACTGGAAACAAATGGTGGACGGCTCATAACCCAAACATCCTTAACCAATAATAAACTGATACACCTGTTATGGTCTAGCCTGCGTCTGCGGGCTAGGCCACAACAGGTGTATTGGATAATTATGTTACATCTAGGATGTACAATAACTACTCAATTTTCTCGCTTGTGCCTATGGTGTTTGCTCGCAACTCTCTACCTGCTTTTATTGTACATGAAATATATACCATTAATGGGATAACAGTATCAAGGATCCCATCCCTAGTACAGACTGTATTTCTAAGTTTCATATTGTTCATAAAAATTACATCATTCATACTAAGAAAAAATTCCATTTTCTGGTATTTTTTTCCTTATTTTGCTCTCTCTCTCCAAGTTCATAAATCTTAATGTTTACTCACAGAATTATTTTAGAGATGCAGTAACCTTGTACTTATATTTTTAACAGTCAATATTTATGTTGTAGGTAGTCTCATTCTTACCAAGAAAATGTGCAAAGGCAGATGAATGGTTTATTGTGGTTGACACAAACGTTCTGTTGCATCATCTCAGCATTGTTGAAGAGCTGCGGGATACCCCATTTCCAAGTAAGTTTAAGTAGTCATTTATATCAAGTTTTACTACGATGACTGAGGAATATATTGATGTGTGATAGCCGGGATACTTGGCACTTCACCTAGTCTAGGGGAGTTTTTGAGCAGGTTCAGGCCAAGAACCTTGGATGGCCTTACGAGCTTGACGTTTGCCACTTTCCAGTTTATACTACTAAACGACTATGACTCATCTGCTTTATGTATTTATATGTAACCCGAAGGAGAGTCAAACCCGGCAACAGATTTCACAAGTGTACTTAGATTGCCAGTTCCATGGAGGACGATTTTAAACATGTGGAAAATAAGTTTTTGAAAGCCCCGAAGCCCCCCCCCCCCCCTCCTGCACGGGGAGCCAACAAGCCATCACCTGTCTCGGGGCAAAACCGAGCGCACCTGAATAGGCATGAAGCCGGGCAGAGGGTAGCTACTCCCCTGGCCTTGCATGAGAGGGACGTCATGAAGCGACGGTACACCTCCCACCACAGCCCAGCGTTGCACCTGTCCAGTGGACTATTTAAGACAGTGCACGCCCAAGCTCGGGAGTTATTATTTTTCCAGTAGCTTGCTCTAACACTTCTTGTGCTGGGGCCTTCAACTGCTCAACAATCTTAGGCAGCCACCAGAGGCTGCTACCATTGACATTACCAGAGGCTCCTGCAGCCTTTACCAGAAGCTCCATTATCGACAATAACCACCAGCTACCAGAAGCTCTTCAACACCTGCACCTCCAAACACCCCTTCCGCTGTTGCTCCTCCTGAATCAGCAGCCACCTCTACTTGCTGGTAGAGGCACTGCTCTTAAAGTATTGGTCCCCTTTAATAAAGTTTCTTATAGACACCCCTTGGATAGATTAGCTGCAAGCAGAGTTATTTTCATAGCTGTCAATGTCGCTAGCTATCTCAATTAGTTTAGGAGCAGGTCAACTACACCTGTTTACTGTAGGTTACCATATCACACTCTGGTAGGTTACTTACATATCACACACTGCTTTGTTAGGAGGTAGTACGCATCACTGTATTTATTATCTCTAATAAATACATATTGATCCTTTCACTGAGGGTATCCATTCTATAGGCATTTCCCTTTGACCACTAGACCGGGTATTGATATACCAGTACGAACCATAGAGTAGGACTGCAGAGTCCCTTCAGGAATCCGTACGTCTGACACACACACCATTCAACGGCCACCTGTTCTAGACCCCAGGAGATAGAACAAAAGAGCCCTGACCATTACCAACTCATCCAATAGGGATGAGACAGTCCTCTCAAGTTGGATCCCACTAGAGCACTTATGGTACTGGAGAGGATATTTGCTTGGGACTGAAGGCCTAGCCACTGTTGCAACCCTCACCTAATAGTGGTAGGAAGGCGACCCATACTGCTCAACGCTCTAGGTTTGTACGCCAGTGACGGGGAACTGATTAGAGCACCGAGCTCATGCCGACAACCACTATTGGAAGTACACTTAGATAGGGACCTGTCTCATGTTCACGACTATCAGAAAATATCTTTAAATTTCAACCCTAACCTCTATGCCTTTTCGAAAAAGGCATGGCTTGCAGAGGAAAGAGCAAAATGCAGCCCATACCGCTGCCAAGCCAGTGTGCATATTAGACCCGCCTACTCCTAGTAGGCAAGCAGAAAACGACAGAGCTTAGCCCGCCCATCATCCAGAGAGAGCTTCCTCTCCAGTATTTACTTATATTTTCTATTTCCCTGCACACATTCACATAGTCCGAGAGCACCACCCTATGGTACATTGTCTGATAGAGGGTACTGAGGTAAGATACAGAGCAGCCAACCCCGGGTTCTGGAGCCCAGGAGTGGAATCAATGGTACTTTGTTGGTCAGCACGGTACCAACATCCACCACTCTCCTGCAAGAGTCACCGGTTCCAGCCAGCTAGCACCAGCTCCATCTTTACTGACCGAAGTAACCCCTGGTAAGACAGGTATGTATTCCGAAACCAAGTATCTCTACCAAGCCTGTTGTCGCTCCAACAGTAGAAAACTTTGTACCCATTCGCCAACCGACACACCCAGCATGAGTTGCTAGCCACAAATGAAACTCAAACATCTAGCCAGCCAGCCTATGAGTGCAGTAAACGTATAAGAAGTATAAGAATACAGGTTGCTTTCTCATTGTTACCAAGCTACGAATGCAGTAAAAACAGTAGAAAAGTAAGAAGAAAATAAAAGAAAAGTAGTTTTGTGGAACGTAAACAATACTATCGATAGTATCAGTTGTTGATTAAATGCGTTGTTTTGTATTCACGTAGTGTCAAAAAAAATAATTATGCACGCAATCTTTGACAAATGTACCAACAGGAAATACGGTAAAATGTATACAGCTGGAACAAATCATCGAAAAACATTGTTCTAATTATATTTTGGGTTTCGGACAGAATATCGGATTGATAGATGCTGTAAATTAATGCTTTACAAGATGTAGCATGCTGGGTTGTTTAATTGTGTTAAACAAATTAGTGCTTCTAATCGGTGAATAAAAATCGGCAAATAATGTTCAGATGCCGCTGATGCCAATGGTCGTGGTATCAGCCGGTTAATTGGTATCTGTATCGCCTCATCCCTAATCATAACACTCGTATACCATCCCATTGTTAGCCTAGAAACAGGTCGCCTTCATCTGTCTCATGTAGGTTTAATGCTTCCGTTAGCTCTTACTTAGGAGGTAGTGTGACACCACCCTGTTTATTTCTGTTACAGGAATAAACAGATATTTTAAGCAACTCAATGGTATCTTTCCCGTAGTGTAATTCCTCTTCCAGTAGACATCAGGCACGTTTAAGTGATAGCTGGTGACTGGGGAATTTACTCAAAACCGCACTACACTAGTAGATTACCCACACACATTCTGGATGGCCATCCTTTCTGTGCACCTAAGTGTACGAAATGGTAGAGCCAGGCACTAGGTACTCTTGAGTCATCCTGATGCCCTACTTCCGTCGGAGTGGTATCTGAGAGAGGGTTAAAACGGTACACACTGTTTCCCGGCCTCTGCGGGAGCTAAACCCCATCCTTGCCGCACTAGCGCATCCCCCACTGGGGAAGCGGGTCCAAGCATCACCTGCAGAGACCAACCATACCAGAGATTCCCATTGATCTCTACGCAACACCCGTCCGCCTCAAAGAAGAAACACACCCCGTGTTCGCAGCCTACTTGAGTGGACAAGACAAATCCCACGAGATCGCCAACCCACACTGGTGGGGAATACAGATAGCGGAACCAGCCGTAGGAACCGTACACCTCAGGGAGCACCTGACCACCAGCCAATCACATTCTAACTTACATGTCTGAAATACCGCAGGTCAGACAGCCTCCACAGGTTACATAACTCCCCCCCCGAATCTGGGTGCGACTGGCCTAGTGCCCATCAAAACTCCTTAGATGTTATGACTAACCTTTCTCAGCCCCAAGGCGTCGTGTCCTGGTTATGACTGCCTGCAGATAAATATTTCCTTGGTTCCATTTTGAAACATCTTTTTAGGTTGGCATAACAACAAGAATAGATGTGGCTGAATGTGTTAAAAGATGCCTTATATTACCAGTGCCTGATGGAAGTTGCGACCCAATTTCTGATTGTTGAAGGAAAAATATATACAGTGGATTCTAGATTATTTGTTTTTCAGTCGACCAATAAGAAAAAAACGAAGCATGTGAGAAGATGATGGTGGATTTTAGACTAGATATATTGTACATAAACATAAAATACATTTTTGTTTAGACGAAAAGCCTAAAAATGTTATTAAAACAACTTATTCAAGTCAAGTTATGATAAAATATTAACTTCAAATTAAAAACTTTGATTTTTGAAAATTACTGCAACTTATTTATTTGTGACAATTTTAGTCATTCATTATTTGCCAAGTCTTTTTCAAATCTTTACAATTCTAATCAAACATGCAGCCGATAGTTTACTATAATAATCTGACCTATGACGCGTTTCGCCCTTAGAGAAAGCACACTACAAATGGCTGACTTTGCCCCATCTGAAAGTGGCAAAGTTCTATGGGCAAGTCAACTCCAGTTACGCACTGTAATGGAAGGCAGGACACGTGAGACTTCAGAAGTTGACAGAGCCTCAACACACCACCAACCCTGTGCTCCTAGCTTTTACGGTCTTCCTGATTCTCCAAGAAGCTGTCACGTCATCACCCTTGATCAAAAAACGCACCACTCTACTGAGCCGTGCCACTAGAGAGACAGCGCCTAATTTGAAATGCACGCCGCTGAAAGAAGCGGGCCAGTGAGCGTAGAGTCACTGCCTCCTCGAGCGCCTCTGGACCTCAGATTTCATCACACCACGTGCCAAGTGGCAGGCGAGATAAGAATCCATGGTTCATGCATGTGACATCACAAGCTCCACCCCTAAGAGACGTGACCAAACCCCTGCTGAGCACCTATGGTTGGCAGAAATTAGTATAAAAGGCCTCAGGGGTTGCTCGTCATCCCTCAGGTCGCGAAGGCCGGGGGCACTTGAGAGTTGCTCATTGTCCTCCAGGCTGCAAAGGTCGAGGACCAGACTAAGGGTGGAATCCCTTAAACCGCGACTGCAACTCTGTCTTGCAACACCTCTCGGCTGTGAAGGCCGGGGTATCCTGACAAGGGTTGGATGCCCTGAGCTGTGCCGGTAGCCGTCAGTGGTCGACAACGACGACGCCCTTCCAAAGGATGCTGCCACCAGGAGGTATCACTTCCATAGTGCCTCCATCACCTGCGGATATCTTAATCGCCAACTGCTCCAACACGTCATCTCTATGGATACCTGCCGTAAGGCTTTAGCCCAGCCACACCTTTACCAGTTGGGTAAAACACCTTGTTAATTTCACTACAATGTCCCCTCTGGACAACCCCTAATTAAGGTTAGGATCCTATGGGTTAATATTGAATTTAAATAATTTGATTAATTATTTAGTTCATTTACTGCTTTAATACAGTATCACTTTCACAGCAGGTAGCCTTCGCCTGAGTTTTATTTCATTTTAATTTCCGCTATTTCTTTTATTTAAGTGACAGTTTAAAATTGTATTTTTAATTTTTTTCTAATGATAATTTTGATTACACTTAACTGTATTGTTCCGCATTTATATTACATGAATGTAATAAACTCCATATTTAACCAAGTGGATTTTAGGGTCTTTTCCATTCTAATTATTAGTAACCAGCAGGCCCCAAGTGTTTTGTGGACTATGCTGAATTAAGTCATTACTGTAGTTATTATTGAGTATGTAAGGTAATGCCGGCTTTGCGAACCAGCCATATGGCAAATACAAGGAACACCAAGCATCATTCAGAGTTTGACCATGGTAATGCTCAGGGTATTGCATTGGCTAATCTTCAATGGAGCCCTTCACTAGGAGCTCAATACACCCAGATATTACGATTGCCTATATGTTCCCTGCTGTATAACCCTTCATGATAGAGAATGGCTAGAAGTAGTTATGCTGTAAAAGACATTGGATATAGTCGTGGACCTGGAAGACCGCTGTGTTATCCGGCTTCATCTTCTGTACAGTTTGACTTTACATGCATTTATTTATTTTTCTTGTGCTCTGAATTCCATCATTAAAGAGCTCTTAAACTCCTAGAGGAGGAAATTAACAATATCAAAACTCCAGAAACACAAGAAGTTACACTATTCTCATTACCAACCAGGGCCGTACAAATTTTTACTATTATTACATTGTGGTAATTCTGCAGTTGGGATTGAACCCCCCAATCTCATTGAGGAATACACTGCCGTACCCCTACACCATTCCCCTACTTCATCGAGCAGCGAGAGCACTTCTCTGCCACTACCAAAGTTGGCCGCTGTTTAACAGCCGCCTGCCCCAGTACAGCCAACGGAGCAGAGGAGAGCTCAGTTTCCACCAGTACCACTGGTAACTCATTGGAGAAGTGTACCCTCTGTTGTAATTGACTTTTTCCCCTCCCATAAACTGACACGCCTTACGCTGTATTCCAGCATTCTGCCCATTAGTTCCTCTGGGTGTGATCACTGCAGTGTTAACGTCCCTATATTTGAAGGCCATCCACACCATTTGCAGACATACAGTGTATGAGAGAGCCCTTAAATTCAGGTTGCTTATCTGGGTTTTGTCCCCAAGTCACCACTTAATAAATTTGCCACAAAGCTCTCCACAAGTGATCGCACCTACCAGCGTGGGAAGTGACCCACTGTTGAGCCAGCCAGGGACTTGTGTGCGACCCCCAGTGATTTCTAGGATGAGTGATCTTTTATTTAGTGCCCCTTAGTGTTTTACACGGGTTTTGGTAACCGAGGTTTTAGTCCTCAAACCACCGCCCAGCTGGTGCAATGTCCTGCTGACTGATACAAGAGGAAAGGTCTCTCCTTGTATCAGATGGTTTAAAACGTTACGCTTCAAAAAATCACGCCCGTCAAAATACCACCACAGCTTAAACCTCGTTCAAAATTGAAATTACGTTTACAATAAATCCACAGTTGAATACAGAGTCTGAGATTGTGAGATTCATTCTCATTGTCGCCAACCTACGAATGCAGTAAATACCTAAATAGGAAGATAAAGGATAGTAGTCTACAGAACACGAAAAACTCTTGCGGAATATAAACAATTCTATCGATAGCACCAGTTGTCGATTATCTGTGTTGTTTTGCATTCTCAGAGAGTTAAAAAAATTAATGATGCGTACACTCTTTGGCGAATGTACTGATGAGAAATATCGTAAAACAAAAATAACTGGTATGAATCATTGAAAATTACTGTATTTCATAGCTAAATGATTGTTCTGAATATATTTGGGCTTTTGGGCAGAATATCTGATCGATGGATGCAGGAAATTTATGTTTTAAGAGTTGTAGCATGCATGTTTTTTAACATTGTTTATATAGGATGGTTGTCGGACATCCAAAAAAAATACTGATACGGGAAAATGGAATAAACAAGATCGTAACAACAAAGTTTCACTGCAATGTGCAACAGTACTTATTTCATTGGCCAACAGTGGCCCTGTTGAAATTTTGCTACTGCTGACCTGGTTATGAACTTCAGTGTGTGGGCATATTTAAGTGTTCTGCTAAACTGGGATCTGTGCTGGCCTGGTTACAAACTGCTGTGCAAGTTCATTTTAAGTGGACTACTAAACTAAGGGCTTCCCATGCCACCACATCACCTCCCTCTATGTTAATGGCGAGATATGTCTTCATATTACAGAAGAGTTTGGAGTTTGAATCTTTAATTTTAAATTTAGAAATATAATTTTCGTATACCTTAACTTGTGGCAGTAAGAATTTGGAAGGGCTGAAACTCTCTTCACTATTGTATGAAAATAGAGTAGGAAATTAGATAGCATGTGTAAACTCTTTCTTGTATGGTGTAACAGTGTGTTAGTACTATTGCTTTTTTTTCCCTTTACTTCTTCTTCTTCTATACAAAAATTTTTAAAATTTAATTTTTGGTTTTTGTTTACAGGGCTCGGTCTGCCAGTGTTGGTAATCCCATGGATGGTCCTACAGGAGCTAGATGGTTTAAAAGCTCAACGCAGCCAGGCAAAGGCAAAAGACCCAGCTTTGTGCAGCAAGGCTCGCTGGGCTGTCCAGTTCTTGAACTACAATTTGAAGAAGGGTCATCCACGAGTGAGAGGTATTGCTTTAATAAGGCATATTTTGTAAGCCCAGTTATTTAGTTCCCATTATTGCTTACATAAGTTTTGTTCGCATGGTATGCTGTTTCTGCTACTTCTGCTCTTCAGAGCATGTGAGATTTTCCCAAGGAGCATGAAGGAAGCAAAAAGAGCAGCTGCTCTTTACCTGACGATGCAAGTGACAAAGAGCAAAAGTGTGTGTGTGTTTGTTTGGCAAATGGTGTGATAATGAGAGGTTAGAAACATTGTACTAATGTTATTTGATGCAAATATGTTGTCTGATGATGAAATAGACAAAAATAGACAAAGAGTAAGTTTTAACATGTTCACGTAACGTAGCTGTAAGTAACAATGACAGTGACTTTCACTGGTAACAACTTTCACTTTTATTGGTAACAAAATATCCTTCTACACTAATTACAGGATGGCTACTACGTTTTATGATAAGTCTAATGAATATATTTATGTTTTTTTGTACGGAACGTTTTACTCTTTTCGCTACACCTCTGCGAGCAAGAGCAGAAAGAGCGGTGCTCCTGCCAAGCGAACAACAAACCAAAACAGTGCTTCCGGTAGCATGAATGGCAAAGAGCAAGAAAAAATGTGAAAAGGGCAGAAGTAGTGAAAGAACTGGTGCTTGGGCTCGCGCTTCTCTCTTTGACACATAATATAGGGTGTTCCAGGTGGAACATATACTGGGTTTGCAAAATATAAATACAAGCAAAATACCAGTCTGGGTCGGGAGTTCCCCACGTTGGAGGAAGCTTATGTTTTGGGTTTCTTGGATTGAGTAGCTACCAAAGATGGAGAGTTAAACTCCAGGGTAAGCTTGATTTGGTAGGTCTCACGGTAGGAGACTTTGGTTCTGTTTAATTTTAGGGACACCAAATACTGTAAAGCCAGTTTCCTGAAGAGCATGGGCAGAACTAGGCAGGGGCCGTAAGTTCCTGTGGTGGCTGGCCTTTATATAGAGTTGGCCTGATAGGTTGATGTGTGGGTACAAGTAGGGAGTTATAACCCTTCTACATTTCGGTATCTTTTCTGAAGATAAATGTGAATGATCTTTCCAGCTGCCGTGCTCACTCTGCAAGTGGGTGAAGGCATAGCATCGTATTTGACAAGGCAGGGAGAAACGGAATGCATTTCTAGAGTAACAAATGACTGGGTTGGGAGATTCTGGTATATTGAATCTATGCCAAGGCCAATCTCGTCCTAGAATAGCCTCTCCATGTCGTATGCCCTTAACAGCAGTATGTTCGCCAGGGGCGATTCATATTTGTGGGCTGAACAGAGGTACTAAAGCTTGCCGAAGTTGTGAAGTGTCACTTTATCTGTGGCAGTTTCCACTGGTGTTAAAGTAAGTAGCTCTCTAACAGCAGCCTGCAGGACCTTTCTACGTTGCTTACTTACACTACCCTGCTTGTCGTAAGGCATTTAAACTCCGTTGTGAACTAGTCTGAAAGATAATTATTAAACGCTGCCTTACGGGAAGACTTCCAGGACACAGCTTATTACCCGGTGTTCCCAAGTCCGGCCTTCACAAGATGGGACTTGAACGGGGGGGTAGCTGTGATAACTGGTGTCCTGAGAGCGATACCTGCTAGAGGTTGGTCAACTCGGAGTGCTGCTAATTATATTCCGGCCTTTGCAAGTTGGGAGAAGAATCAAACACCCGCCCTGGTTGGTTCTCTTAGCAAGTACAAGTAAGAGGAGAAACTGGTATTTTTAGGCGGTCCTAAGCATGCACTTCCATGATGCAATGGTTACACCCTTTGTTCCCAGCGTCTGGCCTGTGCAAACTGGGACTGAACTTAGGGTGGTACAAATAACTGGGACCTGGGTAAGTAACCAACAAGAGACCAATCAGGCCTTAGCACTGTTAGTCCCTGTCTGGTCTTTGCAAGCTGCGAGATGAACTGAGTACCCGGACTTGTATCTTTTAGGAGGTTGGAGTTACTAGTGCTTTGGGCACAACCGAAGGTCTATCGATTGGCAGATTTGGTTTTCCTCTTAATGTGTGTGTGCACTACCTTAGAGCAGGGCTGCCACCACTTTCAAAATAATATCCTTGTTTTCGAGGTAAAATATTCTGTAAAATCCTTGTTTTGAATATAAAATATCCTGTAAAAAATTGTGTATGTTAAAAAAAGACAAAAATATTGAATTTGTATGAAAATTACTTACCCTTATGTACTTCAGTATTTCAACTTGCCAAATAACAGAGAACAGGTTCTTTGTACACAATGTTATGGTTAAATTAACTGGAAACGTCATCACATACTTCAAAACACACACACAAATATATGCATACACACTTCACTACGGGTAAAGTAAGTTGTTAAAAATCACTTTTTCAAATTCTTTGCCCTCTTCCTCATTTCTTCTGTTGATTGGAACTCTGCCATATTCTTCCTAGAAGAGATATGCAACAAAACATTGAGCATTGGAGATTCAAGACATGATCTGTGTGCTGTCTTGATAAGGTTGAGGTTGCTAAATATCCTTTCCACTTCTGTGTTGCTGTGTGGAAGAATCAGCAATGCCTTGGCCAGTTTACAAAGTACTGTAAAGCATTGTTTCCCACCAATTTCACATACTGACAGTTTATGCCAGTTAGTGTCAGGATCATGTTTCATAGCAATGCTCAGTTCTGCTGGTGGATCCCACAGTGTATATACAACAAATTCTGAATTCAGTTCATCGTATTCATTGTTTGCAATAACATTCGGAAATGCTTTGGCCAAAGTTTGTACTTTTACCCATTCTCCAGACTGCTTTTTGGCTGGATCAAAAATGTCAATGTCCTTCAAAACATCATTCTTGAGTGAGAGAAGACGATACAGCTCTTTTGTCCCCATTTCGTAAACTTACGAACACTGGGGAAAAATTCAGTTTCTTCCTGTGAGCCTATTTGATCATGTGGCAGGGCCAATGAAAAGTCCTGCATTTGGAAGTTAGTTTTTTCCTTCCAAAGTCAATAGATGTTACATCAGATGCTTGTTGAATTGCATTAAATCAGGGATGCCACCAAGAATGGTTATAAAATCCTGTACTTGACAAGACAATTAAATATTCTGTAAAATCTAGGGGTGTACGGTAAAGCAAAATAATCCGTTGGGAAAAATTTTCTCGCTCTGTAAATCGGGAAGAAGCAGGAACATTTTTTTAGCTGACTCAATTACAAAAGTAAACAATTTGTACTTTAGAGTTTAACACTGCAACATCATAGTATCATTTAATCAAGAATATCACGAGTTAAAAAAACATTTAATTATAACCTTAAATTAAAAAGACATCAACAATGTGTCTACTATGACACAAATACATAATGTGACTCATACAACATAATTTTATTTAAAGAAGCATTGGTTTTCATGTAAAAACACAGACTACTGTGTCACATCAGTGTTTTGGCCACACATTTTCTGTTGAGTTTAATCAAATATATTTACATACTAATAGAACACAAGGAACGAGCACAATGCAATATAAGAATGTGTGTATTACAAAGGAAAAAGGTATAACAGATGACAAACATGGATACAAAAATGACGAGTTGACTGACTTGTTGCAACTGAAATGCTAAACTATGACTGCAAATCTTAGGTTAAGAATGAAAAAATAACTGACGACTGTTGTATAACGCGTCATTGGCTCATCGTACGAGTTCACAAACATAATAAAAACACAAACTGTGCCATTTTCATCTGCTTTAAGTTGCCTCGATTTTAAACAACTTGCGCAATATCTCGCTTACAAGCGTAAACTGGAAAGCACCCCATTTTGTATGCTGCAATAGGTAATACAGAAGTTGGTGACCCTGCAACTTTGTGTTTACATTTTGCTGGGAGGGCAGCCTCCCAACAGCCTTGCACCTTAGCCTTTGGGATGGTCCCCCTAATCTTTAAAGAGTCTTGATGGATGGAATAGGACAGCCTCCCTTAAGCATTACCTTTGGGAAGCTGTCTTTTAGGTCGGTACACAGCTAAGCTGTAGGGACAACCAATTAGGGAATTGGGGGGGATATAAAAAAAAATTGTAATAATTGACTTAAGCAATGGACAGAAAACACGAGGCGTCACAAGATTGATCACTCTATAACAGCGCTATAAAAGAATAATTTTTATACAAATTCAATATTTTTGTCTTTTTAACATATATGATTTTTTTTACAGGATATTTTATATTCAAAACAAGGATTTTACATGATATTTTATCTTGAAAACAAGGATATTGTTTTGAAAGTTGTGGTAGCTCTGCCGTAGACCATGGTACTAGCTATACTTCTACAAACATGCACTGGCTCGGGAAGGATAGTAAGTACCATGTATTGTTTCTGCTTTTTGTTCACTTGTTTTGCTTTTATATTTTACCTGAAGTTGCAACTAATTGTTATGTAGCTTAGCTGCCATTTGAGAATTGAGGCCATGGACCAGAAGTTAACCAGTAAAGTTAAAGCACATGTAAAGTAGTAGACCAGCCAAGGAAGTAATATACCCTAGACGAAAGCATGCCTGGAAGCCAAGTTAGTATTTCTGTGCAAACTTATATTCTCGTGCCAACCATTTTGTGTACTGTAGTGCCATGGGCACTCCGTTAGCTTTCCAGTTCAGAGAGAGAACATTTTAGTGCTTCGCAACTTATCAGGTTCTGCGGTGCCTGCGACAGAAAGTTGTATCCACTCTAGTACTGCTTGCGGTGATTTCAGCACCGCGTGACAGTGATTGCTAACCACTTTTGATGGGAAATACGTTCTGTTTTTCACAGTATTTTCGTCCCATGACTCCTGGAATCACGCGCTATATCATGTGCTATTTTCCCATCACATGAATTCAATACCACACTTTGGGGCCGTGTGCAAAGTTCCAGTTCATTGGTTAATGCCCTAACCTTGCTCTCTCATTGGTTGGCGACTCTTCTCGCCATGACTTCTCATTGGTGAGAGACTGCTCATGTGCAACTTCTTGGTGGAGGGATACTTCTCCCCACTACACTCATGTTGCTTTATTATGCCATTCACGGCCTGAAGAAGGGAGACTTCAGCAGAGGACACCAGAGACTGTATATCACCGCCTAGGACGACTCGTCTGAGCTGCGCTGAGACTCCACTCTCCTTCACCACTGCGGTTATATCATGTTATTGCTTCCATTGCCGTTATTAGTTTGTTTTATATTAACAATTCCCATGTTGTCTTCCGCCACATCGCCAAGTAAGTAAATGTATAATTAAGAATGTAACAGTTTGTGTTTAATTTAATTAAAAGTGTTAAATTGACTTAGATTATTTCTTATTGAGTGTTTGTGCTCAGCCCTAGACTGCTCGGGCACCACAGTACTTTTGTGTACCTCACTATTTTGTACTGCTTGTACACTCACCACATTTGTACTACTTTTGTACAATCACTTTTGTACCACCTTTGTGCTACTATTGTAACACTCATTATACTTTGCTATTGTATAGTAAAGCTTCTCATGCTAAGCAAATGAGATATTCACGTGTCTTAAACTGCATTCTCATTAGTATTTGTGTAATCTTTTTACAACCAGTGTCTTGTCACTTCTAACTTGTAAACTTTGTGTAATTTTTGCACGTAATAATTTTTCTCTTTTAACCCGAGATAAAGCAAGAGAATATTTTACATGGGCACTTATCTCAAGATAAACAAATAAATGATTCCATCCTAACTGTTCTTTTGTGTATTTTGAATTGTAATTAGCCTAATTTTGTACCCTGTAGTAGTTTCTAATTCAATTTAACCAGGCGTTTCCAACCAAAAGAGAATTTTCTTACTGCACACTTTTCTCACAGTTTGATATTTGCACACCAGTTAACTTTCTTTTACCTATGCACATCATAAGAGAACTCTGTTTCCGCAGTGAACTTAGCTACTTCCTTAAGGCCTGGATTTGATGTAATTCCAATCTTATATTTTATTTTTTCATTAGCTTTGCAACAGGCTGTGAAATTTTTTCCACTGCTTATCACATTTAAAACTTTTTCAACCTAATCAACTGTGATATTTGTATGTACTCAGGCCTTCAGTCTAATCTGTACCATAATCCCGTACCTGAGGGTAGGGATTAGGATCTTCCAGATCCACACCCATTAAGAGTGGGATGGACCCCCATGGGAACCCTGTGTCCAAGGTCAAGAAGCGCTGGAGCGATACGGACGACACTAACATGCATGCCTAGTGCCTCATCGCTCCTACGTGCAAGGCATGCAGTGTGGATAAAACTTGTGTGTCTCAACACTACTTCTTACTGGCCACGTGTAGGGACAAGGCATGGTAGTAATCAATGACCAGAAGATATGTGAGGTTACACTTCTTGGGTACCAGGATTGGATGTTTTTCATTGAATGACAACCGTGAGTTTTGGATTCATCCACCAACTCTAATTAGGCCTTGAGGATCGAGGAAAAGGTTGAGGTTTCTGACTTGTGGTGAGCATTCCCTTCCCTTCAGCAACTTATCTATCTTCATCTTGAAAACACCTTGTTGCACTTGGTGTACACAACGAACTTCTGCTGCTTTGAGCTCTCTTGATGTCAAGGGGCCACAGCAGCGGCTTGACAGATGCCTGACATTCGAAATGAAGCGCAACACAAACGCTAATACTCGTCGCAGCAGTGATATGAACTAAATCTCTCTATCCACTCGGAGAAGAAAATCGTGGTCGGAGCAGCTAGGGATGTTAAGCTCAAAAGCTTCAATTCTTCTTTATACTTTGGGGAACTAGAGTCTGAGTAACCTGCTGGCCAAGCATCTTCTGATTCAACAAGCCATGATGGACCACTCCACCAAAGGTTATGACTGACAAGCTGGCTTGGCATCAAGCCTCTCTAGGCACTGTCTGCGGGGTTGTCTTATGATGGTACATGTCGCCACTGATGCACTACTTTGCTTTCCTGTATTTGAGATAATCTATTTGCGATAAAGGTCTTTAGATGATGTGGTTCAGTATGGATCCATGCAATGATGGTTGTTGAATCACACCACGCCACCACCTTCTCGACAATTATCCTTTTTGACAAAATGGATATGATTAAGTTCATGAGATTCAGAAGCAAATGAGTTCTAGGCGAGGGAGACTTACAGTTTTCAAAGGTGCGACACGGGACTTGGCCACTAATAAATAGACTTCAATTTTGGACTGATTTGCATTCCGCAGGTATACAACTGCTGCATAACCTTGGGTTGATGCATCACAAAATCCATGAATTTGGTACACTGCACTCTCAACTTGTGTCACTAGACGAGGAATAGCAACTTCGTGTAAACTGTCAAGTTGTGCAATGAATGTGAGCCACTTATCTTTGATATCACGTGGTGGAGGTTCATCCCAATCAATTCCAAGAAGCCATAGTTTCTGCAGAAACAGTTTAGCCTTGAAGACAACTGGGCCAATCCAACCTAATGGGTCATACATCTTAGTTATATCAGACAACATCACACATTTAGTAATATTAGAACTGGCACTATGAGTACGATACGAGAACACATCTCCCTTGGACTGCCATTCTAGTCCCAGAATTTTTATTACTTCATCCCCATTATCTTCAAATGTCAGAGGGCACTCTCTGTGGTCATCTGAAACGGCATCCAGCACAACAGGATGATTGCTGGCCCATTTTTTTAGCTCAAAACCACCACTTTTGAGTAACGCTACCAACTCTTCCTGGAGTGAGAGAGCAGCTGTCACTGATGATGCACCTATAATCACATCATCCACAAACACATCTTCCCTTAGCACCCTTGCTGCATTGGGATAGTTAGTTTGCTCATCAATAGCTAGCTGACGCAGGGCCCTCATAGCTAAGAACGGAGCTGAAGATACACCATATGTAACAGTGTCCAACTGATACTCTTGAATAGGTTGATCATAACACTCTCACCACAAGATTACCTAGTATGGCCCATCATCTTGATGCATGCAAATCTGCCGATACATTTTGCAAATGTCTGTCGTCATCACAATGGGATGTATGCATAACTGGGTGATGATTTCAATTACATCCTTTTGCATTTTTGGTCCCTTGAAAAGTGCATCGTTTAAATTGTTACTGTTGATGTTACTGCAGACGCATCAAACACCACACACAATTTAGTCGTCGAGCTGGTTTCTTTGCGGACACAGTGGTGAGGAATGTAGTACCGAGCCTGGTGCATCTGAGCTTCACTCAGAAGATGCATGTGACCAAGGGATTCATATTCCTTGAGAAATTTGGAATACTCTGCTTTCAGTTGTGGCTGATGTGCCAGATGATTTTCAAGACGACGTAGTATTTTTTCAGCTTGCAAACGTGACTCACACAGGTTGGGTTCCACATCTTTGAAGGGCAATCTTACCATGTATCGTCCATCTGGACTACGTGTGTAGATTTCTTTGAAATGAGCTTCACAGAGATCCCCTTCAGGATCAGTATGTTTGGTTGTCGGCAACTCTTCATGTTCCCAGAATCGTTGCATCACATCTGAGAGGTTTGGTGAAGTAACAAGTGAAAAAAGGCCATCTGGGTTACTAGTGGCTTCCGTGCTCAATCTTCCCATTAAGATCCAACCAAATTTACTGTGAAAAGCTCATGGATAACCAGTAGGGCCTGGATACCGCCCACCATCAAAAAACTCAGGACAAACATCAGCACCCAACAGAATGTCAATGGGCTCTGGAGTATGGAAGCCTGGGTCAGCAAGATCTAAACTCTCGTACTGGAATTTTACATGTTGAGGCAGTGCAACAAATGGCAAATTTGAGGTTATGTTATTCAGGATTAATGTATCCACAATTACTTGGAAACCTTCATGAAGGAACAATTTTAGCACACAAGTTACTGCACCTTTATTGGCTTGAACGACTGACTGGCCTAGGCAACTAATTGGTACATGTGACCTTCTCCGATGCAAACCTAATCTCTTCACACATTCCTCAGATATGAAGGAAGCTTGTGATTCGGTATAGAGTAGAACATGAGCCCTCTGGAGAGTACCACAGGCATCCTTCACTCTCACAACTGCTGTACCTAGAATCACAGTGGCAGCACTAATGCTGGAACTAGTAAGTGAAATTGCTTGTGTAGATTCCTCACATGTAGTGGTATGTCCTGCTAAGCTATCAATATTTTCCATCTCATCGACTGATTGTGGTGGCATTTTTTACTAGTCTTGTTGACATCTGATGTGGAATCAGGATGAATTAATTTGTGGTGGCATTTATTGCAATATGCACATGAAAGTTTTGAAGTACATACATTAACACAATGTGGTTTTAGGCAATTGAAACACAGACAATATGGTGCACCACATCTCGCCTCTCCAGAAGTGTGTGACCAAGAAACACAGGACATTTATAAATGTCATGACCCTGATTACATACGATACATACCCGTTCTGAACTGGCAAAGAAGGATTTTCTAGAATTAATTGTAGTCACAGGTCCAAGCTTCCTTGTTGGGCTGCATGATGTGGACATCACTGAAGCAGCAGACAATTATGCTTTGCACCGAAATTTCAAAAACTCTAACAACTGCACAAATTTAGGCATCTTCACTTCTTTATGCTCCAGCTCAAAATCACGTCACATTTCCGCATCATGTTTACATAACACAATGTTCAACAATACAAAGCACCACTGGTCCACTGGAAACTTCAACACTTTCAGAGCACCTAGGTTTTCCTTCAATACATCAACTAGGCATCTTAGTTTATGCGGGCATCCTTCTGTTACCAGTGGCACGTTCATGATGTTCTCCCAATGCATTGTAGCTATTTGATGCACATCTTGGTATCGCTCAGTTAACATCTGCCATGTTAATTCATAATTTCCTTCAGACAATGGTACAGATTTGATGACGTTAATTGGCTCTCCAGTGAGAGATGTAAGAAGATACTGTTGCTTCTCAACATCTGAAAGCTGACAGAACCTCATCCACTGTGTCAGTTGCCCGCTGAATGTCGGTAGCTGCTATTTTGGAAGTTTCACAGATTTAGATTTGATGTCAGCATTTGATTTCCCATCACCATTATCATTTTTTTCAAATCAAAGATTGTGGTGTGAACTTCTAAAATTCCATAGTAGGCCGAGTCAAAGTTTTCCATATCTGTGTTTAGAGACTCGGCTCGGTCTGGTTTACTAGCTGCTAACTGAACAATGATGTCTTCAAAATCGGTTTTCAGTTGTGCTAAATCATGGCAATGGGCTTTAAACAAATCTAATTGCGACCTATCCTTTTCAACTTCGTTAGCTAGAGAAACAATTTACTTTAGCCTGCATTCTGTTAACTGAAGTCTCATTTCCAACTTTTTTAGCGACATCGTTGCTACGGACGTAAACAATAACACTGGCAGCAACAGGTATACCAACACAACATACTGCGAAGCAATACTTTACATAGCGGTTTGATATCTCGAAGAGCAAGATTGATTAACACCTGTTTGTCTACTGCACGTAAGGGTAGGTCCAGTGACCGTCACAAACGTAAACAAAGGATAGTAACAAACATTAGTTTGATGTTGAAATACACTTCCAAGTCTGTAGGTAGCAGATGTCCAACAAATCCGACCCGGAGGACCAAAATGTTTTGACTCACTTGCATAGAAAATAGATTTAGTCACTTGTTCACAGGTCGTTGCACACAGACCCGATGCATGTACATGTCTCCTCACAAACTCGTCATTAGGAATTCACAGCACAAATGCACGAAGCAACTAGCGCAAATGTCCAAGGTAGTCCACACTCGGTCGATGTAGCATTTGCAATATCCCAAACACCCTATTTTCCCGACTGACGACCGGACACAACCATTCCCGACCGGAGTAAACAAGGCGGACACAAGTACACTGCCCCTGATGTCACCAACATGGCCGCCACCACCTTGAATAAAACTGACGTGTCCCAATAACAGAAGAATACACAATGTGCATACAAGTAGATCTTAAACAAGGCATTCAAAGGTGCTTATTTTACCTTGAATAGCTTATAAGTACAATTAGTTTTTAACTACAACTTTTAGTTCTGAGTATTATTTTCCTCCTACAATCGTCATCATCATTGTCACCGTCACCACCCCCGCCGCCACCGCCACCACCACCACCACCACCACCACCACCACCACCACCACCACCCTCCTCCCCCATCCTCCCCCCTCCACCTCTTTCTCTTCTCATCTCTTCGCCACCACAACAACTCTCATACAATACTTTGCAAATGAGTGTGTTTAATGTTTACATACTATGTATGTTGGTCATGTTGTTTGTCAAAATTTAGTGTAATTACTTGAAATGCAGAATAGTACTATATTATCCGGCCAAGCATGACAAATGTACGAGTCGAGGGCTGAATCTCCAATAACAGTAAGCAATAAGGGCGAGCAAATTGTTCCTAGCGAAAATGTGCTCCACCGGAATGTAACTCTTCAATGTCAAGGGAAATGTGGTAGCGAAATGCAGCTAGTGGCAGATAGGCAGGGAGCAAACAGTGATAAATAGCAACAGTACATCCTGTCTGTTGGGCTCCTGACCATCCACTCAGTCAACAATAACAGGTGGTGGCACCAGTGTCTGTTGAGTTTTGTTGGGGCAAGTATCACACTGCAGGATGAATTGGAAGGTTTTGGTCAGTTCCCAACAGCAAGATCCCGAGAGCGAACGAGGTTGAAGTGAGGTAAGGTGGAGCATAGAGTGCAAGAGCAGGAGAAACAGGTATGCCTCAAGAAAACCACCTGGCCGACAGCAGTGTCTGCCACTTTCCCATATACAAGAATCCAGGTTATTCTGTAAGTAATAGGTTACCTTGGTGAGAGGTGAGTAGCCACAAACACAGGTATTTACTTTTCAGAAATAATGTAACTTGTCAATTCATTGCAGGACAGACGGCCCGTGAGAGTGAATTTGAACATTACAAGAGGGAAGGGGCAGATGATGGAATCCTGCAGTGCTGTCTCCAGTTGAAAGAAAAGGGCAACTTTGCAGTAAGTATTATAAGTAGGGTCGAGTAAGGAAAAATTGAGACAGTAGACATCGAGCTACTGAACATGTTAGTTGAGTCACTGTGCTTTTAGGTTATGAACAAGAAATATTCGCACCTAACAATTACCTTTCCTGTCTTGCGAAAAAATAATGTTAAATTACTAAACCACTAAAGTTGCGCCAGAATAAAATTAATAACTCGGCTACATGTCTTGACACTTGATTAACGTTTGTGATGTTCCGGTGTGAAGAAATTTGGTGGGTGTTATATTCATGACTTGAGCCATTTTGCTTCCCAGCAAAGCACTTTCTCTTTGCTGTCATGCTGGGTGACATCAGATAATGGGACCCTTGTCAAGGTTGAAAGGTACAGCCTTAGCATGAAACATATAGGTATAACCATAGGATTCACTGTATTTAAACAACATGAAAAGCATTTGTCTCATGGCATGTCACACCTTCAGCGGAAATATGCATATTCCATTTTTTTATTTCTCTGCATGGTACCGGTTCTTAAAAATAACTTCCCAATAATTTTACCTAGTTTTTATTATTATTATTTTTTAATGCTGTAAGTATAAATGTCGGCTAATGTTTTGTAACCGCTTCAGGTTTTCCTTTTATATTAAGTGGCTCTGGTTTCAAAGAGAAATACTGTACAATGCTATAATGCAAAGCAAATTAAAATTATTTTAATTCATGCGAAAGGAAACAGACAATTTTGCACAAGTTTACTGTCTAGTAGAAGGTGCTTTATCCAGTAATACAGCACACGAGTAAATCAGTAAGACACAGTTTTTTCTCTTTTTTTTTCTTAATAATAAAATGTACAGTATTATTTTAAAAATAATATTTTTGCTAATTAAAAGTGAGTTTTAGCAAAGTTTTAATCATTTTAACATGTGCATATATCACATGACCTCTTAAGATACTGTAATTAATTACATTCATGGCTGTCAGAGATATGGTGCCAAGTTACATAGAACAATGGTTCCTCCAGTTTACTACAGACACTGTATTTTTGTTTAAATTCTAGAGGTACTCAGTTAATAATCAATACAATTTTGATGTGCTCATATAATCTTGAGATGTTAACCAAAATTTAAATGTAAAAATATTATTTATCAGTGGTGGTAGGTAATTAGTGTACTACTATGTGAATAAGTATTCTGTTTACTGTTTCGGTCATAGTAGAACCAAGATTTTGACCCCTGTTTTCTGTCCCTGTTCTCAAAATTAAGAATTGGCGGAATTGATAACTGGTAACTGGAACTAACCCATCCTTTTTTTTTAAATAAGTACAGTAGGGCCCTGTTATATAATGTTTCAAGGGGTCAGTAAAATAAAATATTATGTGCAGGAATATGTTATAAGCAGGAAACAATATTACACCTGAAGAGACATATCAAGCAAAACAAAATTCTAATGTAGGTAATAATTTTTGTATCTGAATAGCCAGTCAAGTTCTTCATCATTATGTGAGATGTGACACGAGTGCAGTCATTCTCTCCTGTAGCCTCACCACAGCCGCAGCAAAGAAGAGCCATTACGCCGCACACACCACAGCACGTCTAGAAGCCCAGGGATTGCTCACCCAGTTGTTGCCTCTTGTTGCACTGCAACCCAGTTCGCATCACGTTGCCGCTTTCTACCCCTTCAGTCTTTGGTCCGTGGGTACTCGCAGCCAGCTTCGGCCCCCTTTGGCCATCTCCGCCAGCTTACCGCTGCTGCTCTCTCCACTTTTTCTCTTCACCACACCCCACAACCTCTGCACTGGCCCTGTGCACTGGGTATAAATAAGCTTGCAGCCTGCAGTTCAAGGCTGTCTTGCTTCAGTCCAGTTGTAGACTGTTTCTCTGCCTGAGCGCCGCTTAACCTCGCATCAATCCATCGCAGAATGTCACTTATCCGAGAATCAACTGACTTCAAGTCGTCACTGCTTTACGCAGCTCAGTCAAGAGTTTTACTCTGCACGACACTGCCTTACTGCCTGCCAGCACACTAAAGTCCCTGCACGTCCATCTACCTTGTAGCTCACCTAAAGACACGAGTGTGAATTCCACTGACTTGGGGTCATCCTCACCTCTCATGCTGCCACGTCTTCTGGGACTAGGGAACATACCGGCTGGCAACCTAGGATCTGCCCTTCAGGCCCTAGTCAGGGTACAGGCTGGATTATTTGCGTTTCCTGAGCTATCAATAAATACACAAAAATCTGACTTGCGAAGAGAGGCTAGCAACCCCCGCACCCCTTCAACAGTCCACGAGCTACAGATTTTGGTATATAAGGATGTGCAAGCTCCAGACACAGCAGGAGTTCGCTGGCCCTCCAGACTGAATAAGGCCGAGGGCACCACCAGCCTTAGCAAGGCTAAGTAGGGCATCTCCAGCCTGAGCAAGGCTAAGTAATTGGCATATCCAGCCTGAGTAAGGCTATGTGTAGTTCAGGGGTAAGTGGCTCAAATCCTGACTTCATAGTCTGCCCAAGACTCGAACCGATATGCACCAGGATTCTGACCACTAGGCCAAACGTGCCCCACCAGTAACGAGTTAACGTCTCCGGGAGTAAGCTGTACTACTCGAGCCTTCACAGTCCTCAAAGACTTGAGACTATTTGAGAGAACAACACTGATAGATTCCAAGTGCTGGAAGTATGGTCTCTGATGTCTCTACGAGTGAACTACGTCAGCAGTATCAAGAAGATATCTCCACGCAGCCACCCAGAGGTATTACATTATCCTCACCTCAATCCCTACCCTGAAAGCATTTTCCTTAACCGCGGTAGCAGGTCGTGACAGTGTTTTCACAGCATATTGAATAAATGTGTTAATTGTCAGTATTTGTGCTACCTTCTTTTACCTAGTTTTGAGTAGAGTATAATTAAACTACTTATAGTGGTCCTAGGTAATAATTGCTTCATTCTCTGACTAGTGCAGGTGGAACCAATAATCTTTGATTTCCTCCAGCCTGAGTGAAGCCAAGGGGTCCAAGGTTCATTGCTCACCACCCAAACTTTCAGGGGATAGAACACTCAAACACTGGAAAGGTCAATATATCGGCCACCATCGCGAGCCCAGCTTGAATAACGCCGGATTTGGGAGATAACCTCTGCCGTCTGGATTTTTGGAGAATCTCTTTTTTTAAAGGACCATTGCAGGTTGTAGTTCTAACTTTAAATTTCCAAGCATCTCTTTTTATTTATTCTGAAAGGGAAGTACGGAGCAGAGTTTTCTGGATTGCCCCAGCCTGAACACGGCTGGACTATTCCAGGAACACCCAGAGTCGCCCAGCTCTTCAGCGGGATATAACCCCCGGACCAAAGGTGTGTCTTACATCCCCTGTTTCAGTCGCAGCCTGAACAAGGCCAGATTAGGGAAGCATCGGATACTGCCCAGTGATGCTGGAGTATATCCTAGCATGTAATAATAACTACTTGTCTTGAGATGCCTTATGAAACAAAAGGGCGTCAAAAGTAATTTAAGGAGGCTAGCTCGATAAGTGTTACAATGAGAATTAGATGTCCTATTTGCTAATATTCCTTCACCCAGTGAAAGTGGTCCTGTTATTGCAAATACTGATTCAGAACTGTTTTTGGACCAGGGATTAAATTAGATGGTCCAGCGCACCCTGAAGTTGAGGCAATATTGCAGGGTGGAGACGCAGTATTAGGAATATACTGACCTCACCACGCAATTGATTATTTTGACTGTTTGATCCCATACCCACCTACTTCTGATTCTTTCCATTCACTTCCGACCCCTCTGAAGTTAATACCTGCTGGCTCCTCTTGCCTGGTATGCATGGCAACCGGTAAGCTCATCAAGCTCCGCATTCCCCCACAGATTGCCTAGTCGTCGCAAAATAGTGACATCCACACCTGACTTTGCAGACGTGTGAACCAACTAGAACAGCTCCCTATAAAGGACGCCGAAAGCCGGAATTAACTGAGTCTGCATAGAAGCCTATGTTCTTGCTAGAATCTTTCCCATTCATGTTACAGCTGGTGTCACGTATTTTGACAACCTTTACAGTGAGCATAACCTAACACTCGGGACGGGAGATATATTTGGTTAAACTTGCCCCGGGGTTTTGAACCCGTTCCTCCTGCCAAGGTTACCCAGTCTAAAGGACACAATTTTCAACCTTCCAACTAGGGAGGATGTGGGACCCAGCCAGGCAAACACATTTCGCATTCTACTCATCCCCAAAGGTAGCCTTGAACCACTATATCCCAGGAGGGAATTCAGCAGCCTCCCAACCTCTTAATCTCATTAATTCCCAAGAGAGGGAGTTGCTCCAGAACAATTAAAAAGAAAAGGTCTAAGATGAAGCTGGTTATTAGTAGGGACCCTAATGTGTACAAGACACACTGACTTTTCAACGCAATATCGCACTCTGTTGTTCCAGCCCGGCTGTTACCCAGCAATGGATGGAACCTTCGGCCGTTACCCAGGGGTGACACAGATCTTAGAATATTACACGTTGTTTTATGCAGTAATGCCTAGGTGTGCTAAAATAGCTCATCCTCTAATCCGGCTGCTACCCCGTGGTGACAGGGTAGGAAACTACTTAGTTCTTGATTCCACAAGTGGAGAAGTTCCTAGGTTACTTTGGGCGCTCCCGAAGATCTACCTGCTGGCAGATCTCGGTTTGCCTCTCAAGGTTTGTATCTACCTTTGTGGCTTATGTGAGCAATGTAGAACTCTTAAATAATACTGTGTCTAAAAAGGGGTTTCAAAGCTGTGATTGAGAATGCACAGGTAATTTAGGTATGACAATAAAAATATGTTTATTAGACATCTGAAGCATGGGGTTCTGCACTCTCCTAGAATTATAAGTAAATAAAATTATTAAAATTAACTGAAGTTAATTTTACGTGAAAATGCTAGGTGAAGGTAACCTAGGTAAAATAATTGATGTTATGTGGTGTACAATTCACTGGTGAAAGAAAATTAATTGAATAGCAAATTAAATAAATCCTATTTTATTATCAGATATTATTTTGGAGGAACTGAGCAAGAAGGGGGTCCTCACCAGAAGGGCGAAGACAATTTCTTGGTTAGAGCCCTAGGGGTCGTCCGGAAGGGACGTTGTTGACGTGACCTGTTACCTTAGGGTAGTATACCAGGAAAGGAAGGGAGGTCGGTGCTAGAGCAATGTCGGCAGCATCCTCTGGTTGGCATTGGTAGCCCTCAGTAGCTGCTGGAGCTGAAGTTAGAGAGGCGGCTGAAGAGGTGAAAGACCCTCTGGAAGGCGGTAGTCCCCCGGAGCTGCTGAAGACATTGATGGCCTCTATTTGTCTGCATTCACTGGTGCGGAAGAGAGGTCTAGTGACTGGTGCACCTTTGCAGGTAGTCTCCTGGCTTTGCAGCAGGGAGGAAGTGTTAGCACAGCACTTGCCCTCGGCTGACACCTCCGACCATCACAGTGATGAAGGTGCAGCAGACTGCCCTAAGGCCTGCTCTACTAGCCTTATTTATACTAGAATTCAGAGCTTGTAAGATCTCAAAAGGGTGAGGGAGAAGATATCCTTGCTTCACAGGGGTTCAGAAATTCCAAGTTTCCGAAGGCGTGCCACTTTCTTACCACCTATGCCTGAGGCGTTGACATATTTTATCGCCTCTGCTGGAGGTGCGGGTGGCTGTGACGCTCCAGTGGAATGTGTGCTGCCCTCTAGCGGCAGGCTGTGGAATTGACGCGACCTTCCTGGAGGGTATCCGCGGCTCAGTAGATAGTACAATTTTCTCTGAGAGGGGTGTTGATGTGTCAGCTTCTGGGAACATTTTGGTGAACGGTAAAATCTAGGAGCACAGATCTGTAGTATCAGTTGTGCCGCGCTAAAGTACCCTGTAGGCACGTGTCCTGACTCCATTACTGTTTGATTGGCGTGTCTTGCCCCATAAGGATTAATAACGCTCCAAGATGAGGCAAAGTCGTTTAGTAGAGTGCACTTGCTAGAAGCACAGAAATGCATCATGCATCAAATTAAATGACATGCAATTAATTTAGCCACTATTTGTACTGTGTGTTCCTGATCGGATAATGTTACTAAAAGTTTTTTGTATAATTGTTAGCTATGGCTAGAAATCACCTAACTTGGTTTCCAGGAATCACTATACAAACCTGCATCATTGCAAGCTTGAGTTAAGAGTTGACAATGTGAATGAGAGAAGGCTACTGCAAATGGAAGAATTCATAATCCTATCTCGATTAGTCTTGTTCAAGACAGTGTCCATAGTTTATATTTATATACCGTAAACACTACTGAAGCTAATTTCAATTAGTTTTACTTAAAGTGATCTCCATGTATTTGGTCCTATTTTTATTTGCTCTTTTGCTAATCTTTTATTGTCTAGTCATTACCCGAGAAGACCACTTTTGTCTCACATTTTGTAGTTACTGAAATATCACCTAAATTCTGGAGTGACATCATCTTCAAGTTTCTTATAGACTTGACTTGAGAATAGGTTTGTAGTGATATAAAATGGTGTATTTGGCTTTGTAGTGTTAAAAAATGTGTGATACTTGTGAAAATAAATGCTCACGTGTATTGAAACTACTACAATGAAACTTTGATGCATGTCAGTTGTTTTACATGTAGCAGATATTAGCTTTTACACTTTGCAAATTAGTTAAAAGTGTATAGGATAACAATTTATTTTTAAAATATAATTCACAAAGCAAAACTTTTCCCCTCAGTTTGGTGTTACATTCCAAATATTTTAGATGATGTTGCTTAAAATACAAAATTTATGTTCAAATTACAGAATGCATACTCAATATTATTTTAGATTGCTGAAATGTGTGTGCATGTAACAGCACGGAAAGTAAAACATTATAACTGAAATCAGTATTCAATACGAATTCAGTCTTTTGTACACTAGTTAAAGGGTCAGTGTCAACTGTCTGCAATTTTTTTTAAACGTGAATATTTTATTGTGGGCTGTGTTGAATTTCTGAGAGTTGTCATTTGAGAGTATAGTGATGATTTTAAATATTTGAACTTTTAAGTATGTTTTTCTGCATTATTTTTTCCACCTTATAAATATGCTTACACACAAAGTAGTATTAGAGAGGCATAATAACCACATTTGAGACAAAATAGTATTGTAGGAGTGCAATAACACACACAAAACACAGTAAAATTTGAATTTCGGAACTGTAACTTTAGTCAATCTCTGGCTGCCATTTTGCTTCTCTTTATGATAATGACAAGTTGACCTTATTTCATGTGTTTTTTTTTTGTGATTTTTTTTGTATTGTTTATTTTTAGGGGGTTATTCTTATTTCTTTTAGTGGTTTTAGTTGTTATTGGGTTTTTAGTAGGAAAGTGTGATTCATTCTTTACGTATAGCTTTCTTGTCAATTTTTTTTGTTCTTTTCTTGTTTGTTTTGCTTATTTTGCTAGAGTATTTTTTAAATTATGTATACTTGATAACTGTCTTCCTAATTTTATATGCATTACTATGTATACTTGATAACTGTCTTCCTAATTTTATATGCATTACTTTGCTCTTCCACCTAACAAAACTGGGTTCGATTCCCAGCGTGGTAACACTCTAGTTTTCACACATGGGAATTGTGTCGGACGATGCTGCTGGTTGGCTGGTTTTCTCGGAGATCTTCTCTTTTCCGCGCCCTTGCATTCTGGCACTGCTTCACACTCACTTCACTTCACCCTCATCGGCTCTCAAGACCCCGATGTTAAAACCACCCACGTCCCCCCTCCCTCCCCCCACAAATTACTTTTCTCAGTTAGGTAATTTCATCTCTTAATTGTTATTGATTTAATTTCAAAACTTCTGTAATTTTTCAAAGAAATACTTGTGTATTACATAATTTACAAAAGTAAACAGCAGTTTTAGCAAGGAAATCTTTTAAAACATTGTGGTATATTTTTGAGTTCAACTAAGGCAGGATTTACATAAACCCGTCACGTCTGTCCATTCATCATCCATCCGTAAATCACGTGACCAAATGCCAATCAGAGGTGGCCATTAATTCTATCCATCAGTCCGTCAAAACCTTGGGAAGCTTTTACTTTTGATGGACGAACAGATGAAATTTCAGCCTTCTAAACCTTTGCATTCTGTTATTCGTCCATCCAGAGTTCTTTACAAGGCTGTGTAGTGTGTGCAGTGTTTTGTATTGGGTGTCTTTTGTTTTCATGTGTTTCTTTATGTAACTGTAAAAAGAAATTGTTACATTTTTCCTGAAGATTAATTGATAATTATGTTTGGAAAAACGAGCTCCTTTTGAGCAATAGTAAAAGTAACAAAATCATACTTTAGTAAAAAAAAATTACATCAATTAATTTCCGTTACGTACGTGTGTGTGTTTTGGGTACTTGAAAACACAATACCGGCAAAAAATTTCGCTTTATACGGAGATTATTTTTCTATCTGTTAACATTTTTATTTTTATTAGTTTGCAGTAATTAACGTATAAATTATATATAAATTTTGGTTGTAAATCTCTCGGCTGGGAGACGGACAAATGTATAATGAATGGGCGGACGCGACGGGCTATTGTAAATCCTTCCTAATGGTGGAGGAACTCCTTAGTCACCATATCATAATCAAACTTCAAAGTTCAGTCTCTAGTTTTGTTGACTGTTTCTTTAGCTATGTGTGTCCTAATATCACTGTCTTTGTTGTGTATAATGTATATCTATAAATTTTAAAACTTTCCAGTAATTTTTTTTTTCTAAGTCGAGCATTATAATTCTCTGTTAAATTTCTGAAGAATACTTTTTTTTTTTGCACGTTAACATATTTTTAATTAATTTATTTAATAGTGTTCATTATAAATACATTTCATGTGCTGTATTGTGTACAAAATATTGTAACTGCACATGTTAAGCATGAAGTTGCAAAAAAAAATGGTCTTGTAGTGTTTATACTGTTAACAATTTCTCTCAAAGTCAGTGAACTTTGAGACGGAGGTTAAGAGATGGTCTTCATTGAATAAAAGAGTTAATTATAATTTCCCTAAGTTTCATTATAATAACTACTGATTTGTGATGCTATCTGGGTGTGGGCAATTAGTGTCTACGTCTCGAAATAGTGACTTTGTTAGTGTAGACCAGGAGCACCAGGAGCACATACTGAGGGAGACTTGTGACTGTTTCACTTGTGTACCGATGCACGACCTGTGTAAATGTGGGTCGTGTCGGCTAGGCACAAAGTCTGGTGATGGTTTGGCAATTGGCTGGGCTACTGGCTTTGGGGCCAGTTGTTTACTGGTGGTGGTGGTGCGGCTGCTGGTGGATATCTACTGCCCCCCATGGGCTGCTGCGGCTGGAACTGTGATTGCTGCTGCTGCTGCTGGTGATGATCCTTGGCATGCTGCTGTAGCGGCATATTGAAAATCGTGGGCTGCCATGGGGTGTGGTGTCCCTGGAACCTTCTGGGGAGGCTGAAACAGAGGGGGAGGGAGCCGGTGAAGCCCCACCGACTGACGGGCAGATTGCGGTCTTTCCCGGGATGTCTGTTGGCATAGTGCCGTACTGGACTGGGTGCAGCTCCAGATAGTTTGGTAGGTAGAGGTAGCCGACCTCTCTTGGTAAAGGGCATCAGTTTCTAAACCTTGACTCGTGAGATAGGAGCAGGCGACGTGCAGTTCCCTATCTAAGAGTGTTCTGCAGTCTAGGCACACTGGTCCGGCGCCTAGTCTAACCTTATTCCCCAACCGGCAATGCAAACAGTGTGGTGGTTGAAGAGCAGGTTTCCTCAGAAGCATCCCAATAGATTCGACAGGTGAACCAACCAAACACTCTCTCTGGTAACACAAACTGTGTAGTGGATGGGTGCAAGCTGGTCTAGTTACTTCTCCTCTCTAGTAGGAGCTCTACTGTTTGGTACATGTAGTGCATCGAACAGGTATCTGTCGAATCTCAATGTACAAGTGTCTGAGGGGGAGCTCACAGTCCTACACTGGCGGTAAAATGGTATTGTTAAGAACGGGGTTATTTCGTGAGGAATAAAACATGGAGGCCCGTACTATCTCCTTACTACCTTGAGCTGACTGGAAGTAGTAAACTACGCTATCCAGGTGAAGGGAGCCTGGTTCTAGGCTAAAGGGTGGTAGTTTCAACTAGGTAGCTAATTACAACTTTCCATGTCTATGCTGTCTCACACATCCTGAAGGGACTTAGGGGGCCTACTTCCTGAAGGGAGCATGGGTAGCCGTTGCCCGGGGAAAGCAACTAAGGGTGGCAGATGACTTCTGGAAGGCTTCGCATAGGAGGGCTTGTGGAAGATCTGGCTGTAGGCTAAGGCAATGCTGAAGAGCATCTAGGCAGTGTGGCGGTGATTGGTCAGAGAGCTCCAGTGCACAAGGTGGTAGAGTAAGCTGCCAAGACTATATGGCTGTCAGAAGAGCAGACGAACAACTGGCATCTTCTCGAGGGGAGGCTGGGCTTGGCTTGCTTGCTGACCGGCTGATGCTGATGAAACGTACAACTCTGTCACATCTGTAATTATCCCTGCGACCAGGGGAAATCCTGTAGGCACTCTGGTGGTAGAAATTATACACTTCCAAACCCCGTTCAACACTTTCATATCCCATTCACTGTGCTGTAGAGTGAAGCACGTAGATGAAGCAAAGTCATTTATCTCATTAGCCAGTAAGCCTCTTGCGTCACTGCAAACAAAATTCTCTCGACCCAACATCTCACAAAAAGTTGCTATCACTTGCTGTTTATAGTTAATGAATTCAGTCAATACAATTTACAATTATGTCAAAGAAATTAATATAATTAAATAATTTAAAATCAGTCCCAATAAACAATGTATTTAATTATTCAATTACTAACTATTCAATTACTTTATACATTATTTGTCCATATTTGACAGTTTCAGTATTTACAATAAAGCCCGTATCACATGTTTGTACATTCCCCCCTCAGTTCAGTCCAAATCCCACCAGTTCGCAATTTTATAGAGTTTTTTGAAAATGGACTAGGCAGTTGTAAAAAGTTGTGTAGCGTGCTGTGTTTAGACATACTTTTGGCAACCTGTGGATGTCCTGTATGCTTTTTAAGGGTATCATTTTTGTTAGAAAATGTCTATTAAAATTAATTAATAATTTTAAAAAATGGTGTGTTTTTTTCTGTACTATGAGACAACTGAATATGGACCCAATGTTAGAAATGCAGATTTTGTGCTTTGGAGAGTTAAAACAATTAAAGTAGCATTACATGGTTCCCGCAAAAAACAATTAAAGTAGCATTACATGGTTCCCGCAACATTGGGGTGAAAGGAGGGGGGATGATGTGACATGGTAAGTATTGCTTCAGTTGGAGCCATGTGTCATGTGCTAGGAAAGGAACAGTCAAGTTTTGAATGTTTTGTAAGAGTTAAAGTTTAAACAAAGTCAATCTTACAAGCACATAAAACATACGAGCCCATTCCCGAATAACTTGAGAACTCATATGATTAACATTTGACTGTGTTTTATTACTATAATGTGTCATTTTACTGCAAGAGCAGTTCGAAATAACTACCCTTTTCCTGGGAACCGTGGAGTGTCCTACAGTCGAGAGTTGACTGTACTGTATTTTTGTAAACAAAATCAAATAACAGTAGGTAATAGTATAAAAAATGTTCCAGGATAATGAATCTTGTTATGTAAACAGATTGTTTGCAGTTGCATTTTTGTACCCTTCATTAACAGGTCAAAACATCTCATTTCAGTTACTGCTATAGTTGATGGTGTCTGAGCTTTAATTATTTAAATCGCTTAACTTTTTTTTTTTTTTTTTTTTATATATCCCAACTAATGTAGTTATTCTGTAGAACTAAGTACAAATACAATGTCTAAACCTTGAGTGTTAAACGTGTATAAACATTGCACCAGATTCCTGAAATAATTTTTATGTAATTTAAATATGGTCCAAATGGTAATTATTCTAACTGCATTAATTTACTTTTGTAGAATTTTCATTTTTTTTTTTTTTTTTTTTTTTTATTAAAATTGTGTTGTAATATATATTTCTAGGTTATTTTGACCAATGACAAAAATTTGGCGAACAAAGCTATTGTAAGTGGCATCTCTAGTTACTCGTATGATGAAATTGTGGCGAAATTACGTGAGATGGACTCGCAACTACAGTCTCCAAAGTCCCAGAACCATACATGGGATACAGGTGTGTGCAAATAGTTTTAAGTAATTGGAAAGGGGGGGGGGGGGAGAGAAATCCTCTGCAAACACTGGGGATATCTTATGAAAGATAAGAAATTGGCACTGTAAGCTAGCAAAGAATTTCCATGGATATAGGAATGGCAGACATTTATAACTGAATGGAAAAAATTAATTAAATATATGCTTTAGTTAACTGTCAGTTGCTTTATTTGTAATATTAAATAATTTGTAATATTAACATGCACTGTGGGCTACTATTTAAGGTGGTCTTAAATGTTTAAGTGATTTTATTTTTTCCATTGTTAAATATAAACAGTTAATTTATTTTTGGCATTTTATTCTAAAAACAATTAATGATGTTTATTTTGATGCATGATGGTCTATGCTAGGCGATATGTGATCTGAGGCTGTGCGGAGGTCACTTTGGTCAAATTACTGTTTGACTGGTGCTCAGCCGGTATAAAGGTCTAAGTGGTACAAAAGCAGGTGCAATTGTCATGGCCTGGCGAATGGGCTGGCCCTTAGCAATGAGTTTACCTTGTTGGATGATGACCTGTTGAAGCTGCTGCCCTTGTTGCTGCGAGGGCAGGTGACTGCCGCACTGTATTTACTCGTGTATAGTGCGCACCATGATTTTAATAAAATTACACCAAAAATTTGTGGCACCCTGTTAGTAAGTATGGAACAAATTATTCTTGTTTACATTAATATGTGGTAACTGTGATATGTTTGGAAAATATTTAATTAAATAACTTAGGTACAAAAGCCAAAATAGAACAAATTCCAGAAACCTTATTCTCCTACTACTCAATATTTCCAGCTTAGTTTTTCTTTTTTCTTTCTCCTTTTAGCAGTGACCGGCTCTATTTTTTTTTGCCGTGCTAGAATGTCCCACTACCCTTATCTAAAAAAAAATTTCCTCCTCCCCTTCCCTACTTGAGACATGGCTCGCTAGCCTGTCCCATAGAAACAAAGAGGGATTATCGACCGACAACATCGGGGTGTTGTTATAAGAGGGTGGGAGGCCATAAACACCTGGCAGTTCTGGTTTTGTGGCGTGACAGGATGCCAATAGTTGGGAGGGTGGGGTGGTGGAGCGGGGTTTCAACCTACACATATCTGAAGGGTCCCTGAGAGAGATTGAAAGAGAAGGGAGAGGAGTGATAGAAGATTGAGAGATGAGACAACAGACAGTCCCGCCACTTTCCTCAACATCCCTGCACAATTTATGGCTACGACTCCCCCTTCCTCTTTTTTTTTTTCCATGTATAGCGCGCACCCCAGAAATGTTTTCCTTTATTTTGGGAAAAAAGGATGTGCTATATACGAGTAAATACAGTACTGCTGATCTTGTTGGTGCCGGGAATAGGCTGGCGGTTGCTGATCTTGAAGCCTCAACATCATGGGTTAGCGATACTCAAGGGAGGTTCTTGTCCTCTGCGTAGGGCCTCTACCAGTGGATGTGTTGACCCAGCAGTCTTGATGATTAGAGGGACGAGTGGTTGGGGTGGTACTGGGAGGTGAGGCTTCTCCAGTGAGCAGTCTGCCTCGCGGAGGTATACTGCATAGTACAGGAGGAGGAGGAGTTGGATCGCATTTCAAGTTATTTCTGGAAGTGTAAGCTATCCTTCTAGACTTCCTCTGTGCACCACCCTTCTGGGCGTACAGCATAGGAGAAGGTACAATTTACCACTTCACGAAAGTGAAGCAGGTGTCATGGTCCTTACAGTGTTCTGCCAAGAGCCACAGCTGCACATGCAAGAGTTATACCCTGTGCCCCTTTCGTCCGGCCCTGTAGAGAGCAGTGGACTGAGTGGAGGGTTCCTCCAGCTGTACACTTACAACACTTGGGTGTGGTATCCACAGGGGTCAGTTTGTCAAAACCAATTCTTACTCCTTTCCAGCCCTGTAGAGAGCAGTGGTGGAGTATAGGTTGGCTTGAGTGTATATAACTTTGGTGAGCATGGTCTTCTGTCTTCACTCTAACGAGCTGGTTTTTACATAAGGTTAACACAGTGACACTCAGAAATCAGTACTCAGAAGTTAGTTTAGATCACGTGTATATTCCATGAGAATATGCACAGTGTCCCGTACTACCTCCTAAAACTAACTTGAATTGACACGGAAGTTAATCTACACTCAGCCAGGTGAAGGAGACTTGGTTCTAACCTGAGAGAAGGCAATAACACTGCTAGGTAGTTTACTACAACTTATCTACCTTGTTGTCCTCTACCAGAAGGGTAGTGGTAAGGATTGCCGTTACCATCCGGTAAGGCAGACAGTTGGTAGTTCTGAAGGGACTGTCGACGACCGTTTACCAGAGGATGGCAGGGAGGGTGTTGTCAACATCTTCAGGAGCGGTGGTAGAGTCTTCCAGGAGCTCTTCAGGGCATTGCTGCAGGTGCAAAAGAGGCTTCTAGTGGAGCAGGCTGCAATAAGCAAGTATCTTCCGGCCCCAAGGGGAGTAGTGGAATCAGCAAGAGTAGAGAGGCAAACTGCCGTTGGTTTCCTCCGGCCCAGGATTGAGCGGCGGAGGAAACATAGACTGCAGATTTCGGGACATGCAGGGCCTTATATTGTGTTTGCTCTCTGGGCTGGTGCTGGCGAGGGGTAAGGAAGGAGATAAGCTCCACCTCTCGAATTTCCTGCAGGTGTCATCTGCTAGCATCTTCTGCTGCAGGGAGAATTACTGATGCTGCGAGCTTCATTCCTTATCACTTCGTGGTATGGTGGTACCCTCCCTTTGCACGCCATAGAATTATGAGACCTTGGGTGGCAGGCTCGGTAGCTCGGCAGATAATACAGTCTCCCTTTGGAGGGGGGAGAGGGGGGTTGGCGTGACGTCTGGTTAGAGAGCAGTACAAGTTTGACTGACGTGTCTGTAATATCATTTCTCATTGGCAGGTGTCCAGCCTCTGACTTGCCCAAGGCTAAGTGAAACAAGTTTCAGATGGGGCGAAGTATCATTGCAAAGGAGTAACTTGTAGCCGTGTCCAATCTCTTCAAGTACAGTGGTATGACTTGCCCAGGTGAAATGAAATGGAGTTCACATGGGGCAAATTCGACCACATTTCAAAGATACGCAGATCATTATGCGTCAGTATTTCGTAACTGATTAATTAAATCACTTATTTAAAAGAAAATACAGATTTATTCCTTTTACATTAATTTTACTATCGAAGAGATAATTTTGGTTACAGTACTGAATCTATGGACCATGATTCATACTGTGCTTGGATTTTTAGGATTTTTCTCATTAAGTTGTTTGAGTGTATGGGGGTGGAGAGATTTGGGCGGCTCTTAACATCGAGGTTTTGAGAGACAATGAGAGTGAAGCAAGGTGAGTATTTAGCAGCACCGGAATGGAAGTGTGGGGGAAATGGGAGATCCCTGTGAAAATCCGCCGACCAACAGCATCGTCTGGCATAATTCTCGAATGTGAAAATCCGACCCCACCGGGAATCAAACTCGGTTTGTGTAGGTTAACACTACACCACCGCTGCCCCAAGTTGACAGAAAAATACTTTTAAAAATATTTTTGTGCATACAATAATAGTTAGTTTTCTGTATGATATATGAGCCCAGCTAATAGTTTACATATTTTGGTTAGTTTGTCCTGACAGGCAACACACAAACTGCATTTTTTTCTCAAAATTTCATTCTAAGACAATTTTAATTTGTTATTCTCATGAATGAAAGAAAATACTGTAGTTATTATAGCTTCATCTAGACTGTAGGAAACCTACAGCATATAAAGTTATGTGTAATTGAGTAGTATTATTTCTTTGTGAAATTTTTTTTTTTCTGCCAGTGTGACAGTTAAATTGAGTATGCTGAAATTATGTGATTTGGACTGTCAACATTCAGCACTGCATGCTTTGTGTATTGTTTAATTTGTTTTTTTTTTTTTTTTTTTTTTTTTTTTCTGCAGCACCATCTGGTTGCCGATCCCATACAAGTGATCAGACTGATTTAGAGAAATTTAAAGTTGATCTGGTCTTCTGTCATATGAAGCAGTTGCTGAAGGATTTCTTCACAGAGGTCAGAGAATCTGATTCTCGTAATACGTAATAGTTGTTGATTACTAAAATATGGTGTGAAAAAGTAATTATATACTGCATTGCAAATATTTACATTTATATTGTTTTCAGATTAATATACATTAACTTTACTTACCAATTTTTAATTGCTTAGTTGATACCTGAACAGCTTGTAAAACAGCTTAATTTGGTCAAATGAAATTAAGTAGTTACATGTAAAAATGTTGTCTAGTAGCAGATAGTATTGAAATTATTTGTTATATTTTACTATAGTTCTCAAGTTTCTGAAGATTATACTGTGAAGAAAATTTTCAGATTAGCCAACCAGAAAATAAAGTTAAAAACTGCATCAACATAAAATGTAAAACTGCATCATCTCTTAAAAAAGATAGTATTTCAAGTTCATTCCTCCTGTGTACATAATTTCAAGGTTTATGGTTTTATATTTATTTCAGTTTTGTTTTAAAATTTTTAAGATTTCTATCATTTTAATTTTTGTATACTCTCTATGTAGTAGTTGACAAAAATTTATAACTAAACACATATTCACATAAAAATTGTAATGCATAGCATTAAAAAAAATTTTTATAATTAAGAGTAATCATTTTATTTAAAATAAAATAACAAACCCATATTATAATATTTTAGCTACTCAATTATTTTATGGTACAAACGTTGGAAGTTTCTAGACAACCATAAAACGGGGTGAAAGGGGTCACAGGGGTGAATAGCGACAAAAGTTTTTTGGAAATGTTCAATGTACTTCCAAATATAGGGAATCAGAGTTACAGCCAAGCTGCAGATAATTACTCTCATTTAATATCTTTACCAGGCAGCTTAGCCAGCGAAACGCTGCGATCGCGCGACCACATGAAAAATGTGTTGTACTCTGTGTGTGCGCGTGCGTGCATGCATGCATGCGCAAGTGTGTGTCAATGAGTACAATACTGTATGTACTTGAATTCCTGTCCTTTTATATATTTTTGGTAGCCTAGCGGCCTACTTGCAACTTTAATATCTTTATCTCTGTGTCCCTATTCACCCCGTTTTACAGAATGTTTATTCCCTTTGGTCACTATCTTACAAATATATCATCAATATAATATGTTAGAAAAATATTAGAAGTTTCACAAATAAACTGAATATTTTTGCTAATTTTGTGTTTTAACTTAAATTTTGATGTTGCGCTGTGTATTATCATTTATTTTGGGGTTATTTTCTCTATTCGCCATATAGTATTGTTCCAGTGTATATGTTGAGATACGCTGACTGTACAATGTTGAGCCTTGCTTCCTTAACAGGAGACTGACATCGCAATTGGTGAGGGCAGATTCTTGAAAGGTGATTTGGATTGCCATGTACTGTATTTACCCAAATACTGTATAGCACAACCTTGAAAATTAGATAATCCCAGCATTTTTACTTTGGTCTACAAGAAAAAAATGTTACACTAGAACCTGACTGATATGACCTCTTTGTTGTTTCTGGGAATAGGGTCATTGGTTATGAGTGGTCGCAACAGATATTTTAGAAAATGTTTAGTGTTTAAAAAAAAGTATACCGTATTGGACCTCCTCTTGCATCAAAATTGTTTGCGAACATTGAGTAGAGTATAAGTTTTACTGAGCGCAAATCCCATTTTCAGTGTACATTATGCTGGAAAATCAGAGGATTTGTTATTTATATGTTAATTTATTTCAATAGAGACAACTCTTTTGAAAAAACGATGTCATGTGAGAGCATATACCTCACCTCTTTATCATCAAATAATGTGCAAGCACAGTGCCTGATTGTGATGTTAGTCATGGTAAGAGCAAGTTGGATTTTCTGTGAAAACCAGAGGATGTGGTTTTTAATTATTAATTATTGAGGGTCATAAAGATACAAAACTCAATGACCGTATTTATTCGCTACTGTCTTAAATATCACACTTTTTTAAATGTCTTCAAAACTTCAAAAGGCATCAATTGCCATGATGCAAATGTACATTTGGCTTGGTATAAGCTTGGGCTGCTCTGTGTTCTGTTCTTTCTGGCTTAACCATGTTGACCTTATTTCCACCCTTGGCAGGCGAAAAGGGAGATGGTTGCATAATAACCAACATAGCATCCTTGCTCTCTCCCTCTTGTGACCAACCAGGTTGGGGTGAAAGGATCCTGTGAAGGGGTTGTCACTGTGTCTGGGCTAGAAGCTCGTCCCCTCTCCTCTCAATTCATGCACCATGCATTAGGAAAACTGTTGCTGTAAGCTACCTCTTATAGTTTTTGACCAGTATTAAACAAGACATGCTGAGAACTGTGCGAGTCAACAGCTGTCCACAAAATCAAACCAAAATGTTACCTGATATAGTCCAAAAAATCTGAGTGTAATAAGTCACTTGACAAACTGTAATAAAATTAAGAGAAATCCAAGAACTGTGCACAAATCCAAGTTGTAATAACACAAGCAAAGAGAGAAGGCGGTGTATCGTTAAGCAAGATCACAACGGCAAGACGTGCGAGTCATGATAGTTGTGTTGCATGCAGAAACACTTGGCTGTCTGAGGGGTGGGTAGGGTAAATGGGTATTGGCTAGTACTGACAGCCTAAGAGAAGCTATATCTATTTTTAGATATGCACTACTTGCAATTACAGTGCTCACCAAGAGAAACACAATTCACAGCAACCAAAAAAAAATGTAACAAAAATATTTTTCAACATTTATTCTTCTCAAATTTCCTGATATTTAACACCAGTCTTTCTCTGTTCCTCAAAAATGGATCTTAAAAGAGAAGTGATCACAATAAATTAGGTCACTACTGTCAGATTCTAGTGTACAATAATTTTACAATGAATAAAAATACACAATATTTACTGCAGTGACAATAAGTTTTAAATTTCAAATTGATTTGGTACGAAATAATTTTCTATTTTCTAGGTTTTGACATCTGGAATGAAGAAAATGTTTGGCCACAACTGGCAGCTCAGAACAATCAGAAAACCCCCGTGGACTTTGTCTGATGTAGTATACTGCATTATCAAGCATTGGGATGTTATTAGAGAGTATGCATTTCAACAGAATACATGGCGCACCAGAGATGACAAACTCAAGAACTGTGCAAAAGATGTGAAGAAGTACATGGTCAAATTGCAAACATTCTTGAAAACCAACTCGCAGAAGTGTAAGTAACATATCTTTTTAAAAAGTTTGCTCTTTATAAAAAATTTTATTAGCATCTGTATTCATCACATAGGAAAAACTTTTTTGCAGCGTTCTTCAAAATGGAAATATAGGTCCAAGCATTTATTATGTGGAATGAGCAGTTATTTATATTAAGAAGGCACACCGAAGTTTGTTTACATACGTTGGCCGGTGGCAAACTTCGTATGCATTATATTTATATGAAACCATTAATATCATAGGTACATAGACTTGCTTTATTATTTACTAATGCTGGCAGGATTAGGGCCATGAAGGCCAATTCTGACATGTGTGCTGTAGAACACAGAAATAATATCAAAATAGCCTAAATAATTCTTTTCCCGAAAAATTTATGGGAAAATTATTTGTCGTCCAACCTTTTCGGAAAATATATTTCCTGAATTTTTCCAGAAACATTGGGATCCTGCCCAGCTCTACTTTAATTGTCTTTCTCTAATGCATGTTAATGTGTCAGGGGGACTCTTATTCTTGTCATCCTGATTTACACACTTTGTAACTTTTTAATGTGGACGTGTTTTTTTATAAAAAGAAATGTTCTCCACAGCACTTCATGAAGTGGACACGCTCTGCTCTCCACATGTGCCATTGTATGAATAATCATTGTTACAACCACCTTAACTTTTTGGATTGTAAATGACAAGTGAGTATTTGATTTCAGGTTTTAACTACACAACATCTGACTTGAAAGACATCATAAACTACTCTATTGATGTGTGCATTGGCATGACTGCTAAGTCATTCAAAGAGAAAGATATTGACCCCATCAACAAATTAGAGGTATTGAAAGAATATATTGCTAGTCTTTAATACAATGTTTTTTGCAAGAAATATTTTTTTAAATTCATATTTACCTGTATAAAAAACATTTATATGTATAAATATAACTACAGCCTTGTTTTGTTTACACATTATGTAAATACGACAAATAAACATTTGTTATTGTTGTGTTGCAATAAAAAAATTCATCAAAGTGTGAAAAATCTTTATTTACTGTAGCAGTTTGAAAATGTAGAATTTGGAAAAATATTTATTTGATTTAAATAAGATGTAAGAGCTCTTGACAATTCACCTAAAGAATAATGGAAACATAAAATTGCTGATCATGAAACAAGTTTTTAAAAAAGTTTACTACAGAGATAGAGAGGGGGGAGGGGAGAGAGAGAGAGAGAGAGAGAGAGAGAGAGAGAGAGAGAGAGAGAGAGAGAGAGAGAGAGAGAGAGAGACCCACACGTGTGCACACACACACATACAATCTTCAAGTGAAATCTCTGTGGTACACTACATGCAGTTGCCTAGTTGTGTTGTAGATAGCTTCACTGTACTAGGAGCTTGCAGTTTCACAGTTATATGTTGAACTGCACTAATTCACAATTCAGCAATTGCGTTGTTATCTGCTAGATAGCTGCAGTGTTCTTTGAGCATACAGCACTACATTGAAAGTTTGTACTTTGTTTTTATTATCAAATTGTTTATAAGAGAATTATATATACTGTATTGTACATAACATATAAAGTACTAATTTGCCTAAAAATCACAACATAATATTGTGTGTTCTGCACAGAATTCCTTGTAAACAGCTAGAAGTTTTTGATGAGAGTGACACATGGCACAAATTATACAATACACATCCTGAAATGTGTTTTAAAAATTTTGATAGTACTTGTAGAAATTTGCATATAATTTTGTTTCAGGAAATTCAAGCTAAAATTTTTTTAACCAATTTAATAAAGACAATTGCAGTCTATTACAATTATGATAAAAATACAATTTTGGTGCCAAAAAATTCTTTCCATATTTCTACTCTTGTTTTTAAAAAATATGTTCTGCAACAATTCTTCGCATGCTGTACTTTAATTTGTTAGTGGTTGATAAATTCTGTATCACGTTCGAATAGCTGCAATAATTTTTTTTGTTTGGTGATAAATAAATAAATGTCAAAAAAGACTCTACAACTATTACAGTCAAACTCCTACCATAATATATGACTTTAGCAAAGCATCTGCATTGTCATTTGGAAACTATAGTAATACATAAATTACAGGAAAGTTTAAAAAATTTGGTATGTGGGCATAATAAGATAGAATGCATTAACAAAAAGTAGTACTATATATTTTACTCCACATTCCAGTTATAATTGAATGTGAAAGCATTCTTTAATAAAAAAATTGTATCTTTGACTTCCTGAATATTAATTCTAAATATCCTGAACTCCGTGTTTCCTCAGCATTATGGAATTATAAACATGTGGAGATATATTTGTGTAGATTATGTTGTGTTCTTTCCCTAGGTCTTGCTGGAAGTTTGCAAGGAGAAATCAAAAGAAACTGTAATGAACTTGCTTTTGGATATTCAGTTCTCTCCCTCGAATTCAACAGTAGACAATCCTATTGTGAAATCAGAGAAGTCACAGTTGAAGTATGTCCGTGACAAATTCTACGAAGTGTGGGCATTAATGGCAAATGTGATGTAAGTAATGGTGTGACATTTGTTACGCGAACATTTTTTTACTCATGGTAAAAAAGTAGTGTACATGCTTGTTCGTTGTTCCTAATCTATGCTGTAGTTTTAATTTAGTTTAATTTCAAATGATTTCAGTTGACGCATTACTGCCTTTGACAGATGGTGAGTCACGGTGCATGGGGTTTTGTTGGGAGCACTCGATTCTTTGCGTGGAAGGGGTGCTCGGCCAGAACAAAGTCTGGTTCTGCAAGCACTATTTTACGTTTTGGTGGTACCACTCTTGTTGGTATACCTGGGCAGCTACATACACGTGGTAGCTGGCAATGTATTCACTTCCATCCCGACAAGGGATGGTCCAATATGCCTTTCTTGGGTATCAAATTAATCAGGAGACGTCCAACTATTAAAATATACATATTTATATTTAATTTAAAAAGTTGTTTCTTATACTCTAGAGACGATTGAACATGAACTTCATGCAAAAAAAATGGCAAGTTTGGGAGCATAAGGGTTAGAGGTGGGTCAAAATCAGCCCAAATTTCCTAATTTTTTATTACAGCACCCCCCCCCCCCCCCCCCTCTATTACGACCCTATTCTTGGGAACCATGAGGGGTCGTAATATAGAGGTTCTACTATATTCCGTAATCATAATGCTGGCTGTAATTGAACCCATTAAAATTACCTACACAGTAATTTGTGCATAAAGAAAAGGTTCAAGCCTTTGTGCAGTGACCTCAGTATGTAAAATACTGGGATGACAGCTTGTAACAATGCAAACACACACGGTACAGAGCGTATCTCGGTAATACCAGTAAACTGTGACTACATATTCATCTTAAAACATAATGTGAAAAAAGGAAACAATAAACACACGTGTCCTTAAGGGTGGTAAATCCCGCCATCTTGGGTTTTAAATACTTTTGCCATAAGTACCATTTAAGAATGTTAAACAAAAATTTTCACACAACATGGCCTAAATAATAGCTTCTAAAGCTTCATCAAATTATTGCATCTATTTTGCTTTTATTTATTTTTGACTAGTGAACGCCAGCAAGAAATAAGTAATTTTTTACTGTGGACAGTTACAGAAATTATTCTGGCAACAGTCGTCTATTAACACATGTTTTATAACATGTGCGAAGCAATGCCCTAATGACTTGTCAGTGCCCAAAATAAAATATAAATTTTCTAGTGTAAGTTATGGCAAAAATGCTTGAAATCCAAGATGGTGGGGACTGATCCCCCTTAAATGAATCATAAGGATGGTCTAAGCACTTCAAGGTGTCAAGGTGGGCATAAAACATTAGTACATATATTGCTAGTAAAATGTTTTGTTGCAAATAAGACAGAAATATTTTGAGATGGGACTCCAAAGTCTTCAGGTTGCATACATGTAACAGAATGCCGATCCGTTAAACCTGCTGTAACAGCAGGGAGGCAACCTCCTTGCTGTTACATAGAATTTCGTGACTCAGAAGCATAATTGGTTTTTCAGTGACTGCTATTAATCAGCATGTTCATACTTTACAAAACTGTTATATTGTTTAAACCCTGCCATTTTTGAGTAATTTTTGTATGAATTTTAGAACTGACCAAAAATGAACGAAAAAGGATAAGGGAGAGCAATCCTCATCTCACTCAATTTTGTATGGGTGTTGCATGGGTTAATACATGAATTGCAAAATTAACTCTATATTAGTGTTAGTAGATATACTAAATGGTCGGTGTACTTTCCAGTCATAAATTACAACCTTAAAACTATAATAATTAGTATTGCTGTTTAAAAATTTTGTCTATTCTTACTCTGATCCTCAATGCAAAACAGTGCATTGCTGCATTTCTGACATTGTTCAAATTTGAATATGCAAACATAGCTTGCTGGTATCATTGTTATATGTACATTTGTCACAGTAATTCTACATTCCACCTTACATTATTACAATAATTCCACATTGAGTAGATAACGTATTTATATGTTATCTACTCAATGTGAATATTGTACTACTACTGAGTAAATCTACTGAGAATATAATAAAAGATATTTTTAGTGATTCTACATCTGCAGTAAACAATGAAAGCATGCTGCAGACTAAAAAACAAGAAGTTGTGGATATAACAAGTAAGCCTATTTTCCTCAACATGAGTGCAATGAATTTATACAAAAGTTCTTAAAAGACATGTTGGTGGGTAGGACTTGACTTCTCTTTGAAAGCAATAACATTATAAATGAAACCAGAAATGTATGCAACATCAGTGAGACATTTACAAATACACACGTGTTTTAACTGGAACTTGAACCCAGAAAACCTCGTACAATAAGCTAGCATGCAATGCACTGCATTATGGAGGTCACATTCGGAGCATCAACTTCGAATTTAATCAGTCTAATGATTCAAATGATAGTATTTACTAATCTAAAATATTTAGAGGGCCATAATTTCGAAAATAAATGACTTAGCCACTTAAAATATGTAAGTTTACATGGACTACTGTAGCGCTACTTGTGTGAAGAATTTGGTGGAAATCGGTTGTTTGGTCCCTAAGATATGCCATAAAAAAACTTTACTATCTTATGTAATGCTATCGTACAGCATTTCCAAAAAAAAAAAAAAATCTCTACATGCAAAGTTTGATTGAATTTGATTAAATTGTTTAATACATGTGGCAAACTTACTGAAATTATTTATAAAACTGCAATTTTAAACATTGTCTGGCCCATTTAAATCATGAAAGTTTACATGAACTTCTATAGCATTTATGGTGTGCACATTTTGGTACAAGTTAGTTTAAATGTTCCAATGTAATATTTGGTGGGAATAGTTTGATTGATCCTCAAGATATGGTATAAAACCTCTATAATTTTCATATGGTGATATTCATAAATGGAGGGCAATGTGATTGGCTTGGAGGGGGGGAGGTAACTGAAAACACCAAATATCAACACTCTGAGCTGACAAACCTTAACCTAAAATTCTGAAAATGCCAGTGAGTTTGGCCCACATAAATAAACAATAAATCCTCGGAACGGTACCTTGGATATATGAAGATAGGATGAGAGGGTGTAGAGTACCTCTATGTGTAGGCCTACAATTATAGTAAACAAGGGGAAGCAGGATTCATATAAATTAACAGTCTCTTACAATACCTACAAATAAATAATATGACACTATTATCATTTTCGACGTGTACATCAATGCCCAAATACAAGTAAACAAACTGGCAACCAGTGTTCCAAGAAAAAAAGTTAATTTGGCTTGTATAAAAGAAAACCAAAACTGAAAGAATTCCTGTTTAAAGTTTAGAGTGAGAGAAACTAACGGTAGCAGGATAAAATTAAGCCGAGATACTTCACAGTTCAAAAATTTAAAACAAAACAAAAATGAAACATTTACTTTAATTCAGCTCGCACAATCCTGTTTTTTGCTTTTTCAAACAAGTACTTCACAGAGGTTCCTACAACTCCAAAACCTAATTAGACTTCATTTATACGAAAAAATGTTTTCCCTACATAGGATACCTACATCATGAGCAGGCTGCCGACCCGCATGGCTCGCCGTATAATCTTCTACACACTTATTCAAAGACTCTTCACTTCTCTATACACTAAAACCTAAATAACAAAAAAGAAGAATAAAACGCTGTCCCAACCACTTACACATGTCAACCGCTCATTGCTACCATCATCCAACTCCCTGTTCCATTGTGGCCAACCCATGCTTTCCCTCACTCCAGAAATCATGGTCAACTCGTGTTACCCTGCAATGACACTGGTATTCCCTCTCTCTCACTCGCACACCCTCTCACTCCCACACATCCGGATACCACTACTTTTGCACCCCGCGCCTCAAACCAGCATATGGTTCCCTCTCCCTGTGCCACCATCCTCTCAAAGCTAACCGCTGTCTTGCCTGCACATACAATGATGTGACAGCAAGTAACCAAGGAGGGGGTCGTAATAGAGGAGGAGTCATAATAAAAAATTTGGAAAATTTTGGGCTGATTTTGATCCACCCCTAACCCCTATAACCCCAAAATGCCATTTTTTTGCATGAAGTTCATGTTCAATCATCTCTAGTGCTTAAAAAAACCACTTTTAAATTAAATATAAATATCTATAATATTTTTATATCTGGACGTTTCCTGATTGATTTGATACCCAAGAAAGGCATATTGGATCACCGCTTGTAAAAAAGAAGTCCTAAACACAGTTTGATGTGGCCATTGAAAGTGTGTGAAAAGATTTTGGGACTATTAACAAGATTATTAAAATATAAAGTTACTATTAAAGATCTATACGCAGGTCTCGTGGGTAATGATTATTTTTTATCATTTAATTTACTTCAATGATAAAATTTATTTTATTTTCTTTGTTTTTAATACCTCTTTCTTATTTTGGTTGTTGCTATGAGGCACGCAGTGATCAAAAAGTTGAGGTGGTGGTGTGCAATACGTGTGTGCGCGCCATGCTCTCGCTTTGGTCTGGCCGGATTGGGTGAGGGGAGGGGAGGAGGGTTGCGAAAGACAGCGGTGCGTCCTCCCCCCTCCCCAGCACTGAGCGGCAACGAGCCATCAGCCGCCTTGGGCTATGCATGAGCGCCACCAAGAATACACAAAGGCAGAGAGATTACCAGAGCGTGCTACCCCCCACTCCGGCTTTGCACCTGAGGGACGTCACACACCCTACTCCGCGGCTGCCGCAACACACGCTGCGTTGCTATGTATGGCTGTGTGCAGTGATCCTCGTCAGTTGTTCCTGCAGTTTTCTCCGAGCACCTGGTTACTGGAGCCTAGACTACTATGAGACCTTCAACAGCCCTTCCAGAGGCTGCCACCAACAGCCCAACACTCTTTAGCAGTCATCCAGAGGTTGCTACCATTGGCGTCAATGAATCAACAGCCACCCGAGGCTTCCTACCTTGGACGTTGTTCAACAGTCTTCGGCAGCCATCCGAGGCTGCCTACCTTGGACTTTGCTCAAGAGTCATCGGCAGCCACCAGCCGCTACCAGCATTGACGTCAATAGACTTAAGCAATTACCAGCGGCTGCTACCATTGCCGTTACCATTAGATCTCTGCAGCACCTGCAACCAGGCGCTCCAGTGATGCCAATTGAATTACCAAGTTACCAGAAACTTCTTCAGTAACTAAATACATACCACACGTAATTCTTCTTTGTCTCCTATAGACACCACCTATTTAGAGTTATGTTTGTATCTAAGTAATTTTTGTCAGTTTTCACTTAACTTCTCCACTTAGCTTCGGATCAGGTCACCTACACCTGGCTGCCATAGGATTACTTTCAACCACTGGTCTGCCTGGCAGGAGAGCACATGTCACCATATTTAATAAGTTTTTATTAAACACTGCTTTCTTTCTCTTACCCTCGAGTCTCATTCATAATTTGTCACCAATTACTGGGAGAACCTCGAGCTGAGTACCGCCGACCGGAAACAGGAAATTATTGTTATTCTGAAATTAGCTACAACTGGAGTCTCCCCCTCAGGCGGCTCCAAGTTGAATACACACCCATTAGACGGCCAGCTATTTTATTCCTACCAAGTATACAGGTACTGGAGGAATAGAATAGATGAGTCATGGCCACTGGTAACACTTCTCAATCAGGGAGAGATGGTACATCTGAGTTGTATCCCTACCAAAGCACCTGGGTGTTGGTGGGGGCATTTGCTTAGGTGCTATGGCCTGACCTTGGTTGGGATCGCACACCCAGCGATAGTCTTGGCAACACACATGGCTCCAACGCTTCTGATCAGCCCACAACAGCGGGGAATCTTCTGAGGGACCGGAGCTCACGTTGGCAAGACTGTTGCCAGGCAACACTAATTTAGGGCTATCCACATTCGTGGTCCTCCTTTAGAGTTCCTCAGTAATTTCACCCGTTCTATGCCATTCAAGGTGAGGCACGGCGCCAGGAGAGAGGAGCAAAGAGTTGCGCGCCTTGCTGCCAGACAGCTGGCTGTTCTAACCCCACTCACAGCTAGCTGACGAGCCAAACGAGATAGTGCTGCCTTACTTCGGTCACTGGCACCACCTATGACGACTGACATTAACCCGTCTAGTTTCCCGTCAGCACCACTATGTACACACCCGACCTGCCATCCAGTGGTAAGACAGTTACTGAATAAGACCGAGAACCAGCTAGGCGTCTCCATTAGTAACTTCTGGAGCAGGGCATCCAAGGACTGGAATGGCGAGTCCTTTGTTGTGTTACGTTGTGCCCTTGCTTACGCCCGAGCCAAAGATGAGCAACTGAATCAGCTATATCCCGCTACCCCTCGCCGGCAAACCGACAAGGCACCAACCCCTAGCACCTCCCGTCCATCATCGACTACGACTAGCTCTGAAATGAGTCGCAAGCCAGACCAATCCAAGGGACTGGTAATAATAAAGTCGAGAACTTTGTACCAACCCGTAAGGCCACGTGCCCGACCGCTATTTCCAGCCGTAAATAAGCATAAGCCAATCTGCACTCACAACCTACCAAAGTGCAACCAAAGCCACACGACCACGATCCAACCTTAGCTAATGGGACAAGTGTCAATGTGTTGCGTTTTTACTACTGGGTAAAGGCAACAAACACTTGTGACATTAAATGAACTTGCTTGGCAATGTTTGTATTGGCTTGAGGCGTGTGAAAAGATATGCAAACGTTAACAACAATAAAATACAAGGACTTTCAAACGTGATTTCTTTACAGTACAGTATGATGCAAAATGTTTTTTAAATTCTCAAATGCTGTGAAATGTTTCATCACAAATAATACTGTATGCACTATGAAGTGCTGATTAACATAAATTATACACTGCATAAATAAGTTCCGAATATGTTAAGAGTTTGTTACACAAATAGAGATAGGTACATGCAAGCATATCAGTACATATAAAACCAGCATAAACAACAGTTTTAGGCACTATGGCAACTCACCAGATAATAAATATTCATTAGAATCCCGTGGCAAAACTGAGAGTGTTTTTTACATTACATTACAATAAAAAAATACAATCTCCCTACTTCATGAAGTCTTTTATTGTGGTCTGCTTCTTTTTGACTAGAGTTTGCTCCACATACTCTCACAAATGCGTGAAGTGCGACCACATTTAGTCGTTCGCACCATGCCGCCTTAACACTGCAACATTGACATCTCCAGCCTTGAGTATGTCTCGAACTGTGGGAACTTGAGCAGGTTCTTCTACTTCACACTCCCCATCTTCACCACTCAACTCCTGCTGCCTGTGGACATCATCGGCGTAGTTGAGGGTACCCCAAACTGCGATGTCATTGTGTGTTGTGACAAACTCCTCAAACGTGCATTCTGGGGCCAATTGCTGCCATGTTTTCTCGTCACACAGCCAAGTGACAGTCAGATGAGCAGACAGAGGCACTGTCGAGGGGCCAGGTTGGGGCTCTGCGTCCACAGGTGGTGGTTCGTCCGGGTCTTCGGAGCCGGCGGCAGCGAGAAACACATGGACGGCAGCCCCTTCGTCAACTGGTGTGACAAAATGGGTATGACAGAAACAGTTGGCAAAAAGTTTTTTGCTGCACTGCCCTCCAACTGGCGACGATTGCTTCCATTGCCCTAAATACATCCCACTTCTGCATATCTTTTCCTGTTTCCATTTTCAGCACCATACTCCGCACAAGCATTTCCCAAAACTTCAGCTTCACCTGCTTAATTATCCGGTGGTCCAGAGGCTGAAGCATGCTGGTGGTGTTCGTTGGCAGGTACACCAGCTCGATGTTCCTGAGGTTATTGAGCTCGGTATATGCGGGACAATTGTCAACGAAGAGGACAACTTTTCTGTTGGCTGCGCCCATTTTCGAATTAAAGCAGAGAAACTATCTCATAAACACTTCATAGGTCATCCATGCCTTCTTCTTAAAGTCGTAGTCGCATGGAAGAATGTTCCCCATGAAGCCTCTAGGTTTTTTAATTTGCTGATTATGAAGGGCTTCATTTTGTCGCTGCCATCCATATTGCAGCACAGAAGGACAGTGAGGTGCTCCTTGCTCCTCTTTGTACCCTTTCACACAACTCCTTTCACTGCAAGAGTGCAATCTGGCATGAATTATAGAACAGCCCCAGCTCGTCGGCATTGTACACGTCGCGAGGCTGGTAGCGGCTGAGGACGTTCTGGAGCAAGGGCAACGACTCACTCACTGATTTTGGATTGACTGACGCACTCGCTGACCAATCTTGTGACATGATATTCCGTGGCGCACTTTGAAACAATCTAGCTGCCCACTCAAACATTTCAAGTAATCAATACCTAACCTCAGAGAGCAAGTTTGTTAGTCTTTTTTTGCACCATTTGGCTGCTTACAGGCAGGTTTTGCAATCTCACCTGGCCGAACCATTCTAGCAACGCTTCTTCTGAATCTCCATGAGTCGTGCATCACAAAGTTTTCAGCTGCACATTGCGGCCTTCCTTCTGTACTGCATTTACTATCTCTTCTCTCATCTTCAGGATATTGAAGAGTGTAGACTTCAGGATGCCATACTGCCGTGCAATTTCTGCCTTTGGAGTCTTTTTTTCGTTCTCTTCCTTGATAATTTTGTACTTCTTCATGAGCGACAAGCTAGTTCGCTTTCCACTCATTTTCTCAGAAGTCGTATATCCATATAAAGTTAAAAAACGATGTTGGTTATCAACAAATGTCCATAAAATCAAGTCAAAAACTTAACCAAATCTAAATCCAAAATAATTGCGTGGGTCATCAACAATAATTGACAAAATCAAGTCAAAACATAATCAAATCTAAATCCAAAATAAATACGTGGGTCGTCAACAAACAGTAATAAAAACCAAGAGAAATCCAAAAACCATGCACAAATCCGATTCATAGTAACTCAAACATAGAGAGAGAGTACTGTATCCACGAACAAGCGAGAGATGACAATAACAAAACAGACTGCTGCCGCACGCGCACGGAAAACATTCCAATGCTTGAGGGGAAGGGGGTGAGCATTGGCTGGCGCTGACAGCAGAGAAGGGAAGGTATCTATTTTTAGACGTGCCTCAAATTTTCGACTTTTTCGACCCAAACTTTTCATAGTTCCTCGGGATTGGGTCATAATAGAGAGGTGGCCGTAATAAGGAGTTTTACTGTACCAACTTGCAGTTGAGTTATCATACTGAGATTATCCAATAATATTGACAAGCGAGATACAATGTAGTTTGTGGTCCAGCATGTAGGTGGCAAACATGATAGTGAAGCACAGTTAGCTCTGAAAGTTTACTCTGATGTGGTAACAGGATGGGCTGCTTAGCAGTTTCAGGTATCGCTGCATTCTGCAACCTGCTGCCCACCCTGACAATTCCTTGCAAATCAGTAAACGGTGCCAGTGCTTGGATGTTCTTGCTGCATGTTTCACTCCGTTTGATAGCAGTGAAGTCATCCTTGAAGTAGAACAACTCCACAATTTTAACCGACACGACCAAGGCATTTTTTCACTCCTTTAATGTCAAACCTGGCTCACATGAAAGTGTGTCTCTCTGAAAGGATCCTTTTACCCGCAGAACCCACACCATAACACACTGAAGTTTCTGTAGCTATGAGTAATTCTGGAGGACATTCAGCTGGTCTTCTGAGGTGTGTGTTTGCCTCCATGCAACCAACACTGCATCTGATAAGTGTTTCATCTCTGGAACTTCGCTTGGGTTTTGAACATGGTGTGTTGGCCAGTGTTCCGCTTGCTGTAGCAGCTAGTCAGGATCCGAGAACCAATTAGACTGACCCAGCAACTGGTCAGGGAGACATCCATGTGAAGCTACTAACTAAATTTCTGTGACTATTGGCTACAAAAGTTTGCAGCCTGTGTGGTGATATTCTTAACCGTGTTAACACAACTGTTGAATCTGTCCAAGCATGCAATACTGTATCCTTGATCTTAGATTGGAAGATATCTAAGACATGATGCCACAGCTGTCTTAACAAGTGTGCTGCACAGAGCTCAAGTTTTGGAATTGACATAGTTTTTAAAGTAGCTACCTTGAGTTTTGCAATCACCACGTGAACAGTGATTTCTCCATTCACTCTCTTACACCGAATATACATAACTGCTGCATAGGCCTTTTTACTTGCATAACAAAACACATTGAATTGAACCTGGGATTCTCATACTGGAATGAGTCTTTGTACTCTCACCAGAGATAACAAGGGTAATGCAGCCTTGAAGGTCTTCCAATCACTTAACAGGTCCCCTCCTACCTTCTCATTCTAACGGAGGCCTCTGGTCCACAGCACCTGGAGCATTATCTTACTTGCAGCCACCACAGGGCTAGCCAGCCACATGGATCGTAGAACCGTGCAATCAGGGATAGGATACTAAGTTTCATAGTTGGTACCACTGTAACTTTTACCTTGTAGCAGAACTGATCCTTTACCAGGTCCCAGTGTATTCCTACACCTTCACTGAGCTTATGCTTTTAAAATTTATAGCACCTTCACTTGAGTCAGTGCTGTTTATAACACTGCTATGATTGGAACACCACTTGTGTAGCTGGAAACCACCTGCTTCCAGCAGTGCCACTAACTGGGCCTTCAGTTCAAGTGCCTCAAAAACAGTCTCTGCCCCAGTCACAATGTCATCTACGAACACATCATGTAATAAGGTGTGAGCAGCCAAGGGATTCTTGGCACTTTCATCAATAGCCAATTGCTGCAATGTTCGGAGCCCCTGGAATGGTGAAGATGCCAGGCTTTATGCCACTGTATTGCATTCAAAAATACTCACTGGGTCACCAGTGGAGTTTTTCCAAAGGATGCACATGGTCGATTACAACCTGGCGATACATTTTATATACATCAGCTGTTATAGCAACTGGTGATTTCCTGAAGTTCAGCGCTATGTCGCCCACATCCTTTTGCAACTTAGCCCCTGTCAGGAGCACACTTAGACAAAGTTCACCGGTAGTCTTCGAGGAGCCATCATACACAACTCGCACCTTAGTTGACACACTTTCCTTCTTGATGACCGCAAGATGATTAATGATGTATACTGGCTGACTGCAACTCTGATGTTGATACAGCAGCCTTCCCATTGGTACCAACTGTTAACGTTCCAATCTTGGACATGTGCCCTAAGCTCTCATACTCTTCCATGAACTGCCTGGATTGTTGAAGCTACTCTAGTGACCTACATAACCTATGCTCCAGTCCCTTGCAGTCACTTAGTGCACTACTGTAAGAATCACCATGTGTGACATCTGTGGCTGCAAAAGGAAGCCTCAACACGTACCTGCTCTCACTGTCACGCATATGGGTATCCTGGAAGTGCTGCTCACACCATTGGTCTTCAACAACAGACATGTAGGTTTTTTCTAGGTAGGTCTTCAGTTTCCTAGAATTTTTTCAGGGCAACATCATGGGACAAATCAGTTCATACCAGTAATGATGATGCTTGCTCGACAACCTGTGCATATGGTGCATTACCTGCCAACACCCATCCAAACCCGGTATGGAAAGCATGTGGCTGTACAGTGATCTTGGGTCCTGTCATCACCTCTGCAACTATCTCTGTAGACAGCAAAATGTCTATTGCACTGGGTGTGGCAAACTGTGGATCAGCCAGGGGCAGCCCATTTAGATGCTCGAGACCTCCAACTGCAATTGGTACAGAAAACATGTCTGGTAATCCTTTTCCGAATAAGAGCTCTGCTGGTGATGTGAAGCTCTGGTGACTGAAAAGAACCATCCTCACACATAACTGCCACTCTTGTTTCTGGAACCGCAACATTGCCGACACCAGCGGTGTTCACTTCAGTCCGATATCACATGAGACTCAGTCATTGTATGCAAGCCTCTGTGATAATGGAGGACTGAGAGGCCCCATCTAGCAATGCCCAAACTACCTGGAAGTGTCCTGCCCCATCCTCCACAAAACAGTGGAAACCTGAGTGTCAACTTGCCTCCCTTCTGTGGCACACATCACAACTGCACTGTCGTGTCTGGCTTCGGATTCATCCTTGTCTGAACTTGCAGGTGGAGTCTTACATTTGTATCTTATCTGCAACATGGAGTGTGTGGTGGCTACCTTGACAGAGCTGACAGTGATAATTGGAATTACACTGTGCTGCCACATGATGTCCTTTTAGACAATTCAACACAGCCATTGCATTTGCACACACATCTGTCTCTCCACAACATACTTTGCGAGGAATACCTGACATTTGTGTAGTGCATGAACCCCCATACACACACAACTCTTCAGCTTGTCTGACTTGTCATGAGTGGAAACAATCGTAGTCTTTGTGAAGTTTGTACTGGCTGACCATTCTCATTGAAAGGCCGCCACTTGGTCAAACGAGGAAACCTGCTGCATGAAATCTTCTGGGAATGGCTAGGTCTCCGTGCTGCAACTGTTGCCAGCTGCGCTTGTTCTGCTGCTCTTGCCATCCAGGTAAGAAACTTAATTTGTTTATGATAGGAGGAGAGGTTCTCTTCATGTGACATCTTAAATGCCTGCTTCAAAAGTATGTCCAACTTCTCTAACAAGATATTTAACAGTAAGAAATCCCACTTTTCAACTGGAAATTCTTGTTCCTTCAGAGTATTCACATTCTCTTCCACACATGCTACAAATTTGCTAATACATAGCACCCTCACTATGGCTGTACAACAAGGATAAGTGGAGAATTTTTTGCACGTGGAGGGTTGCTGTAATGCGTACACTCAAAAACCTTTCCCTAGCAGACCCCATATTCTCATAATTCTTTTCTGTGACCAGTACATTGCTCTTTATGTCCCGCGCCTCACTTCGAAGACACCTCAACAGATGAGTTTTTGTACCTTGGTTAAGTGGGAAACATGGCCAACCATGGAATTGACTAATTCTGCAAATTCCTTCCATTCTGCATGGTTAACACTGAAAACAAGCATTAGCAATGCTGGCAACATTGACACCGGTGGCAAAAAATGCCACTTGCGCCTGAGTAGTACCCCCAGAAAACCTAACTTTACTCTCTTTTAAAGCAGTTTGTTGTACACTTTACGTAGTTTGCGAAACACAATCTCATAATCAGCAAACTATTCCTTAACCTCATTAATGTCAATTTTGTCGTTTGCTGGTGGGCTAGTACACAAAACACAAAAATTTGTCAATAACTCGTTTCATTTGTCAATAACCTCCTGGAAGATTATTTTGAAGTCCTCTAACTTTGACTCATCTTGAATTGATTCTTTATACATATGGCATGTTTGATCTGCTTTGCTCACTAGAAAGCAGAAATTGTGTTTTTAAACTCGGGCATTTGTGCCGCCGCCATTTTCTCTTGCCATTAGTGAACTGTTGCTACTCCTTTATGTGAAATTTTGTGCACTTCTTGCGTCACAAAGACAATCACTCAATATTATACAGGTCAATACAATTTTTGATAACTAGAAATCTTAGTTTAACATCAATATACTTGGCGCCACTAAGCCACATATCCACATATTTTTTACTGCTCAAACAGCGTATTGCTATATATAGCATTACTTTGAGGATACTGCATCACTTATAATGAACTAATAATATTCATTTTCCGTTACAATCCGACCCCGGAGGACCAAAATGGTGGAGCACACAAAAATAACTTTGCGTAATGCCATTTACCACCACTAGCAGCAGTAGTGTGACAGTCACATACAGCATGCAAAACTGTCTCAAGTAACACAAATTAGAAAGTGTTACTGGCACCAACAGTATGTTTCAAAATTGTCTTTGCTCCTGGAATTTCATTCACAGCTATGTAGTGCTGTGGTTTTCTAAAGTTTTTCCATTATCTTTGATCATATTGCTGGAGACCTGGATATAATTTTGAAAAGAAGATCTCGACTTGTTAAAATATTAGTGTTATATTAGTGTAAAAGTCTGATTGGTACTGCAGTCTACTTTTTCATTAATTTTAACTCGCCCAGTAATTGTTTTATGCATTCGGATATAATTTTGCTCAGAATGTCATAAAGGAAACTTTGTTTCATCAATAAAATGTCAAATTTTTCTTTCAGGAGATATATTAACTTGACTTACAGCACACAGCTAGATAAATAAGCATATATACATATTTTTGGCTTTCAAAGATATACTAATTAGATGTATTTTTGGGTTAACTGTGATTTTGATTTACAGTGCTCTTCCTTCCCACCATTACTCCAGTTAATCTAAAGTTGACTGTGTTCAATTTTTTTTTGTAACCTCTAGTTTATGTGTAAATTTCAACTAGTGTGATAGTTTTTCAACATCATAATAGTGCCTACCTAGTAGTACCCATCTGCAATGAAGAAGCTCATTGTAATGTATGTCTGGAATCTGTGGGATTGCTTTGCTAGTCAATACTTTTACAAATAATATGTTTTAAATATTTACTATATGAATATTTTAGTTCAATTTTGACCTTTGAGCTATAAAGTTTAATTTTAGTGTAAGAAAGCTTATGTACTCTATGTAGAAGTGGCACAGGTCACATTTAGGTATATTCTAGCAGTGTAACTTTCTAAATCTTCAGCAATGTAACTTTTTAAACTTTTGGTATGTGTTAAACTTTCTTCTTCTTTTTTCCCCAGAGGCTCCCTTTGTGATAAACTGGATATAAAACATAACATTGAATATAGTGTTAAATATGAATTTGAAAATGCAAAACTTATTTGTGACAAAACATCCCATATCTGGCCACATCTGAAGGCGTTGAACAGGAGTTTTCAAACGTGAGTATATAAGTACAGTAATATTTCTTGTTTTTATGCCATTGCATTTGGAGTTCACAAGTGTAACTTTATTTTATTATTAAAAATGGTGAGCTCAAAACAGCAAATGCAGTATTTATAAAATAATGTTAGACTTTACCACAAACCAATATTGCAATTAACCAGTTCCTAATTGAACATTTGAATGAATGCTTTCTTAGTGTTTTCCTGTTTACTGATTGTGTAATCTGCCACCACATGTAAAAATTGTCATTGCCAGTAGGAGTGGTCAGGCAGAGAAATTTTATTTCGGGCAGGCTCAAGCATGAGCATTTTTGGTCAGGCATTAAATCCAAAATAAGTGAATGAATTTTGAACGCAAATTACTCACATTTTTGGTAAAAATTAATTTACATCAGATTAGTCTAAAATGATTCAGTTAGTTTCCATACAAGTAATAGAATAGGGTGATGTTTTTAATTCCCTAGAACTCTTCCATTTAGCTCTATGTTAGTAAATCCCAGTAAGAATATTTTTGTTGAACCCATATAACATCCAAAAACTAATGTACATTTATAAAACAAACATTAAATTATGTAATTAGTGGAACCCTCTTATAAGGTTCTTCAGGGGTCCACAAGAAAGTGACACTATAAGAGGGAAATACAAAAATTGAATAAACTAGTCACAAAAAGATATAAAAGTATGCACCGTAATAAACACACAACTTTATAAAATGAACAAAACAAATATTTTTGTAAAATACGTAATTCTTAATGAAAGTTTATCTCCTGGTTGCAAAGTCATGCAATTAGTAAGTGAGCAAAATATTACTGTACATGCAAAACAAGCAAAATTGTTCATGGCAGTTTGTCTCCTGGTTAGAACAATATTAGTTAGGCCTACAGTACATAGCAAATAAGACGTCATATAACAATTTTTTTTTAAAGATAGGTAATCATTCTCTAATGAAAGTTTGTCTTATAGTTGCACAATTTTGAATATTAGTTAAACAATTGGGTTCTGGTTATGTTACAGAATACACACAGTTTGCTAATAAGTAACCAAAGACTATGAATTCGCCGTCATTTTCTGAAGAAACCTTAACAGTAGTTTGCTTCTTAGTTGAATTTCCATGCATCAGTAAAAAAAATTATCCAAATGGAAAATTGACTACATCACATGTTCAGGTGCATTAGACTTGGAAGTAACAAAGTTTCTCAAGATGTCTAGACTCACAAGCTTGTGACTGAGTCACTTTTACCTCAGTGTCTTCTTCTTTGCTATTATCTTCACTTTCTTGTTCTGATGGTTGTCGATCTACACAGTTCTTCAGTAGTTGACAAATTCCAAGGCAATGCGCCATCATCCACAGAAACATACTCATCAAAGGTAGATGAGAATTCGAGCTTCTCTTGGAAGGTTCTCCACTTATCTGATGGCACTAGCATCTCAACTTCATCACCTGTTGTAGATGACACTGAAGCATGTGTAAAGCCTGCTTTCCTAAAGCAGTTGGCGATAACTGACTGTGGCATGGATGTCCAGGATGCAGCAGTCATGTGCATTGCTGTCAACAAGCTGATTTTCTTGACAAGTTTCTTAGCTTCGAGATCACAGAGGAGTGTTTTACATAGGTGTAATCTGAAATTATGCTTAAAATTCTTAATGATGCCTTGATCCATAGGCTGCATACATGCTGTTGTATTTGGTGGCAAGAACTCAATACGGAGTTCCTGAGTACATTTTTTCCTGTTGGATGTGCAAAACAGTGATCCAAGTAAAGGATGATATTCCTGTTATGAACACCCATTTTAGCATCCAGAAAATTTAGATACTGAGGGAAAATTTTGCAGGTCATCCAGGCATTTTGATTACTTTAGTACCTGCAGGGCAAACTTTTGATGTTCTTAAAGCATCTGGGTTTTGCTGCCTTTCCAATCACGTGACGAGGGAACTTCTTGCTGCCATCCATGTTTGCTCCCAGCAAAATTGTTACTCTTTCCATTGATTGTTTGCCACCCATACACTTTTCTCCTTTGAAAGAAAATGTTTTATCAGGAAGCAAGTTAAAAAAAAGTGCACACTCATCCACATTGAAAAAAACTTTTACAGAATATTCTTGTAAAAGAAATGGCAGCACAGTCATTTTCCAGCAGTCTGTGACAGAGTCGTCAACACTAGCACCCTCGCCATTTGAAGGATTGAAATCCTCTACATCTAATCTGAAGGCTATTTCAGTTGCCTTCTCTTGCCTCTTGCAAAATTGTTCCGTTTACAGGCACATTTTGGGAACATGCTTGTCTAAACCACTCTAGCAGCCTCTCGTTTACCTCTTCATACTTCCCGCTGTGTATCTTTTCCACAGTTGTTGATCGAGTGAAGCATTCTTTTATGATTGTGTCGCGATTTGAAATGATTCTGCTCAGAGTGGTCACTGGGATTTCCAAATCACGAGCAGTTGCTGTGCGTGTTCTACCGGGATTACTGTCCACACGCTTGATTAAGTTTAATTTTTCACTAAAACGCTTTCAAGAATGAATTAATATTAACCTCTTTCATCAATCTACATTAACAGAAAAAAATATACAATTGGTATGATTCCATAGATGAATGCATACAAGTGCAGTGCACCATATTTGTGTGTGCAAATGCGACCGCTCATGACATTGGTAGTTACCAGGCATAAGTTGTGGCACACAGTGTGCTTCATTGCCTGGCCCAAGAACCTCAAAGTGTAAACACTTGGTGGCGGTTACTCTATGGCATTTACAAATCAAGAAAATACTGTATTAGTGTAAACAAAACTTGTTGGGAAAGTATGACAGATACAAGGGGGCTGCTTTTTGTGGAGGATGCTGCTACAGGAGGTGGGGGTGTTAGGATCAAGAGGGTGAGAATGCTGATGATGAATAAGGCTTTGGCAGGGGAGGGAGAAAGAAAGTGCGATGAAAAAGTGAGGGGGCGAGGAAGGGAGCTTGGAGTTGTATGGGTGTGGCTAAATGGGAGGTGGACAGAAGAAGGGTGGTGAGGGGTATGGACGTGACTACATGGTTGGAGTGAAGAAGAGAGCAGAGGGGTATGGGTGTGACCTGGTGGAAGGGAGGGAGCAGAGTTCAGTTGAAAAGAGGTGGGAGGAGGAGGAGGGTAGACTGTGGCTGCAAAGAGGCGGGAGGAGGCGAGCAAAGTGAGGAAGGCAGTAGAGGGGAATGAGCATGGATGGCGAAGGGAGGGCAGCCTGGTGGCAACTGCTGCCGCCACTGTGACTTTGTTAGAGGTCAGACGCAGCCAAGCAATAAGGTGGTGCACTTTACACAAAAATTGTGCATTTTTTATGAAATGGGACCACTTTATTATATTACTATTAGAGCTGCAACAGTATCCGGGTCCAGAAAAATCCTGCATTATAGACTTAAAACTGGAATCTTATAAGCATGTTCTACTATACTATACACATTGTTCGAAAAGATATCACAAATAATGTATAAACTTTAGCGAAAACAAAGCCTGAGCCGCATGCCGCACACAGTCTAAGGTAATTTTGAAGGAACCTAAATAGCACGCCGCAGTATGTACTACGATTGTTCAATCAATGATCTGCTTGCGCTTGTATTGATCCAGTGTCGCTTTTCTAACTACATGTCAGTGCCCCAATATTATAACGACCATCTTGTGAAACCTTAACCGCACGCCACAAGCTAATCCAATACTCTGGCTGCTCACTTTACCTGCCATCGCAAGCGCAAATAATACATATTTTTTCAGGTTCAAAATCTATAGAAAGGTAACAAATGCTGTAGTCTTAAGGGGGGTTTGGTGTCTTATATTAGTATTAATTATTTGACAGATGTTTTCCACATTTACACGCTTATGCGTTAAAACATTTGGAACAGGTTTAGAATCAGTGGGAAAAATGTGATGTAGGCGGACGTGCCGCTGGCTATCATTCATTGGCATGTACACTTGTTCATATTGGTAGTTGTACTAAAAAAATAGGGTTAAAAAGTACGTGTTATTTTCTTATGTAAGTGCATTTAGGCCTCTTTAAGGTTTTTTTGTTATAGTGCAGTACATCATGGCTTCTACGAGTAGTGGCAGGTCTATAAAGTGCAAAGCGTTATCTTTTGAAGAAAAACTGAAAACTTGGGTATCAATATTTTTTGTAGATTTTGCAATTTTGTTAACATTTAAAATCTCTTTTCTCCCCCCTAAGAAGTTCTTAGCATCCAGTCCTTTGAAAAATGGCTTAAACGAGTTGTACTGTATTTGAGTTATATAAATTAAACTGGATGAATATTGGAAGGAATGTTGGCTTGATATTTTTGGGCAGTCACAATATCCATCATTTCCATTACCTGAAATACTACCAGAAATCTTGTGTACCCGATCACCCGTAATTGCCAGGGATCTAATGCTTGGAACCAAGCAACAGTCGGGTTACACTGTGAATTTATTAGGTGCAAAACTAGTTTTCAGTGAAATTTAAACTTCAGTTTCCAATTTATATTTTGCTGCCAACATTACTGTAAATGTGGCATTTGGTGTTTTGGTTAAAATAATAAAGCTGTAAGCATAGAGAGAAGACAAATGTCGTATTTCAAAACTGTGCATGTACACACATCCATCAGCATGAATAATATTGAATAACAATGATGATGTCTGCCTGGAACAGAATTACAGACACCTAGATTTTGTTCCTTATTGCCCCAGCAGTTTCTAGTAAGTACCGTACTTTTCATTTTGTTGAGTAGCATAGCCTGCAGTCAACTTTATGTTTGGTGATCAATGCACCAAATTTTGTTCCTATGTTTATGTGAAGATGGATATAACACTTACAGTATTCAAGTAGGCATGTATTCAGTCCACCTACAGGCTTCTTAGCTGAAACAAAGGCACAATATGATAATGGTAAATATGTATTTAGTGTGACATGTGACGTACCGGGAATAAATACTCACTATACTGTCTTCGCAGACGACGTCCAGGTCTTTTGGCTAGACGCTAAGCCAGACACGTTTATGTGGGCTGAGGTTCAGTTTTGTTTAAGTGCGGGCACCTTCCCGTTGTACAAAACTGGCAGTGTGGCTATGCAGCAGGGCACAAAATCAAGTGTGGGCAGTGGTGTGAGGGTCCGGCGCTTGAGCAAGACGTGACAGATACTGGCGCGGTGTACTGGTAATCTGAGATCTGTAGCTTAGGCGGCGGTGTGGGATGCAATACAGCTGGTACAAGATAAGCTACTACAGGCATTGGTGGTTGATCAGGTTGGTTCAGATGCTCTGCGATCCACCAAAGGTAATCCGCCGTCGGTCCAGTCTTTTCTGGTGAAGTGAAGAGATCTCTGGATACAGTAACTTCCACAGGGTCTTGCAGATGACGTAGCGTGTGCGCCTGAGGAGTTAAGCTAGCTATCTGTCTGACCAGGGAAGGTTGATACTCATGAGTACTACCTGATGCTGAGAGTATTTGTTGCACTTTCTCAAGACCATTCCTGTGGGATTAGGGCATTAGGAAGTGGACTTACTCTACTACTACTGTACCACACTTGCAGGTTCCTTGTGGAGCTCTACGGGTGGCAATTTGTGCGGGCAGAGGACAGGCGGACACCCTATTCCCAAGATGGACAGAGACCAGTACACGAGGTAAGTCAGGCCTCACCTTGTCCAGAGACGCACACGAGTGACTGGCTCAGTCCCAGTCTTCCCAACCTAGGAGACCGCTCAGAAGAGGCAGGTGAACAGCAGACCGACACAACAGCTGTTTCTAGAACAGTGTACCCGCGTGTTTCTTCTTCTTTTCTGTCAATTCCGTAGGGTTATGGGGAAGAGCGGCCGAAGCTATTGCGTGTGTGGTAAAATGGTGCTTGCAAAGAGGGTAACTATGGACGGGTGCTATGTCTACAGGGAAAATACTCAATTTGAAACCTGACCCACATTTTATTCCCATTATGGAAGTAAGCACGTGGAGAATGCACTCTAGTTCCTGGTCAACGGCGCGAATATCAGCCTGAAAGTGTGACGGTGTGTCCGTCACAAATAGGTGAAATACTGCATGAAAAGTATTTGTTTTGCAGTAATGTAATGCCTGTCGGCTGTGGACACTTCTACCCGCCCAGCAGAGAGGTGCGCCAGGTTGCAGCTGGCAGTAGATTAGGAGCAACATGTGGTCCTGTTCATGATTGGTTTGAGTTTTGCTCCAGTGCGAATAATGTTTCTAAATGTGGTATAGATGGCGCTGGAGTGCTGGTCTCCGGGGAGGGGATGACCGGGAGTAGGCAGAATAAATACGGGTGCGCGGACTGCGGGGGAGAACGTCGCCGGTCTGAGAGCCGGATTCATTAAGCGGAAGGGTCCGCTTATGAGTGAGAGGGTCGCCTGACTGTGAGGCTGCGCTTTGAAATGCTAAGTATTGCTGCGAGATTGGACTTAGAAAATTTCAGAAGCGAATATGTTCGGAATTAGACTGTTGTTGGAGCTCAGAGTTTGGGACTTATAAAATTTTTGAGGAACTAGTGTTCAAACTTAGACTGTGAGAGCTCGGAATTTAGATTTATAAATTTTGCCGAAGAGTTGGTGTTTCGAACTTAGGCTGCATGAGCGCAGTGTTTGGAATTTGAAAATTTATTTTTATTTTTCTCTTATGATCCGAAACTCCGGACTTCGCTTGTGAATGGAAAAAAATTTTACTGAGCGGTATTGTGCTTATGTGGGGATATGATATTGGTTTCTCTACTAAAGAAATTAGGCTCTGGTGATGCGCGCAAAGGGAACATTGTTTGGGAATGCGTTGCAGAAGAAAGTAGGAGAACAATAGTTCCTGTGAGGTCCGACATTTTGTTTTTCCCTTTGTGAAGAGATGGAAAAGACAGGCTATGGGAGAGGAGCTCTGTATTTATAATTTGGGAGAATTAGGGATTTTTTATATGAGCTGGAATATAGCTGTGTTTTGCGGTGTGGCATTGCTGCCTCGTCATTTTGCTTTGAGATTTGAGATGTACAAATTTTTGAGAGAAGTGGATCAGGGATTTTTGGGTAACGCAGAAGAAGGCTACGAGAGTTGGGACTGTGTGGATTTATTTATTTACATTTTTGAAAAAGGTGTGGGGTCTGGTATGTGAGGTGTGTATGTTTGAATGTGGAATACTTTTGGTAGAGGAGAGGCAGCCCTAGTGGTAGGGAGAATATCCCTGGCCTACCCCTACACAGATTGTGTTGTTTGAATGGTGTGGAGTGCTTGGATGGAGTAGAGGAAGCCCACAGTGGTAGGGAGAATATCCCTGGCCTGTTCCTCCACCAAAAAAAGTGTTGGAGTTGTTGTAATGGTGTGTGTATTGTGGTAGTGAGGGGATACAGCCTGTACTTCGGTATTGGTGAGGAGCATATCCTCAGGCCCCCTCTCTATCTGAAAGAGGTGACTGTGTGGAGATACGTGGTGTATGTTCAAATGAGAAGTTGGAGAGTGAGAACATTTTTGTGTTTTTCCCACAGTCTGTTTAGGAAAGAAATTTGGGGAGATATTTGTGAGTCCCTGTGAGAGTAAAGGTTAAAACCACGAGACCATTAATCCAGCAGGCGTTTCTCTTAAAAAAATTAAGTTTATGTATTTTAAAAAGTGGGCTTTTATTGAAAGGTTTTGTGGTTCGCCCTGCGAGGTGGAAGGAAAATAAATAACTTAAGGTGTTTGTTTATATCTACATTTTTGAAGGATCTAGGCTGATCCTAGGAATCAAATTATATATCTTCAGATATATTGAGGAAAAATAGGGAGAATGGTTTTAAATGAATTTTTTTTAACTGTTCTTTTAAATTGAAAAATTGTTCATAATAAAAAATACATGTTTAAGAACATACGTATAATGGAAGTAGGTATCCTGAAGTTTAGAAAGAAAAATTGTGAAGTAAATATTTACCAGTGTAATTTTGAGTGGGGTATTCCAACTTTAAATTTCTATAAAAATGGGTGTAGTATGAAGCTATGCAATGAGTAGTTAGTAACCGGAGTATATTGGAGATTGTTTTAGAAGTTTCAAAAGAAACTGTTGGTGAGGAGAGAAAAATTACCCAGGAGTTAATATTGTTATCAAGATTTATCTGTTTGAAGAAGTTGATATTGTATACATTTGTGAGAATAATTGTTAAAAGCAAACTTTTTCTGAGAAGAATAATTAAAATTGATAAATTAATCTGATGGTAATGTTTTAATTTACACAGTGGTGAATCCCCTTTTCCGAAATTTAATCTGTTTTGGACAAGGTGAATTGCATACCAGTTTGACAAGATATCTATGCTGCTGATATGTTTTGACGATGATGCTTAATGAACCCTTCCTCTATCCTAAGTCCTTTGTGTAAGGTAGGAAGAAGTGTTAGGTAAGAGTTTGTGCTCCAAGAGCTGAGGCCAATGGGGCACAGAAGCTAAAAGCACAAATTACGATGGCCAGTAGAGGCAACTGGTGTACAACTAAAGCAATTTGGTGTAGGTGCTGAAAGTCTAAGCAACAAACTCTTGCATTGTTGTACTTTATGGGTCTGTAGAACGACGTTGTGTATATTCTGTCAAATAGCAGGGCGACTAAACAAGATTGTGACAGGATTCAGCCTTGAAAAAGACTTTATGGATGGGTCCACTACAGAGACTTGCGTAACTGTAGGATGACAAGGGGTTTGCGGGGTACATAGTGGAGAGCTCCTAACTATCGTAGCCTAACCCTATCGCAAGCATAGCTTAAGCTAAGAATGGGGCATTGTGTCCTGAGCAACAAGTGCTAGAACTAACGAAGAAGGGTCGATTCCTGAGCAGCGAGCACTAGGAATAGTTGAGATCAATCTGGTCAGATTCTGAGAGGCGAGCGGTAGAAGTGAAGACTGTTCTGGAGATGCGAGCTGTCCCCACTTTTAAACTAAATTCTGGCCTGGCCTACTGCTGATTGGCTTGTGCTTCTAAAGCGAGGGGTAGTCGCAGAGTGGGGGGTAGCGAATGCATGGCTTGCCTCTGTGACGTCACCGGCCGGCTGGAAAGGGTTGCGAAACAAAAGACAAGCCATAATTACTACTAAAGCTATCAAGCAGATAGTAAAAGAACTCACTGTCTTTAAGCAATGTTACGGTGGGCCGGTAAATAAAACAATCTTCGAGGCAGACCATACAATCTCACACATTAACGGGACAAAGTTAACTTCCAACTCCACAACAATTGACCTAGGGATGGAGTGGAAGTCATTAAGCTCACCAATGTTGAAAAGATGTCATCCGTCAATTCTTCCCCTCTCCACTGCGACTGAAGCTCATCCTTGAGGTCGTGGAATGGCATATTCTCTCGTGGACAATATAGCACTTCCTGTATGGCCTCCATCTTAACAAGATGAGATTAGAGCTAATCTCTGAGGAGAGATGGAAGACAATCTGACTAGGAGAACTCTGCTTTTTGTTCAGTAGTCGAAGCTACAGAGGGACGTAGGAGATTGGAGTCTGATAAGGTGGAAGTCACCAGTATATGCAGGCACTGTCTTGCTTCCTTGTTCTACCTGCACTTCTTTCGACTATCATTCTGCAAGGTAGTAAAGAGGTTAAAATTCCCCCCTTGGAGAGGAAGAGCGTATCCTCCTCTACTAGCCTCTGTCAAAGTTAATCTACCTGACATCCATGTGCAGAGACAGAACCCATTCCTTGTCTGAGGTTACCATGGTTGTAAAGAGGAATAGTGTTCTGCTCAACTTTTGCTGTCTAGCAGCCTGAAACGAAAGTGTTTTTTCTCAGGTCACAATCAACATTCCTCTTGGCTATCACACTCAAAGGGATGGTGGTATGAAAAGACATTCCTTTGCGGGAATGCGACGCTTCTGCAACACCTCCTATCACTCCTCTCCTTTATGAACTTTACCTTCCTTCCTAACAGCTGGGATGGGGTGAAGGCCGTTCATAACACAGTTGGCGTCTAAACGCTCTTTTACTGGCTCGCCGCAAAACAAGAAAAACAGGAACTCACAGTCTCGCTCGGACACATATAGCTATCCCACATATATATATATATATATATATATATATATATATATATATATATATATATATATATATATATATATATATATATATATATATATATATCTTTTTTTGCTCAAATTACAGTGCCTGTTTTCTTTTCTGCATTTTGTTGATTTTCTTCGGGGTTCCTGATGGTGTGACTCGCGGGCCTCTTTCATATAGCCTGCATTCACAAATTAATTCTTACTTAGCGACTCACAACAACTAACATGTGAACTGCACGCGAAAAGATTCAACTGAGAGGAAATTTCTTTAGACAGACTATCCTACAGTAATCATAGTGCCATTTTAAGCACTTCACTCTCTAATAACCTGCAGCACTTCTGTGGCCGTCTACACAGAGGTTTTCTAGTGTTACCTAGTGTCACACAACATGCTATATTTAAGTCTTTTCTGTTTACAAGCCTAAAGGAGTGGGGGGAGGGGAGGTTTCATACATACAAAAATACACTAATGCATCACCATTAAAAATGAAATAGAAGACAGGATTAGAAGGGAAAAGTACACATAAACCCATGTAAAATATTACAACATAAGATTCTTTATTTCTTTCTTTCTCTGTTCTTCCAGCAACCTTACTCTTATAAAGTCCATAGCTGCTTGCTGAAAAGTATTTATACATAGTTCAGAACAATGATTACCCTTACGTAATCTGCAAAACATGGCACTAGAAGAAAACAATTAATTAGTAAGTAGTGGTTCTCTTCGGGCAACCTGCTCTCACAGCTTCAGTTTTTGGTTGCTTTCTCAGCCTGCCTTATTCATTTACATTACTGCATACAGATTTTCCAAGAGTAAACATAGCTAAGGCAAATTTAATACAGGTTAACCCTAGGGTGTATGGGAAATAATGTCAAAATAAGCACTCAATACATCAACCTGTTAAAAGATTCGTCGTTGTGAGAGATTTTTGAACCTCGTAGCATTGATTAGTGTGTCGAAGAACACCCTAATCACTCTAACTTACAGCAACTGCTGTATCACTGGAGGCAAGTGCAGACATGCACTGCGTAAGATTCATAGCACGGGGGTTAGTTAACTAGCTACACTGACACTAGGATATACGTTGCTGTACATTGCCTTCTGCTTCTTGCTAGGGGCATTGCTTTCTGTGTCTCAGTTACGGCTGCCTGCAGACTCAGTTTCTCACAAAAGTAACAATTGACGACTGCTTAGTGCCCCTTGACACGGGGTGTCACAGCGTGGTGCTAGGCTTGGGTTTACTGCCTCCCCCCCCATCTCCTGGGAGGTATGCTCGGGGGGGTCCCGGCCACTGAAACTTGGCGAGTGGCCACCATGGAATCTCCTTGTATTGCCCTGTTGAGACTAGGGCACGGTAGGCGCATTGCGACTGGATTCGAAGCTGCGTCCTGCTGAAAAGAAAGCTGCAAGAAAGCTTGTAAAAGCTGGGGGAGTCGCAGTTGAACCATGATAAGAGAAAGAGAGGGTACGACAGTGATATAGCTCCGCCAGGACGCCTTCACATGATGAGGACCGTGATGGGATGCCCACCAAATGTTGCAGAGGTGCGACACAGACATTGAGAACGCTTGTATGCAGAGTTGGAAAGGACTACTTCGTAAAATACGAAACTTCCAACCCAGATGTTTTTGGTGTAGCAGCAGCCATCTCCATTGGTTTGACTTCCAAGTAAGGTCAATTGTTTCACGTTTAGTCCTGCTGTCAAATTAAATAGGCCTACTCTCCAGGGCTACTCAAAAATTCAAAACTATGGAATTTAATATTTTTTTCAACATTTTCTGAGACAATTAGTAAGTGAAAATTCTAATAACTTGCACACAGTTTGAACTGTTTTAAAATAATTTTCAAGAATTATTTGACATCTTTTCGTAAGACTAGAGACCTATTTGAAGTGTTAGTAAAGTGCTTACAACTGATATTTAAACTGAACATTTAAGTAGAAGTATTGTGCTGATTTAATGCTAGATCACATTCTGGTTTCTTCATTGCTGTATCAGTCATATGATATTTGTAGACTAATCATATTTTCCGTTGGTAAATTAAAATTCAGAGTCACATTCTCTCTGACAGCAGGAAGTTGTAATTATTTTAGTTATAGTATTCTTGTTGGAAGAGTTTTGTTTTGTGCATGTCTCTTGTGATTTTATGTTGCAATATGTTTTCTTATTAAACATGTCAAAATGAATTCATGTTTCATCTTTAGCATGAATTTAAATATTTTCTAATGCTAATGATTACATTGATACAACTATAATTCCATTTAACTGTGTCCTATCAGTGTTGTAATAATTTGGTTTAATTTTGAGACCAAACGTGAGGCTACAGGTCATTCTACACACGTCACAGACCACCAGTAGTATCACCAAGTCTTCAAATTGTCAACAATTTACTAACTAAATATATTGGATATAGAAGTGACAAATTATGACAATATATTTTTTTAAATGTTAAATATAATTATATTTTTTACATTTTTAAAAAAATATATGAACAGTTATTTTGTGATTACATCAAGCAATAGCCCACTGCATTAGTTTATGTTGTAAATTTTTTTATCTGCACAACTTGGTTAAGCAGGTTTCACACAATGTAAGATCAGTGCCAAACTTGCGCGAGATGCTGACCTTGCACAAAAATTTCTTGCACAAGTTTGTGTGCAAGGCACATCTTGCATGAAATGAGGAGATAGAGCAGGTCCTATTTTTTTCATGCAAGGCGATGCAAGTTGCGATCCTATTGATCCTTGAATGCTGGTCATGTGACCTGCTGTAACATCAACCATAGAGTAAAAAAAAATCATAATCTGAGGTATGCGAAGAAGAATACAGGTGACTAAAACATTGCTGGAAAATAACTTTAAAACGTAAATTGGAGTTCAGACAGTTTACTGAGAGTAAAATGAAAACAATTATATTTTGTAGAAATAGCTTTGAAACAAATACCTTGTTGAAGTAAGCAACTTCATACTTTGTATTATACATAATATCATGGCTGTTTGGTACTAACGAGGGCTATTAACTAATTTTAATGTGATACAATATTCATCTTATTTATCTGCATGTGTTTTTCACATAAAATTTAGTTGGCATTCTCGTATGAAAAATTTTGTACAAAATCTTATGCGAAATGCATCTTGGAGTGCGTGAAGCCTGCTTAAGTATATGGCTGCAACAAAACATAAGAATTTTGTATTTTACATAAAATTATCCAAATAATATGAAGCATAAAAAAATTTTATTTGTAGAAAAAGTTTTCTCATAACATGCGTATGAGTTTAACAATGTTTGATACAGTTATAAAGTAGTCCTTTTTCGGGGTCCAACACTGTTAAATATGTGACCAGTCATCTCATATATCAGGGTCTGCCAGTACAGGTACAATTGTTAATCTATACACTAATTGAACACTTCAGAGCTCCACCTTTATTAGCATATTTTACCAAAATATCTCAAGTAATTCAGACTAAACAGGTGACATGAGCATAGCAATCATTGGAGGCATTCTTTAAATTCTCACATCTGCCTGCCAAAACACCACCACATTCACCATTCCCAGCATCTATTGAGCTGTTTGGACAAGGAAGAATAAGACCTTCAGCTGTACCAAAATATGCCCTTGGCCATAGAGAATAATCCACCTCAGATGTCCTGTACCATTTAGATAATTGGCTTTCAATCTGAGGATAAAGAGATATCAGTAGGTTTTCATCCAGGCCTTAAGTCCTTAGAAGCAACACCAATCACATCTGATACCATAATCCTTAGTTTAACCAAATTGATTCAGGCATGTGACAATTATTGTTAGTTCCAGAGAAAATTGTAGCTAGTCATTGGGTGCAAAGTAAGTACATTAAGTTCAAAAAGTTGTGGGATCTTTATAAAACTTAGATTAATTTATATCATTTTAACATTTGGAAATATTTTTGTGCTGTGCTAAAAATGTTTTTCTCTGCTGAATGTTCAATTTTTTTTTTTGCAGTCTTGAAATAACTCCTTTAAAAGACTTGTCGGAAAGCCATCAAGTTATCACAGATATTTACTTCAACATGAAGAATATTTATTTTGATTGTGAACAAGATATTGATGACATCTTATCACCACAGCTGGTGCACAAATATTTAACTCATCCAAACGGCTGGTATGTTGGAACTTAAGTAGTGTGGTTTATTTTAATTTGATACTACTTTATTAATTTGCCAGCATAATTTAACTTCATTTGTAAGGTGATCTGCAGTTTTGAGTTCATATATTGGTAAGTGGCTGATAAGGTATATTGGCTCACTTGTTTTCCTATGTAGTCGTTTGAAAAGTATTTCTCTATGTTGTTCCAGTGCCAGGTGTTAGTAATACTAGGGTCCATGTCTCTTCACTATTTTTTTGCCTCCAAAGTTTCTGCTAACACAAATTTTAATTTTTATTCTTCCTGGGACAACAGACTCTGAAGCTTATAAATTTGGAACCAATAAAATAATTCTCTGAATTTTTGCTTTGCTTTTAAATTAGATATTAAGAAAATAGTTAGGGAATTTGGTGCATTTTGTTATATGAGCTAAAAAAAAAAATAATCTTAATACACTCTGTTCTTTATTTTATAGTTATACAGTAATTCACTTTGCCACTTCTCAGAATTTTGTGGATGGAGACTCAGTGCACAAAATGCAAAATGGTTTGATGGCTGTCTAGTCCAGTGTAGGTAAATTCAAATTTTCACCACAGATTGACATTGTTCTGCTCATGGGTGGAATGAGACAGCTTTCATGTCAGTTTGTTTGGCTCGGACTAAGGACGCCTACATGGTTTCAGTTTTGTTGTCTGTTGATGGTTGCAACAGAAGTTTTTGGATTTTGTTTTATGGATGTTGCGTCAACAATCTCAAGCCCTATCCACTCGGACCCTATCCAGAGGTTGTAGGGCCCAATTGTTTTAATTGGGGATTGAAATTGTACCAGGTGGGGTACAATGTCTACACAAAACATTAACAAAAATTCACTTGATTCAATTTATTCACGTGCCCTCGAAAATACAATTGCATCAAAACCTTTCTCATTACAAAATTTCAGAATTTACGTAATGATCGCTGTGTGGGAAAGACATTTAATATAAAAAGGCCTCTTAAACCATGCATTAATTATGAATCTTACACTTCAATAACATTTGAATATAATAATCATTAAATTCTACCATTCATTTCCCCTTGACCGCAATGAAATGGGGCACCATTTAATACATAGCCGAATGTATCGCAAGCAAAAATAAGATTCTTGGCTCGTATAACATTAACTATTGCACCATTCATTAAAAGGTTGCTGTATGAAAAAGGCAATAATTATTACGTACCACAATCATGTTGGCATAAAATATCTTTACCATAGTGAGGCCACCTTAATTAGTAATAAAGCGCACAGCGTTAAAAACTGATGCAAACCTTTAGAAATTTCTTTATAAGGGCTTGAAAGTGCATATAAAATTAGAAATGACTAGTTTATGTTCGAGCAGTTTTAGACTGGTTACTGTTACAACAAATTATGAGAGTGTATACACACCAAATTAATCTTTCCACTGCAAACCATTAAATCATTAACATGCCTGCAATAATTGCAGTGTGCAGAATTGTTTCAGACGAGTTTGCCATGGTTGGGGTTGCAGCGAAGCCCCCTGTCAAATCAGTCATGCAGAAACTGGTTGCAAAATGGCTTGCAAGTGGATCCGTGCTGAATAAGCAAAAGGTGCATAGAAAAACTGTCCACACTGAGGCAAAGGTAGCCGACGCAATGCAGATAATGACGCGCAGTCCACGTAAAATTGTCTCGCACAACAGTTGCAGGTGTCCCAATCAATCACTATAAGGATCCTGAAGCAGGACCTGCATCTGCACGCGTACAAATTTACTGTGGTGCATCAGTTTCTGGATGTGGACAAGGCACCTCGAGTGCAGTTCTATTAGTGGTTTCTATCCAAAATTGCTCCGGGGGTGTTGCAGGATGGAGACATTATTTTCCGATGAAGCATGGATCCATCTGTCAGGGTACATAAACTCCCATAACATGTGCCATTGGGCAGGTGACAATCCACACGTGTTGATCGAAGCTCCACTGCATCCTCAGAAACTCAATGTCTGGTGTGCCGTGTCATCACGCCACATCATCCCTGTGTTCTTCCATGAGACAGTAACTCAGCTCGTTACATCGAACACATTTTCAATGCTTTTGCAGAACAACTGGAGGATGATAAGCTCAACAATGCTTACTTTCAGCAGGATGGAGCCATGGTGCATACTGCACGTGCAACGATCACGTGCATTGAGTCGGTGTTCCAGCCTGATTGTGTCATCAGCTGCGGAACAAACCAACCTATGCCACCCCCTTCTCCAGATTTATCCATCTGTGATTCCTTCTCGTGGGGCACTCTAAAGGGACAGGTCTACAGCAACAACCCGCACACACTCGAAGAACTCCAGGCCAACATTATCACAGCTATCGATGCCATCCCGCAGCATGTCATCGCCCATGCCTTTCACAACTTTCGGTGTCCGCACACCTGCCACGAGGTCAATGGCGGCCACTTCCAGCACCAACTCTAGGTATTTTGTTGTCACACTGGACTGTATTTCCTCATTCCCTCGCTTCGTTACACACATGTCCCACAGAGCCTCTTTTAAAGGATTCACCCTGTACAAGTGCATGTTGTGGTGGCTTTCGCCTGTCAAGATACAACATACATAAAATATCATTTTAACAACTATTAAAAATTATAACAAGCGGTTTGGCAGCTTATAAGAAGCCCGTAAGAACAAACCGCTTTAAAGTGAAATTTTATTATGTACATCTAGAATGAGTATCGAGCAAGTAGTAGGACACGAAAGGAACGACAGCAAACCGGACAGAAATATGGGGCGGCTCAACAAACTGAAAGAACAGTACATTTGATATCAAACACACACATAGCTAACAATATCCAAATACTACCCCACTACTACCATAATTAATAAGTGTGCTATGTTTCACCACTCACCGATCTGAATGCGTAGCTGGCACCTTCGAGGCATAAAATTACAAAGGTATTAAAATATACATCACTGACAAATCATCCTAAAGTGCAGTGCCCTTAATGTTGAATTCAATCGTGGTGATGCCTCTGTCAAAAGGCGAGGCAGTTGATATCAGTGCCGGCTCCAAGCAAAAAGTAAGCTTGGCACTTAGTATTAACATTTGAATTGCATATAGGGAGGGAAGGCAAGGTAGGGAAAACAACAGAAGAAGGGAGGGGAGAGCCAAACCTCCGACGAGGTAGGAAGGCCACGCTGCGACAGTAAAAAGTACTAAACAGCAGGCAAAAATTTTAAATACCATCACAAAATAATTTCTTTGGGATCCTTGATATGACAGGCACTGATGTCAGTTTTTTTCCCATTTAGCCTTATGTAGACTCTACTAACACTGGGTACCTTTGGTATTTCAGGTCCTGCCCAATGAAACAGATTCCCAGTACTTTGATGGGTAGTTGGAAGGGTCTTTGTGGATATCTCAGGTGTTCTGTCACTCAACCATGCCATTCCTGTTGGACAAGCTCATTTTACTTGAATCAAATTGCCAGAGCATCTGGGTTCTGGTCTGTTATCTCTTGGGGCTGTGGTGGTGTAGGGGTTAGACTACTCACCTCCTGCATATTACTGCAATCACCCACAGCTAGGGCCGGCAGGAAGCTTGCAATTGCGTGGGGCTGCATGACCTCGGCATGCCAGGCCAGCTTTTTTGGTAACATTCCCGGGGGGAAGGGCAACGAGGCCGGGGCTGCGACTATATAAGCTTGGACCAAAGATAGCTCGTGGCCATCTTGATCTAGCCCTCCCGAGCGACATCTAGGAGGAGGACCATCAGGCCAGTGGTCTGAGATCAACGCCATCCTCAGCCACCGTCGAGAGGGTCTTCTCGCTGTTGTCTACGATACTGTCCAGGGTAAATATAACTCCCATTAGGGCGCACTAGGTTGCTGAGACGAAAGGATAAGGGAAGGCACAGTCAAACTCCTTAAGAGTCGGAGCACATTACTTGTGTTGCTAAACTAGTCCCTCTAGCTCTTGCCTTATAGCATCTTTTTGTACAGTGTTTGGTATTATTGAGTCACACCTTTGAGCAGCTTCTGTGTAATTATAGTGTGCTGAATAAAAGTAGTGTTTTCTTATATTTGAGTGCTTGACCTCTGTCTACTAATTTCCCCCCATTAAGTGCATGACCTGATCCCCTCAGTAGAGGTCACAGCACTAGGCAAATCAGGTTCAATTCCCGGCAGGGTCGCTCCTGGATTTTCGCATGTGAGAATTGTGCCAGACAATGCTGCTGGTCTGCGGGTTTACTTTCGGATTTCAGATTTCCTCTGCTATTGCATTCCCAGCGCTGCTCCATACTCACCTCATTCCACTCACGTCTGCTCAAGACCTCCATGTTAAGGCTCCCATCTACCAGGTGCTTGAACTGCATTGCAGTGTGTTTGAAATGCACATTTTTTCATAAAACTATTAAACGTGCAGCCAATGTAATGATCTATGAAAAAAATACACACTTCAGATGAGTGCTTTTAAGACGTCATGTACATTAAAAACACCATTTTAGGACCCTTCAAAATGGTTAAAAACTGCTTTTTGAAGGCATTGTATCAAAATACACATGTCAGATCTATACAAAACTATTCAAGGGCCCTATATTGAACCTTCTGACAGACTTTCCACCATTAAAATGATAGGGTCACCTCATTAAACCCTCAGGTACAAACAGAGCAACAAGAACACTGCATGCCACTTCAGAGCCTTGTGCTTAGCGGCAATGGCGCACTTGATGCGCATGGCAGTGTTGCCCTAATTGCTCTCATGCTTCTCTGTCTTAAACGTGGAGAAAAGCTGTAGGTAGGCAAGAGCCTTACGGGCCACCTAAATTGGTTCACTCTTCCTCTTGCCACCTTGTCTGTATAAAAACATGGCTGAGGGAAGGCACAGGTGGTACACCAAGTTCTAAACAGTGGAAATTGCAATCTGATTGCCCAGTGGAAGAGCATAAATGGGTAGACACTAGAGATGGGCCGATACCATATTTTCTCGATATTCAATACCAGTTTCGATACCAAAACATTCTCACGATACTCGATACTGATGCATTTGACTTTGTAGGTAGCCAACTTAACATTAAAATACTTCCAATCTTCACTTCTTCTGTTTCCTTCCACGTCGGATAAATAATTAGTTTGAGTGGAATTAATTACACTGTGTTAATGATATAACAGACCTAAAACATTTCAGTTAACATCACCTGCCGCAATACTACTTGTTTGACATATTTAGTATTAATTGGTCAATTTTTTTCCGAGATATGACGTAAAAACGTCATTTATTCGTGTGGCACTATCTTACAAAGTGGAAGACAAAAGAGGCTCCATGTAGACATAATTGATGTTTTGATACATATACATATATACACTCTCTCTCTCTCTCTCTCTCTCTCTCTCTCTCCTTCTCTCTCTCTCTCTCTCTCTCTCTCTCTCTCTCTCTCTCTCTCTCTCTCTCCTCTCTCTCTCTCTCTCTCTCTCTCTCTCTCTCTCTCTCTCTCTCTCTCTCTCTCTCTCTCTCTCTCTCTCTCTCCTCTCTCTCTCTCTCTCTCTCTCTCTCTCTCTCTGCCAGCATACAAAGTTAAGTTGGAATTAATTTAATGGTTTCAAAGATATAGCATACGATGCTAAAATAGCTAGATGGCCGGAATTTTCAAAATTAGTGTGTGATATACTTGGAACATATTGACGCCGTCGGGTGAGACATGAGATGAACTAATACACTTCTAATTACTGCGTGGATTTCCAGGGTTAGTTTTGTTTTTGACATTTGTGCCCTTGTTGCTGACGTTATTGTGTGTACTTCCTGGTATTCTACACAGCGATAGCTGAGATACTGCGCGTATCGTCGTCTCCTTGCCTCTCTTCCCTACAGGTGTGCAGGCTATACGCAGGTCGTCACGATGCTGTTTCATCACACCTCGCGGTCCCAACTTCACTAAGAATGTGGAATTTCCCATCTTTTCCACTACCTTCACTGGCCCAATCATCTGGGTACCAACCCTGTGCAATACTTTTCGTCGTGGCGGATAGCGGGTTCTTTCTGACATTCATGTACATCGCTGGTTTTAACACTGCACTTCGATACTCTGGGTTCTCAGGAATGCTGTGGGTTCTGTGTGTTCGTCTCACCCAAGCGTCTTTACAAAGCGCTTTGCATTATTAAACATTTAACACTGAAAAAGGCAGGAGTTTGCTGGTTGACGCTAAATAGAAAAATATAAATTTGGTACTGAAGTTTGCATTTATTGATTTCCAAGTACATACCGTGCCAGAATGTGAATTAATGACTTAAACTCGGGCGTGACTAGCTAACTCCGTTGGGTGATTCCCCCAGCTTGTCATTTAACTAGTGCACTCATAGATGGAGGACTTCTCCGTGGTGTTGGAAAACACAGTCTCCACAAGGAAAGGTGTCTACAACCGCTAGGGTGGACTGTAGATTTTTCCTGGAGGCAGGGCATGGAGAATTACAAATGAACACTAACACATGTGATTACTTACGTCGCTAACGCATACTTGTCGGGATGCGCCTCCCAAACATGTGTTGTGTGTGTTGACAGTCTGTACACTTAGCAGGCTAGGACGAAAATAATGTCACTGTACAAAGTTACACAAATATTGATGAGAGAAATGGGACATGATATGAACAGGCACAATAAACACGCAGATGCGTGAAAACATTCTTACATGATGCGGAAGCATTATGCTGGGGATGTGTGGCAAAACGTACGCAAAGCAAAGGTTAACTAGTAAAATAAAGTAAACTATGGAAATCTAACTCAGTGCAAAAATATGATGTGCGTACGTGAAAGCGTCTTACCTTGTCAGCTCTCCTCGGACTGCCCAGAGGCAGGGGTCGGGCGGACCGGACCTACCATGGCTGCCTACAGGGTTCACACAAGTGGAAGTGCTATACATGCCAAGTGAAAATGTTATTATGTGAAAAGTGAAAAGGAGTGGCACTTAAATTATTTTCAATACAAAATTATTAAAGCAATTTTAAATCAGAAATATCATTATCAAGAAATTGTCTTTTGAAGGCATTCATGCCTAAATATCAGTTTCCAGCTCTTCTGCGCAGCGCGCACTTTAAATTTCCAAAGCCAACATTTCGCAATATTATGAAAAGAACATTTTTACACACATTTTACCCTGGAAGAAAGACATGTTACACTGGCACAAATTTAACCCTGCAATTAGGAAAATACATAGCACAAAATGGTTTCCCGTTGGGAAAGTCTGTTATCGTAGCAGACTGAGCCCATGTGTCAGTGAAGGCGGCAAGTGCTGTCATGGTCTATCTGTTGCTGGCTCTTAGCCGGTGTCAAACAACCCGTCTCTCGAAGGCCAAGGCGGTGTGAGCAGCTGAACTCTACTCTGCCGGGCTGTGCCTGTGTGTGAACTGGTTCCACCGGTCGAGGGCAGATGAAGGATGACCTCAGAGGTTGTCGTATTCTGTGGCGTTTGTAGGGGGTTGGGGGGTTGGCAGGAACAATGTGGTTGGGGTTGGACGGTGACTCGCTGCTCCTCTTGCGGTTGCTGTGCTGTGGCTTGTTTATGTTGCTCTTGACACTTTCACTCTCACATGCCCCTTTACTGCTTTCCCCAGACCCTTTGAAACTACTTTGATTTGCTATAATCACCCCTACAAGTGCTGAAAAACCCCTAAATGGCATACCGCTTACACTTGCTATGCTATTGTTTACGTTCAGGCTTTGATTACACTTATTTTCCCTACCGCTGTTTTGATAACCCTCAAAATCACTTTGCTCTACTAAACTTCTTTCTAGGGCTACGTGAAAACCCCGAAACCGTGAATTGCTATCACTCCCCGAAATGACGTGTACACTTTTATTTACACTCTCATCTTCTTCCCTATTCTGTGTGGAGTATGTTGATGGTGCAATGCCCCTGAATGATGTAGTGTTTACCAGGCTGGTGTTTATGTTTTCCGTGCGTGGATTTCCAGGGTTAGTTTTGTTTTTGACATTTGTGCCCTTGTTGCTGACGTTATTGTGTGTACTTCCTGGTATTCTACACAGCGATAGCTGAGATATTGGGCGTATCGTCGTCTCCTTGCCTCTCTTCCCTACAGGTGTGCGGGCTATACGCAGGTCGTCACGGTGCTGTTTCATCACACCTCGCGGTCCCAACTTCACTAAGAATGTGGAATTTCCCATCTTTTCCACTACCTTCACTGGCCCAATTCTGTGCAATACTTTTTCGTCGTTGCGGATAGCGGGTTCTTTCTGACATTCATGTACATCGCTGGTTTTAACTCCGGGGTTGCTTTCTAGACACTGGTACCCACGTGTTACAGTATTTTTTTTTGTTTTCCCTCTGCTGTTCATGTATTTGTAGTTGGTGCTCGCTTATCTCTTCAGGCGGTACTGGGGTGTTTTCGCGGGGTGCTCCGGGTGCGCGCAATCCACTGCCTTGTACCATCTCGGCAGGCATTTATCTGTCGCCGCATTTACTATATTTCTTACACAAAACATCACTTCCGGAATTAATTCCGCCCACCGGCTATGGTCGGCTCCTAACTGGACTCACAGCTGTATCTTAATGTCCTGGTTTCTGCACTCAGTCGGGTTCGCCCTGGAATGGTAGGCCGGGGTAGTACAGTGTTCAGTTCCCCATGCAGTACAGTACTCTTGCCATTTTCTCCCTACAAATTGAGTCCCGTTGTCTGTTAGCAGAAATTCTGGGTAACCCCACTGGGGAAAAAATTCACTCTGCATGATGTGAGCTATAGTGTGGGCATGGATGTTACTTACAGGAAATGCCTCTGTTCATCTGGTGAACAATCGGTAGCCACAACAAGGAAGCACTTGCCATTTTTAGTTTGTGGGTACAGGCCCATGATGTCAAGTGTGACAGTTTAAAATGGTTCTGTGGATAGGCAGGGTTGTTGGGATGCGTCAACCTCTGTTATCCGCAGCTTCCTGGTGTTGCACATAACACAGCTCTGGACATGTTGACGTACGTCCCCCTATACTCCTGGTCAATTAAAGAATTTATGGACATTCCGACGTGTCTGTTCCGTACCCGGGTGACCATGTTCTAAACTGTCATGTCCGTATGTGATCACGAGTTCGTGTTTCTTTGGGCGCATAGGTTTCACACAGTTTCTGGGTGGCTTCATCCGTATTTCCCAGTCGACCAATCTCCAATGTTCAGAATACCTATCGGCACAGTGTTGTCGGCATTGTGCAGCATCCAGGGAATTTTCTTGTACTATGTGCACTTTCCTCAAAACCTCGTGAACATTCAAGGGAAAAAGTTCTCCGGGTGGGTTGGCAGCAATGCTTTGTAACACAAGAGGTATGTTGCCCTTTACCGGGGTGGCATGGCAAGGTGGTAACGTCTCTTCCCACTTGGCATCGTCAGACGTCTGGACATGGCTTCCTAGACAGCGCATCTGCGAATTCGTTGGTTTCCCCCGCCATGTGCTCTACCTGGAAGTCATAGTCTTGCTATAGCAATGCCCAGCAGGTGAGTTTGCTCTTCCCGTTGTGCATCCCTTCCAGCCAAACTAAGCATCTGTTGTCCGTTCTCAAGGTGAACTTTCTGCCTAACAGGTACGGCCGGTATCTCCTCAGTGTGTGTACGATCACCAAACATTCCTGTTCATTAACGTGGTATTTCCTCTCTGCATTACCAAACTTTGCACTGTGATAGTTGATGATGTGTTTTTCCCCTTGTTCACCCACCTGATACAAAACTGCTTCAATGCCTTCCTGGCTCTCATCCGTTTGTACTACTATGGGCAGTTCCTGGTTGAACCGAGCTAGTGGCTGACAGTTAAGAAAAGTATCTTTGATTTCTTGGAAAGATTTCTCTGCTTGAGGTATCCATACAAATTTACGTTTTTCCGACTGAAGTGCAGTTAACGGGGCTGTGATTACAGAGAAATTGGGAGTAAATTCCCACAACTAATTGATTAGTCCAAAAATATTTTGTTACTTGTTTTCGTGACCTGGTTGTGGGTTTTTCCTGAATCTGTTTTACATGTTGTGTTTCTGGTTCGTGTCCGTTTCGTGTGACATAATGCCCGAGAAATTCCATCCTACTCATTTCCAACTTACACCTGATTTTACACGTTAGCTTGTTGCATTCTAGCCTTTCAAACACAAGGCTCAGGTGGTGAAGATGTTCTTCCCAGCTGTTTGACCACACAAGTACATCATCTAAGTACACCATTGCAAAGTCTCCTATGTAACCATCCAACACATTTACCATTAAGTTATGAAAAGTAGTGGGGGCACATTTTAAGCCGAATGGCATTGCAACAAATTGGAATCTACGTCCATCAGGTGTTGTGAAAGCAGTTTTTTTTCTGTCCTGGGGGCAGATAGGCACCTGCCAATATCCGGACTTGAGATCAAGAGACATGAACACAGTAGCGGGCCCTATTGTTGACAAAGTGTCTTATATTGATTACTGGGGGCGGCATGTTTACTGTTATTTGATTTAATTGACAGAAGTTTACACAAAACCTCCATTCACCGTCCTTTTTAGGAGCTAGTGTAATGCCTAAATTGCAGACACTTTGCATAGGTTCTATTACATTGTCACTCAACATTTCACATACCTGTTGATTGATCACCCGCCGGAATAAAATACCTGGGTCTCGTGGAGAACTCTTCAAGCGGCACGGCAGCTGTTGTTGTCGGCGGCTTTACTCCAACGGCGTACAGCGTCCAATCCCACATGTCCCGACGTGAAGACAATCGAGATGCAGTTCAATCTTTACTTGGTTGTCGATCAACCATGGTAACCCCAAAATCATTTCTTCACACAAATTGGGTACAATGTAGACATCGCATTTCGTACGGAGTTCACTGATTCCCACAGTCACGTGCATTACACTTGTAGCTTCCCCCTATTGGTTGGTGGTTGCGAACTGTAAGCAGAGTGGTGGCACTCTGGTGATAATGGCCTTAATGAATCCCTCGCATACAAAACTGTGGCTAGCAGCAGTGTATACAACAGCGGTTACATTTTTCCCTTCATGTTCCACATTTACCCTTAATGCACGTACAGTACTGTCACTAACCTGAAATGCTTTTGCACCTATATGAGGCGGATTTTTCGTGTCTGGTGGTGAGAGTGGTGCAGGTGCGGTTTCGCCAACCTCCCTACTCAGTTTCCCGACCTGTTCCCTTGGTAGTAGCTTTCACGGGGGGTTGTTATTGTTTGGATAGTTAGGCCTTTGCCCCAGTGTCGTCTGCACTGGCGTAAATTGTGGTGATGGTCGTGTAACATCTACTATTACTGCGGATGTTGGTGCTCTGTAATTCTGCCTCGGCGATTGGTACTCTTGTCCGGCATGTACATCGCACTTGTACAGGCACGCTTCTCTTGTGAATTACTCGACACTTGCACGTGTTGCCTTACAAAAATACAGCCTAATGTCTGGTGTTGACAATGCTACAATAATCTCAAGTACTCCGCAGATTGTCTGCCCTGGGTGTAAGCGTTTGTACAGGCCTAACTTCCTCTCTATAAACTCTTCTATTCCATTGCGGTCATGTTGTTGTTCTCTTGCTTGTGCGTGGATGGTGTCGCCGTCCATGTCAACCTTGCCTAACAGCCGCTCATAAAACTTTTCCAGGTTACCCAGTAGTTCCGTACCAAGTTCCACCATGTCATGGCAGTTCCCCTTAACCTGTTTGCTGTCACTTCCGTCCAATTGTCTCTGTGCACACTGTTCCTGAGCAACTTCTTCTCGCACACCGCTAGGAACATACCTGGATCTTCGGCATTGTGTCCCGCGAAAGTCGGTAACAGCACGTTTCTGTCAGGCCCTGTCAAACCTTGTGGAGTGTAGGTTACGACAACCGGTAGCGGCGTGAGTTTACTTCCTGGAATTTCTGGCGCCACACTCTCCACACAGTTCTTATTACTGCACGCATCACAGTTTATCATGCCATCGCGAAAAGTCACATACTCATCCGGCCCTATACATCTCAGATGGAAGTTGTTTTTGCACTTTCGACACATAGCCCATTTCGTACCCACCCCATCACATCCGGTGTGCGTGCACAGGCGCGTTGTTCTGACAGCATTGACGTGTTGGACGTGCATTGGCAAATAGGTTGCCCCCACTGGTTAGCATCTAGCAGGTTGATTTCACTTTGCCAGTCACATTGCACACATTGTTTGATCCGAATGTCCCAAGTACTCGCGTTTGCAATAGCTGGTGTCGACGCTGACGTCGTGATGCCTTCTCGCAGTTGACGTGATGTGGATAAATGCACTTGCCCCACTTGGGAATACCAATTGACGCCATCGGGTGAGACACGAGATGAACGAATACACTTTTACTTACTGGTGGGTGGGCACCAGCGGTGCTTCCCAGACACCACACTTCGAGACTCAGGTTTCTCAGGGATGCTGTGAGTTCTGTGTGTTCGTCTCACCCGAGCGTCTTTACAAAGCACTTTGCATTATTAAACATTTCACACTGAAAAAGGCAGGAGTTTGCTGGTTTACGCTAAATAGAAAAACATAAATTTGTTACTGAGGTTTGCATTTATTGATTTCCAAGTACATACCGTGCCAGAATATGAATTAATGACTTAAACTTGGGCGTGACTAGCTAACTCCGTTGGGTGATTCCCCCAGCTTGTCATTTAACTAGTGCACTCCTAGATGGAGGACTTCTCCGTGGTGTTGGAAAACACAGTCTCCACAAGAAAAGGTGTCTACAACCTCTAGGGTGGACTGTATAGATTTTTCCTGAAGGCAGGGCACAGAGAATTACAAATGAACACTAACACATGTGATTACTTACTTCACTAACGCATACTTTTCGGGATGCACCTCCCAACCACGTGGTGTGTGTGTTGACAGTCTGTACACTTAGCAGGCTAGGACGAAAATAATGTCACCGTACAAAAATTACACAAATATTGATGAGGGAACAGGCACAATAAACACGCAGATGCGTGAAAACATTCTTATGTGATGCGGATGCCGCTGAATGAAGTTCCTATCAGGCCACGTGGTGTAGGTGGAATTGCAATATTTTCAGTGAAATCCATGAAAATCCCATCTGGCAAAATTATGGTGCGTTTCAGAAAATTATTCTGATTGCTTTTCAAACGTGCAAACGCATCTGAGGTGCCTGATGGCGGAAGATCAAACGTGGGACGACCGCGTGGTAGGTTACAAAACATCGAACATGATAAAATTACATGAACCCTTTAATAAAACAATGCATATTACCCTGAGAAAATTGTGGCGCACGAGAAATTACAAACAAGAACACTTTAAGCGTGATGATGGTGCAAATACTGACTTGGCTGCGGTTAACCACATGGTCACAAATATGTGGCTGTAAAAAAATTTAGCATTACGAAACCCTAAAATTCATACATACAAATTTACCCTTAATATTGTCCATGGTAATGAAGTATAAATTAGATGCAAAAACCTTTAACATGGGCCGATGGCACCTGATTCAAAATTGCGCAGGCCGCATGGCCTCTCCGACATCTTTCCTCCTCCTCTCGATTTGAGTTCAAAAAGCCAAAAGGGCTGCAAAAGATTTATTTAAGCGGAAGCATTATGCTGGGGATATGTGGCAAAATGTAAACAAAGCAAAGGTTAACCGGTAAACTAAAGTGAACTATGGAAATCTAACTCAGTGCAAAAATATGATGTTCGTACATGACAGCGTCTTACCTCGCCAATTCTCCTCGGACGACTGCCGAGAGGCAGGGGTTGGGCAGTCTACGGGGTTCACACAAGTGGAAGTGCTATGCATTGCGAGTGAAAATGTTATTTCGTGAAAAGTGAAAAGAAGTGGCCTTAAATTATTTTCGATACAAAATTATTAAAGTGATTTTAAATCAGAAATATCATTATCAATAAATTGTCTTTTGAAGGCGTTCACGCCTAAATATCAGTGTCCCGTTCTTCTGCGCAGCGTGCACTTTGAATTTCAAAAGCCATAATCGCACAATATTATGAAAAGAAGATTTTTACACGCATTTTAAGAAAGACGTGTTACACTGGTACAAAATTAACCCTCCAAATAAGAAAATACATAGCATAAAATGGTTTCCCCATTGGGAAAGTCCGTTATCGTAGCGGGCTGAAAGCACGAGTTACCCATGAGTCAGTGAGGGCAGCGAGTGCAGTCATGGCCTATCTGTTGCTGGCTCTTAGCCATCGTCTATATGTATTTGTATATATCAACAGCCACAGTACTACTTGTTTGCCGAATTTGGTAGGAATCTGTGAGTTGTTTACCGAGATATTTGACTAAAACTTCTTTAATTTATGTAGCGCTGTCTTATGAAATAGTAGATAAAAGGTGATTTTTTGTGCTTATATGTAGCTTGTAATAGATACTGTCAGCATACGAAATTTGGTTGAAACTGGTCAAACAGTGTGGTAGTTATACCAAATAAACCCAAAAATATTTATATGGCCGCCATTTTGAAAATAAGTGCCTAATGAAGTTACTTGTGTTCACCTCACCTATCGTAGTACTAGTTACGTGCCAAATTTGGCAAAAATTTGTTCAGTAGATTTAGAGATATAACATAAAAGCTTTATTTTTTCATGCGGCGCCGTTTTCCAAAATGGCAGAATTACAACAGTGTTCATCATGGAAATTAATACTTACTCTTTGAGCTGTCAGCATACAAAATTTGGTTTAAAACTTTTGAATGGTTTCCGAGATGTCATATCACCATAAATATTAAAATTGCCACCATTTTGAAAATAAGTGCCCAGCATGATCTAAAACTATAAAAGTCATGTATCCTTACTTAGTACAATATGTGTACTGAGTTTGGTGAAATTCAGTTCACACGTTCAAAAATATTTTAATTATATCATTAGGGTTGATGAAATGATTTGGTTGGACCATGGCCGATTGTAACACATACAGATTTTTGGTGTATCGGCCATTGTATCTGTATCTGTCCATCCCTACACAGTATGCAAATATTATTGACATTTTGAAATTTTGTGCTTGATGGAAAATAATGTGCATGTTAAATACCATTACCACAGTGTTAAAATTCAATATTTTCTGATATTCTCATGTGATACTCAATACTATGAAGCATCAAGGATCCCATCCCTAGTAGATACTTCTTTGTTATCTGAGCCTGATGGTGAATTGAAGTGCAGTATACAGGGGTAGTTGAGTAGGATCAATGTCTGTCCTTATTCTGTAAGTGCGAGGATTTTTTAGTAACTTCACATGACCTCCAATTCCAGCACAAGGCGATGAATCACAGTGACTTGCTCGATTGTTGGGGTCTATGAATGTAACCTGGAATTAGTACTGTGGGTGCAACCTAGTGCTGGCTTTGTGGTTCTGTGCTTAACAGTTATATCCATAGAATTCTCTGTAGTCTTAGACACGTACAGAACAGCCACAGTGCCAAGTGCTGAAATGTTGATGGTAATCCCTCAGACAGGTGCAGTCTCTGCTACAGCTGTTTTGTTCCTATCTTACTGAATGTGTTGACCACTTCCTATCTTCTTGAATTTGTTGACCCCCACCCTCTTCTTCTGTCGTGGCTGCTGTGTATACATGATGGTTCTGGGGAACATGTCAGGATTTAAGGCTTAGGTGTTTCAGACTTTGCCAACTTTAACGATTTTTACTTAAAATGTACAGAATTTTTTTTTTTTTTTCTATAAACGAAAAAGCCGTAATTTGTTCCGAAATCCGATACTGAAAAGAATTATTGAGTGAATATTTACTAGAGACAGGACATTCTATTCTTCGATAACTCGATATCGGAAAGTATCGAAAATATCGAGTATTGCGTCGTGCATATCGATACTTTTGTTCGATGCGTGAAATGTTATATTATCGACACGTGAATGGCCTTGTCCGCCATTTTTCCAATAGTCACAAAGAAAGTGTTTTCGTTATGCAGTTGAGTTTACTAGCTTCGGAAAGCCGGTAAAATGTTGTATTTATGTAATGAATCAGCTAATTAAGTTGCATCGGTGGCAGAGAAACGTGTAATAAAAATTGTAACAACGACATGTATTCAGGAGTTGCAAATAGGAATTACAAACAGTAAGTCCGTGTGTATTGTAAATAACGTATTTTGAAACGGTTATTAAGATGTTTGAAATGTACGTGGTCTAGATAACTATGTTTTCAGCTCTATTTTGCAGCGTAAAAGTAGGCCTAACACGTTTATTGTATGGAAAACTAACTTCGCCAAAAATATTTACGTCTCAAGCGTGTTTAATATTCGAATTGTAACTACATATTGATTTCGTTTTCTTTCGGTGACAGGTTATATAATAATTTGAGGCCGTGTCCGAATTGGCAGATATTGTTGGCAAATTTCGTATACAAAAATGGTGACTTATTTGGTATTTCGTATTTTGTATTCAGCTATGTACGTTAAAAAGCAAGTAAGTGTTGTGCTTTGTTTATATATTCCGCAACTACATTTTTAAAGAGTCGTTATTGCATAATTTTTATTTTCTCATTTATTAACGTATCCGTAACATTACAGTGATAATTATAGAAATATGTCCGTTTTAAGCATTAAATTTTGGTAAAAATATATATTTCACTGTTAATGAAATAACACATTGCCGCGAGAGCTACACAAGTGACTGTTGACGTCACAGTTGATGCTGACCAATTCAAATTTACAAAATAACACAAATTTTCGCACTTCCATTCAAACAATGTGTAATTAAAAATGATAGTCTCGTAAGAAGAGGTGCAAAATGACGTCTCATGAAAGACATTAAACTAAAGTCTCTCCCAACACCATCCGATCCGCTGTCAATAAAATTGTGTCCCAGCAGTGTGACTGCCGTAACAGAAAGAAAGTAGGTTGGAATGGTAATCTACATTGATCACAGCATTGGTTTACACTCATTGCTTTCTTTATAGACAGAGCAGCTGTTTAACATTGTGGCTATGCTACGTTTCTAAAATTGTCAAAATTTAGTGATATTGTGTTCGGTGTTCGGTATTCGGAATGCAAGTACATATTTCAATTTTTTACGTGCCATTTGTGTTCCCAAACCAGTATTTTTGTGTGTACAATATGTGGAAACGACAAACAAAATAATAAATCTTACTTCAGGTAGCGGTAGAATAGCTATTGTTTTTCATCTGGCGATAAACAATTTCCTCCATCTGACTTAATCCAGAAAAAAAAAAAGGAATGCTTGTTTTTTCTAAATAAATATTTGTAAGTTTTCTTAGTTCAAAAACTGACATGTGAGTATATGCACATCTTTGATATGCATGTTATTTTTTAATTTAAATATTTGCAGAATAGGGATTTTGTGCATTACAAAGTGAATTCTCAATACCTTTATGGTAAGCGTATTAATACTATAAATGTGAAAATAAATATGGCATGAAAGTTATCTTAAATTAATTTTTGCTTTGCATGTCATGCTAAGCAAACATTTTGTTGATGTACAAGTCTTGTCAAGGAGAAATCATAGTTTCTGGTCTAAAACACTGAAGAAATGTTAGATTATATTAAATTTTCATTGTGAAATTATGGAAATTTTATTATTTGAAATTACGTATGTGTGATAAGAAAATTAGTGTATATTAAATTGCTGCGGGCAGTTTACGCATGTTTAATAGTTTTTATCCATTGGGTGTTCAGGAAGTTAAGTTGGGGCATACTGCTACATAGATGCCTCTTTTCAATGACTAGCCAAAATTCTGTGAACTAAAGGCTGTGATTATTCAGAAAAAATCAGTCTCCCTTGCATGAAATCGCTGCCTGTCAGAGCTGATTACCAAGCATGAAATATTTACGGATTTGTCCTGTTTATTTGATGATGGATATCACTAAACTTTCTCTCTACAATGCTACATATTGACTGGTAGGATGTGAGCTACAGTTCCTGTGACGTACAGAGGTGGGTGGTGTGGCAAGCATGGTGTCTGGACACATGAGGGCTTGATGATTCCTGAAGCTACTGCCAGGTTGTCTCGAATGAACTGTTGGGTAGCTGAAGCTTTTATAGGTTTAATTCTTTTGGAGGCAGGCGAGTGCAGGCTGGAGAACAACTGCAGTTGCGGATGTCCACACACTTCTTTACACTTTGGCAATAGGCCTGGCTAGGGCCGAGAGATTGCAAGGATGTTAGCAGTGTACTCTTTCCCACACTTTTAAAGGTTTCATCATCCACATTGTTCGCATCACAGCCGCCGCTTAGAACAGTTCGTCCTTATGTTGCATTAAAATGATGAATTTTCAGCCCACTCAAAAATTACATGCATGCAGAAAAATCTTAGTGACATTGTACATTTAAAAGTCTAATACAAGCTGGCCACAGCTAAAACTAAGACTCTATGTCACTCGCAAACGTACAGAAACTGGCTTTCTGCTTCATTGTTTGTCAGCAAATTTGTCAGAAAAATGTAAAGCTCTAATCTTGCAGCACAGCTTTGTTACATATGAGTGTTGAACATGAACTGCCTTCCAATGGGAATAAAACCTACTTTAATTAAAGTAGTTACATATCCTGCGATGGCGTAAGACAAACATAGCAGGACATAGCAAATGATAACATGCAAACTCTATGGCTAGGAGGTAGTCACTCTACAAAGAAAAACATAGCAATATCAAGTAATAAGCAAAGATTACAGCAGCAATATAGTTTCTTGGTTTCGAGCACCACTGATGAGCAGTGACTGCTAACGACATTGATAGCTTTACACTGAAGAAGACCCTGATGAGGACATTCTTAGTGTTATGGTTATCAAAGTTCTTTTACGTCAAAATATTGTAAATTTTGATTAAATTGATCATTCATTTTGAGATATGTATTTTCCAGAATAGTAATATCCTTCACCAATTATTGACTGCTGTTTCTTTAGAGTAATTATGTAATTGTTTTTCATTTTGATTTTTGCCTCGTCTTTTTTGTTATTGTGGTATGCTTATTTGTTTGTACGATTTTCACCTAGCATTTGGTTGTCTTAGCAACATATTTTTATTATTATTAGTGTAGGAATTAGCTTTGTGTAATTTTAGGCACAGCTAGCAAGACACGCATCAGTATATACTTTAACCACATAAGGGATTCTTCCCACAAAACACCATACCTTTAAAGTTCAACAGTAAAATATACAATTCAAATTATAGGTCTGTGATAGCTTATAAACTGTCTCTAAATTTACTATATTGTTTAGATTGAGAGGTGGGATGCATTAGTGTTCTTAAATTAGTGATGGATCAATTTTTCATAAGGTAGTAAATACAGTAAATGTTTTTTCTAGTTATGTCATTTCCCCTGTAACGTTGTTTCCGTAAGCAGTGGTACCTTGAGTTCTTGACGTAATTTTAATTTCTTTCAGTGGGATAAGATACAGAAGTAGTTACCAACTGTGGCTACTTGTCACTTAGTATCCCTACATAAAGTGTTGCTTTCTGATGACTGCAATGTTTCCAAGACCTTACTTGCAGACAGATACGGAGCATACAGTGGTCATCTATTTTCCCATGTAGTGGTGTATTCCTGACAGTACAGTATTTTGTATTTTGGCTAACCATTGGAGTTCCAAGATAGCAGAAAAATTCTCTTATTTGTATCTTTAATACATTATGTTAACCAATTGAGTAAGATGGTTTTGAGATAGAATATGATGATTTTGATATTAGGCATAGATTACTTTGTGTAAAAATAAATGTAAACTTGTTTTATTCATAAAATTTTTGTTTACTGAAATTAATTACCATATTTTAAGTTCTTTAGGCAGCGATAGTTGATGGCACATTACAGTTTGGCAGGTAGTGTGTTGTTACAAGTGAACCTGGTTGCCAAAGGGTAAATTTAAGATTCAGGGGAAAATTTTAATGTATGCACAAGATATGTGGATGCAGGAGAGTTGAGAATTTGAGACTGCCTGGATTATGTAATGGGTAATGAATAAGTGGTCTAGTTTCAATCATCTTAACTCTGCACTGTTGTTCGGAGGTACAGAGTTCAACTGTCACCACTCTAGTTTTGTAGTAGGAATCGTAAGTCTTTGTTGTGGGATGCTGCATGTGCTTTAGCTGGGTTATCCAGGTGAAGGAGACCTGGTCCTAAACTGAACAAGGCAATCTGGCTAGATAGCTATGGTAATAACTGGTCCTAACTAATTCTAACCTTTGTCCAGAAAGGAACGGTTGATGACCAACAGAAGGGGTAGTGGTGAGCTATTGCCGTTACCAGTAGGCAAGGCGAGAGTTGTTGTGACCAGAGGGGACAGTGCGGTTGCCTTTTCCAGAAGGTAATGTTGACTGTATTTTCGGGAGCTGCTGGAGCTTGAGTTGGAGCAGTATTGAAGAGCATCTGGAAGGTCGGTGAAGAGTTTCTGGTAGGTCTTGAGGACGTGGTTATCAGCAGAGAGCTCCAGCACGCAAGTAGTAGAGCAAGCTGCCAGAGTTAGACTTGGCATTTTCGGGCAGTGCACGGGCTTGTATTTTCCTCTTCCACTGGCCCTCTGAGATGCAAGGGGTTAGGTGGGGTGGCGAGCACACCACCCCTCGAGCGAAGCTGTCTGTTGGAATCGTCTGCTAGTGCTGCTAGCATCATCCCTTGGTGCACAGTAGTACTGCATTACTTTGGGAGGCAGTCTCAGCCGCTCGGCCGATAGTAGTACAAAATCACACTTCAGAGAGGTTAACGTGACGTCTGACTGAGGGTGAACAGTATAAACTGGTGTGATGTGTCTGTAATAAGTACCCTTCCATTGTAAGGGGTGTATCGTGTAGACACGTATAGATGAGGCAAAGTTGAGTGTAGTATAGTCAGGAAATGCATCATGCCTCAAGGTTTTCTTGTATAAGGCTGGCATTTCTTGGGGCTCTTGAGAAATGTTATAACAGGGTTCTACTGTAATGTATGCAGCTAATTAATCAGACTCTTATGTATTTATGTGTAATTGATCAACATTCCAGTGTGTAATAAGAGTCCCCCCACGGGTTTACCTTCAGCATCTCTTCCAAGGTAACAGCCAGGAATATGGCTGAACTTGGGAAAACCATTTAAAACTTTTAAATGTACTTTCAACTTAAAGAGTGGTTCTATGACCAGTATTTTGTCTATCGGCCATTCACGGTTACTTAACACTTTTCTGAAGCCCTGCTCAAGTTTTACTTTTTGTTACCTACATATCCTTCTGCTACATATAATCATAAACACTGCTATGTGACTTTTACATTTTAACTGTCACATTATCTGTTTAATGTGTGCAACTGTTCAAAGAATTCCCATATTTCAAAAACCATTTTGTATGAATGTTCATAATTTAGGACTATAACCATATTTAGGTCCATTTTATGAATTTTTAATAATTTCTTTATTGATGATAGTTCTTGTGGTTATTATTAACACATTTATTATACACGAGATAGCCCATTTTACGTAGTATACGTTTAATATTTTTACGAAGTAGGGAGATGGGAAAAGGAATCTTGGTGGGATGAGGGGGGTGAGATAAAAGAGTTATCACTCGCGGATAAGTTAAAAGGAAAATAATTTATTTAGTCTTAAAAACAACACTGAATTTTTAACTACCTCCACCACCAGGCTGTTAATAAAAAACAAAACCAAGTACAATGTGAACAATGAGGGGGTCGCCTCAATACCCTTAGTTTCGAAAAATGATCCAAAATCTCTTGTTCAGTCCTTTTCACAGTCTCTCTTAGTGCCAATGTATTGCACAAAAGAAATAATCAATAAAGGGAGAATGTGTGGGGGGGGGGGGGGTAAATGTTAAGGGATGGAAATGGGGGAAGGGGTAAATGGTAATAGCTCAGAGGGGCACAAGTGAGAGGATAGGAGATTTTTTCATGACTCTCTGGAGCAGGATGTCTGGGTAGTGGCACTAGAAATCCACTCTTATAAACAAGTCTTAAAAAAAAAAACTAAGTATAGTCCATTCCCAATTGGAAGCGACTTATGAAAATCAATCTTTGAAAAAACACTCTAGGCATAACATGTCAATTTGTTTTTTTCAGTAACCTGTATTCCACAAATATATAGCACTGTGGTTAACTTTAGAATACTGTATTATTGAATAAATGAAAGTTTACCTTAATATCTTCTATAACTTGTAATATTTATTTCTTTTTAAATATGAATTAATAACAGCGAGAGCAGCTACGTGTTGGCAACGGCCGGCAAAAAATAGTTCACAGTTAAAATATTATTTCAACCTAGTTTTTTAGTATACTATTTGTGTGTGTCTTAACAAGTGGCCACGAAGTTTTGTGGCTGCGAGAGGGGAAAGTGGTTGGCGACCTGCTGATTCTGTCAGCTGGGACCCTTGGGCAACCAAGGGGAAAGGAGGAAGCGCAGTAGTAGGTATCTGGTAGCACGTGATCGCCAGGTGGACTCTCTGCGTGTGCTGATTGAGGCCAAGGATGTGCCGGGACAACAAAAGAGGAGCGAAAGTGGGAAGGGGGGGTTGTTCTCGTGTGGAAGTCTTGTAGAAGATGGTGTGGTGCAGCAGTTCCATGGCCTCGGTGGCCAGATATATATATATATATATATACACACACATATATATATATATATATATATATATATATATATATATATATATATATATATATATATATATATATATATATATATATATATATATATATATATATATACACATCTGTTAGTAAATACCAGAAGACAACTTGAGTCTTCTTATATTTAAGTGTATATAAAATAACCTATAAGGGCCACCAAGGCCACGGAACTGCTGCATCACACCATCTTCTATAACACTTCCACACGAGAACAACCCCCCCACTCCCCACTTTGGCTCCTCTTTTGTTGTCCCGGCACATCCTTGGCCTCAATCAGCATGCGCATAGAGTCCACCTAGCGATCACATGCTACCAGAGACCTACTACCGTGCTTCCTCCTTTCACCTTGGTTGCCCAAGGGTTCCAGCTGACAGAATCAGCAGGTCGCCAACCACTTTCCCTTCTCGCAGCCACAAAACTTCGCGGCCACTTGTTCAAGGACAAAGCTTCGCCCGTATTAGCTCATGGCTTGGCCTCGAAAATATCTGAACTGAGGTGTCTCAAAACTTTGAGACACGCCCCAAATGAACAAGTATTTCTGAACAGAAATTTGCTGCGTTTACTCACACTACGAATTCTTCTAGGCTGTCTGGAAGACTCTACAAGAAAAAACGTGCAGCTACCAGTACACACTATCTGTAGCTTTCTCGAAGCTGCTAAAGGCCCGAACCATAATAAAGAAGACCGCCTGAATTCCATTATCCTAACTTGCTTTAAAATGAAAAGAAACAAAACAAAACTAACAAAATATTAAAAACCTATCTGAAACACAATGGAACCTTACTTTTGCTAACAAAAAAGAAAAATAAGGGGGGAATTCCTATTAAAATAAAAGTGTCTTAGCAAAAAATACTTATGAAAAAATTTCTTATTATTTTCACCAAAGTAATTAACCTCTTGTTATTGATGTGTGTTGGGTATTTGGTTAAAGGGACAGCCTCAGTTGAAATAAATATTTAAACAAAGGAGCAACCAGTCCAACGAAAACACAGTAAATTCACGCACACAACTCATGCTGTTTATTTCTTGTACGTAGCAGTTACAAACTGAAAGATAATAATGAACATCCACACAAATAGGCATACTGTAACTTTTATTCCTCCCATATTTATCTGCGTAGGTACTTCTTTTTTGCTAGGTTTATTTAATTATTTATTTTAAATTTATGGACTGGGCTTAGTACGGTTAAAACTTGTACATTTTGCACATCCAGTATTTGCAAATCATGGGCCGAGAGAGGAAGGGAGGGGTGTTTACGACTATTCTTCTTCCAGAGTCGAAAAATCACCATGTCACTAGGGCCAACGCACTGTATTTTGCACTGATATTTTTAACTAAGAATTAATTATGTTGCTATTACTGCTAGCTAGAAAATTAAATATTTCAATAGGCAACATTTAATTAACAAATAGCATACTGAAAAACCAGGTTAGAACAATATTTTAACTGTGAACTATTCCTGACTAGCCACTACCAACACATCACTGCTCTCACTGTTTTTAATTCTTATTGAATACAAAATAAATATTACAAGTTGTAGAAGATACTAAGTTAAAGTTTAATTTATTTGAGAATACAATACATACTTCAAAGTTAAGCATAGTTTTATACATTTGTGGTATATAAGTTATTTAAAAAAACATGTTGACATTGACGAATGGCGTCATTTCTGACAGAACTAAATTACTTAGTCTCAACCATGGACTAGATCTACCAGGGTGCCTACAGGATATGCCCCTTGTCACTGGGGCTATTCCAGACACATCAGATTGTACTGTTTGCCCACTGTCAAAAATCACGCTCGCCTCCCCGAAGTGCAAATGAGCCACCAGCCGAGTGGCCGAGGCCACATTCCAAGGTTAAGCAGTTTCAGGCCATGCTGAGGGATGGTGCCTCCTACATGGCTTCGGTCACCAGCAGACACTACCTGGCTCCGCCCACTAGCAAACTACTTGACCACCCACAGCCGGGACGATGGGGGGAGGGGGGGGTGCAGAATATATGTCCATGTGCTGCCGAGAAACGTCTAACTCCAGCAGCTGCTCCACCACCTCGTGTGCTGGGGCTCTCTGCTAACAACCAGGTCCTCACGACCTACTAGAAGCGCTCAGACTGCTGCACCACCTTCCAGACCTTCTAGAAGTTCTGCATCAGCAACCCCTGAAGAAATCAACACCCTTTGCCTTGCCTTCCCTTCTGGTAGTAGCCCCAGGAAGTCCCTCATGAACAACTGTGTTAGAATAGTTAGGGAGAGTTGTTTTCATAGCCACCTAGCTGATTCTGTCTTGTCCAGGATAGAACCAGGACCCTTTCACCTGGCTTATGTAGAATTACTTCCATTCAACTCTGGGATAATGAGGAGGTAGTACAGGCCACAGTATTTATTCTTCACAGAATATATGTGTTCTCGCTTACTTCTGAGTATTCATTTCGTAGGTTAACTGTGAGAATCCCATATAGACACCACACCCGTTGGAGTGAAGCAGGAGACTGCGAACTTCGAACTAGTGTGGGATCACGGGCTCCTTTAACCAGGACGCACATACATCAACACGCCCATTAGACGACCGCCCATACTGTGCACCTGGTGTACAGTAAGGTAGAGCATCTACCACTCATAAGACAATCCATAAGGTGGCTAGTCAGCCAGTCCAGCCTGTACTCCGTCCACCATTCTGAACTGAACCGGAGGGAGTACTAGTCTGGTCCTGGAGGTCTAATCTCCTTTGGTAACCTCCTTTGGACCCACACCCAAGCGTCGTTGATGAGCAGCCTGAGGAAACTCACTGCTCTATATCCACCGTGCTGAACTGTGCTGGACTCAGAAGCACCAGGTATGCCTCTTGCTTGTTCGGCTTCAGTCTTGACCTTTCACATAGCTAGGGACCATTGTTGCCTGCTTCCCTCTTTCGAGGCCGGTATTTGCTCCTTCCCATATGCCATACACCCAGAGGAGCCATGCTTAGGGGCAGGTCAGAAAGGCAGCTACCACCTCCAAAGCCATCCAGAGTTGTAACCCAGCTTCAACTGCACTCTGCAGCATAACACTATGGGAATGAGCTCAGACCACCCGCCATTAGGAGAGGCCTCACCTCCCACTCCTTGTTTTCAGCACTCGTCAAGATAGCCGGGTACCCATACCCTTTTGGCATTGCCAACAACTGGTTGGGTGGTAACCAGAACAACAGCCACAGCCCATCCCAAGCCCTGACCAACATCAGTAGTCCCAGCATTACCAGCACACCAGATCGCAGCACCACCCGTAGCAGCCATCTACAGTCGGCACAGCTGAGTCGGCAACCACCCTGGGCCACAATCCAGCCAGGTAAACACATGGCAGTGTTCCAACCAATCCGCAGGACCGTGACACTGGCACTTGACTTTGTACCAAGCAGACAGGCCACGTGCCCTGCACTCTACACCAGCCGTACTCCGGCTTGCAAGTAGTAGTAACGGATTTTAACCATAATGTCCTGACCGACACGACCCAGAACAATGCCCGACCTTGACGTTGCTCTAAGCAGTCTAAGGATGTCATGCATCAACATATTACTCCTAGTGTAATTTTTAAAGGTTTGTTTCAATATATCTGAAGAAACCTTGTATGTACTGTACTAATATACATAATAGATAAAATTTACAATGCTTCAAGATGGAAGAAAATTCTAGATGTGTTGTTAATTTATGAGCTATTGTCCTCAAGCTACTTTTTTAAACTTTACTTAACAATTTACTCAAATGTGACAAAATACAATGGTCTAGACTTACTACTCAGATTTATAAAGAATGCACCTTTAGCAATCAGCATGCCCAGCCATTGTCAAAGAGAGATGTGTACTTACTTTTTAGTGACTTCTGTAAGATTATATTTTCCCCACAGTTGTATACTGAGTACCTGATCCAGCACCCATCATCACCAGCCCAATATGTTGTACCACTTTTCCTGGATTTTTTTATTCATACTGAGAAAAGGGTTCAGGGATAAGCTGCTTTTGGTTTATTATTATTATTATTATTATTATCTTCTACAATGAATTATGTACCTGTGTTTTTGTATGTTGTTCAGTAAACCTGTGTTAATAGTAGTAATTTTTATTGAATTTTGTGTAAGTACGTTATCATTGTTAATTTCCCTTTTGGCATGCATCTGTCCTGTGTTGAAGGTTCATTTGTTAGGCAAGTGCACAAAATAAACACAAACAAACAAATAGCAATAAAATTTTATATATATCTGTGTGTGTGTGTGGATGTGTTTGTGTGTGTGTACGAGAGAGAGTGTGTTGTGCCGTTTTAGAAAGGCACTTTTGAAAGTTTTTTTTTTTTGAGCGATTTAAATTTTCTGGGTCAATTTTGCCTTAAGTTAAAGTAGATATTAATCAGTTTCTTTTTGGGATACTTTATTTTTATGGGTGATAAATGACATAGTTTGGTCACAGGGCCTTTTAAAATTTAATTCACTATGAGCCTGTGCAAGTGGAGTTTGCCATCTGTATCACAGCGCTCCTTTCCCGTCCGGCCTGACATGGCGAGATAGCTGTCACACGACCATGTTGCCGCCAGTTAGTCTCACATGGTTATCAGAGCATTTTGCATCTCTTCGTACTTACTGTCACGTACCATTGCAAGGTTACCATCCTAGCTTATGCGCCTGGATATACAGTAAGAGCCTGCTGACTTGCAAGTTCCCAGCGCTAGATGTGATGGAAGAGCGTCTTATAGACCTCTCATTAGTGCTATTTCGTGACCCCAGAGCCATCTAGCGGCGCGTCCTTAACTCGCCACCGAGCACGAATCCAGGACACACCCGTGCGTCTGTGTCCCGACGTACGAACACTTTCCGACCTGCTATTGAAAAGACAGTCACCCCAACACCCGGCTCTGAGACTTTGCTGAAATGCTACGGGATGTAGTCGCTCAAGATGTTTTCTAACTAGTGCGTAGTATACTAGTAGAATCAATGTAGTCATTTTAGTCAAGAAAACAAGATTTTCTTTTATTTTTGGTGGTGTTGGCAAGAAACAGCATCACAATGATCGACGAGTAATATCTTCTTCCATCCATTTGGGTGAGTTATATTCCAATGTCCCTACCCCGTTTGGTGTGGTTAGAATCACTTAGTAATTTCATTTTCTCCACATTGTTGCAGAGGGTTCAAATTTCTTTTGAGTTACTTTCGAGATTTGTTTGATTCTCAGTGTAGAGGTCGACACCGATGCCATTCAGTTGCCAGTAACTCAGTTACCAATCATTTGAGGTAACATCTCATCTGCAACTTGTTGGAACATCCTCAGCTTTAATGTCCAGTTCCATCACGGTTCAGCATCCTCCGATCCGTTGACAGCGATGACTGCTGCGGAAACTCAATCTAAGGGCATGCACCATCCTTGGGCCGAACTCCGAGCGCAAGTTAAATTAGGATTTAGCAACTGGTTTGAAAGCAACAAAAATAATAATTTTTTGTATAAAGGCTCTGGTAACGATTTGTCATATTTTATAATAATGTATCTTTCTCTTATGATTATCTTATGTAATTCCTTTAGTAAGATATGTGAAAATAGTATGACATAATTCATAAAAAAAGAATGTTGATTAACAAAATGTTTCAATTTTAATTACTTAAATAGTTAATGTCAGTGGCCCCATTTTAATGCTTATTATAAAATTCAACGAAATACAAAATAATTGATTTACTTTGATATTACGATGGTTTGTGTGTGTGTGTGTGTGCGCGTGCGTGTGTGTGTGTGTGTTAATGAATAAACAAAGTGAATTGACGTTGGAGGCTGATATATTTTATATCTTTTCTTTACAATATATATTAAAGAAAAGATATAAAATATATCAGCCTCCAACGTCAATTCACTTTGTTTATTCATTAATCACCATATTGTCGATCCATAGTTTATATTCACTATTTTGACCTTAACCACATTTTTAAAATTTAGCTGTGGTTATTGGTAGTATTATTTGTACCTTGCCCATGTTCCAGCACGCTTGATTTTTGAAGGGTTTTCTATACCACTAATAAAGTAGCAGTTTGTATTTGTGCAGGTACCAGGGTATAGTGTGTGCGAGAGAGAGTATGTGAGTCTTGACTCTGTAGAGGTGAGGATGTGTTGCGAGGTGCCTCATTTCCTTTTTTGTAAAACTGTTCTCCCCAATAACACAGTCTGTATGTCGCGAGTACCATATGCAGTAACGTGATGCATTGTATTTTGACAGCTGGTATCAAAGTTATTTTATGCTACATTAAAATTAACTGTCAAAATTTAATGAACTTATTCAATGTACCCTTTGGAATTTATACTTTGTTTATACGGAAAATCTTGTTCTGAATATACTCTTGTAGTAACATAATGGGACAGTGCTTATTTATGTTTTTTGTGGATATTGCCAATGAATTCCAGTCAGGTAAATACAAAGTTATATTAGTAATTATAGTGCACATAAGGGACTCTGTATCAAATTTGATTATTTGAAAGTGCGTGTTTTTCTTTGTCCATCAATAAAGTTTAAGCATTGCAGCAACATAATTTTTGGTTAATTTTCTCTTTTCAGGAAGAAAATCTTACACATCAAAGAAGAGTTTGAGAGATTCGAAGAGTACTTGATGACAGGGATTGTCATTGTCAGCGAGAAGTACCCAGATTTTGTTCTAAACCCAGCCACTAGTGTGCCTGCAGGAAATTCAGCACGTAAAAACTTTTTTTAGTGGCTGCAGAAGTGTTCGTTTATATGTATTTTTGAAACTTCAAAAAAAAAGTTACTTTTTATAAAAGTTGTGAAGTGTTGTGTGTTATTTTCACCTCAGTGCAATTTCATGCACTTTTATTGTAGTTGGATGTTTATTGCCTTGGTTTCCAGTTTTTTTTTTTTTGTACAGTTTTAAGTAATTTGCAGAAGTTGTTGACTCTATGTAAAGGCATTAAATTGAGGAAATAAGTTGGTGCATAATTTTTATACTCACTACACAAGTGACTTTTTTTAATGTTTTATATTTGTTGTAATAAATATGCACATATTTGTTTTATTTAATATTCATCCCCTAGTTGATGCATGTGAGGATGTTGCAAAAGTAGCTTACATACCAACTTGAAATTAACTTGTGGACAACAAGTGTATAAATAGACACTGAAGAAAAGGGTCTTGTATGTAATATTATTTCCAGCCCTCTGATTGACATCAAGATGGAATCTACAATTATCCATCAGCATGCACAGTAGTTCCTTTCATATTTTCTTGTGGCATATTTATTATTTTGAAAGTACAGTAGATACATTTATTTCTTACTTTTATTCTCAATGGTAGAGTACCAGCTGAAGACACATGTTCATAACATGCTGATGAACAAAAAATAATAGAAAATATAATACAGAATTACATGCTACTACAGAGAAGACAATGATTAAATACTGTATATTATTCCCTGGTACTGAGTAATAAAACAAAATTTCTCTAAAAACACTTACAAACATAATTGAGGGAAATAAAAGTAGAATGTACATTTCAGACAAGACTTACTTCAATTGTTACATTGCTTCTGATAGGGTGGGCTAATTTAAGGATTCCAGGCAGCAGTTCACGTCACTCTAACACAGTCTGCAGAGTACAATTTAAAATACAACAGATTTGCAGAGGCTTCAATTAACTGCTGTTTGCCTACACTAATTTCTAGACTGCGTAGTTACATGCTGGACAGATTAAATATATAGTGGATACAGATTATGTAGTATTTAAAAATTGGTTAAGACTTATAATTGATTTGCTTTACTTATACTACAGTACTACTTTCACTGTAGTAGTACCATATGTATGCAATTTTATAAAAAATATTATTTTTCTGTTCGACAAACCGGCATTAAAGAAGCCAGGAAAGGTATTATGTGTCTAGATAGAAAGGATAAATGCAATAACTCCATGGACATCCACAACCTATATCAAGACAGTACGCAGGGGGAGGTCATGGTCTTGTATCAGCTGGGCTGGCATCATTCTTGTGGCCTGATTCACACGTATCCTTAGCGTGAAGAGGGCGGCGGACAGTTGTTCGGCGCATGGTTGTCACCCACGTGTAAATGCAATTGTCTCTTCAGTTCTTGGTTGCATATTTAGGTTGGGTTTACACATGGGTGGTAAACAGCTGTTTTGATGCTTATGCCCCATCTAGTGCACAAATCCAGTCCTACGTGGCCGGTGAACTGAGTTCCATTATCACTGAGTATCATTTGCAGGTAACCGCAGCGGGTGAAAATTCATTTTCGACAACTATCCCCACTGTTTGTGTCTGTACACTTGGTACTGGATATGCCTCTACCCTATATGAAAATAAGTCTCTGCGACCACAATAAATTTATTTCCAGTTGATGTGTGTGGGTAGGGTCCCTTCAGGTCCAAGGCCATTGTTTCAAATGGTTCATGCTGTGGTATCGTAGGTTGTACTTGTGTCCTATCTGTCTACCAGCATTTGTAACGGTTGAACAGAATGCACTGACTTACAAAATTGTACACTTGTAGGGATATACCAGGCCAATGGAACTGTTTCAACAAGTTGCGGCATGTTTATGCTGCACCGGGGTGACCAGTCAAATTATTGGCATGAGCATATTGTAAGACTGATTTACGAGCTGAGGCCGGTACTTACATTCGCACGTGTCTGTGTTTACATTTTTACACAACTCGAGAGCTCCGTTAAACACACTCCACTTATTGCTCATTACCTGTGCAAATGGTGGAAACCGGTTTGAGCGATAGGACACACTGCCTATTTATTTACGTGTTCCTTATCGCTGTCGAAAATTTTGGTGGAAATTTTCGTACTCTGCACTAGTGTTTCTTGCTATGGAGTAGGTTCTGGGTATCTTGATTTGGGGTGGTTAGCGTCGAGCTGCCCTACCCCAGCTGTTCGTTTCTTGGCGAGGATTGTTGTTCTTGTGGAGCAAAATCTGCCCAAGTCGGGCAGTCATTGTTCTAACATGGCCCTTCACACCACCGGCAGTGGTGAGGGGGTTGTCTTGGCCTGCTTGGACATTTGTACACAGTTGAGTTGTGTTGGCATCCAATAGTAGCTCTATCTGTAGAAATTCCTGCTCCGTGGTATGAATCGCGGGTGCCAATGCGGGTCGATATTCCGCATGAGGTTGATTTTGTAGGTTGCAAAGTCATACGATGATTCCTCCGACTGCTCCTTCATGATAATCTGACTGCTTCTTCATAGTGAGGTGAAAGTGTTTGCAAACCGGCACTTGAAATTCTGGCGAAACTCTTCTACATAAGTCCGTAGTGGGCGATGCCACACCACCATGTTTTTGCATCTCTGAAAGACAGTTCACCAATACAGTGAGGCCACTCTGTACCTGTTGAGTCAGCTCTCGGAGTCTTGCAAGGAAGTTCCGTGGTCTTCACCGGCAGTACCTGTGTACGTGGGTAAAGATTGGAACTGAGCTGGTGTGGTGTGTTGCTGGTTGTCGCAATGACGTCCCCCATGATTTCCGGCAGATTTGTTGATGAAGGTGCGTTGCGAGTTGCAGCTGGCACTTCCCACAGGAGCCGTGTTAATTGAGCGGGCTAACGTTGCAGAACCAGCTGTGGGGTGTTGATTCTATATTCATCTGTGGTCGAAGGTTGAATGAATTCCACTTCCAAGTTCCATTTGGTACCACGGTTGTGATGGGTAAGCAGTTCCTGCATATGGCTCTGCTCTGGTGCTAGCTGGCCAGAAGTGCTAGTTCCTGAGTGCATCTTCTACAGCTGATGTCATGGGTGTTGCGTAATGTCGCATGTTCTTCTGGAGTAATGTGCCCCATGTGATAAATGTGCTTACGGTTAACACATGCAAACATTGCGGTTCCGTTTGTGTTGCATCAGCTAGTAGCGGCGTGGAAAATTGGTTGGATGGGATTTTGAATGCGGTGAAGGGCGAGGTCTAGGATGTTGGAATTACCTGACTAGGTTCCAGGCATCGTCAAGGCGATGCCATGGTGGTGAATGATGCTGTAGCATGATTATTTTCGATGACCTACAGGATTGCGGGCCGTACACCCTGACGAAAACTTCCGTGAAATTCCGTGTTAGGCTGAAGATGTGCTATTGTTGGGTGTTTACTAAACGGTAACCTTTTGGCTGATTACACACCATTCTGTTGCAATGATGTTTTTGCAGCAGACTGCTAATTACTAAGATGTCTTGCGATGTAGATTATCAGGGCTACCCACATGCCCATACTGATAAGGTACAATTGCTTTGAGTTCTGCTGAAAATCACGCACTGAATGCAGGCATTATTAGGGCACATCACCCTGCTGCAACCAAAATGACGTACTCACTGATTTGTTCTCAGGATATCTATTTGGCTCAGTTAATACACCTCTCAGAGAGACACGTAACACTTGCTGAGATAACATAAACTGGTAATTGTGGTAACACTATAACTGACTTGCGTCGTGCAGAAAACTGAAACTTCCCCGGGCGATGTACTGGGTGGCGGAAAACTAAACGGTTATTGAAGAATTATGCTATTGTAGTGAAGTGATAAGTTCCAGAACCGATGCATGCCACCCAGTGTGCAGGAAACGCCGAGCTTGCGGACACATGTAACCACCCTTTTGGAAGTCAAGTGCTTACTGAACACTGACGTGTGCCGTGTCTCCCTCCCGGACTTGCAGTGAGGCCAACACACCGTAATATGTGTATAGTGATGCGCCCGTTACGATGAGTGCAAAGTGCAGGTTAGGGTAGCACCAGACGTCTGTGTAGATGAAAATACTGTAAATTAAAAAGGGCTTAATGGCAGGTGCCGTGGAATGTTCCTGAGCGCATATGTAGAAACATAGTGTCAATCCTATTCATATTGATCGAATAAAGCAAGTGGTGTTAAGTTTTGGATTTCTATCGCATTTGTTTTCACTGTTCACGTCATTCATTGCAAGTGTGTGCGTTGTGTTCTGTAGCTGGAAATGCCTTTTCAAATTATTGTATTTTACGTTGAGCAGGTAAGTCGTAATTGTTGCAAGCAATAGTTTTAGGTTGTGTACTGTAATAAATAGTTCCCGTTTGGCGTGCTAACCTCCCACCAAGATAGCCATGTTAATAGTATCGGAGACTCGCGAGGGCAAGGCTGCGTCATGCGCGTCTCGTGGCATTCAACTTTGCAGCCAATCATATTCACTTCAATAAACGCTATTTGTATAGGGACCGTTTTTCTTTAGCTGCCCTCCCCTCCTATGGTTTGCATTGCCCACATGAACTTAAAATCGCAGTAAACATTGTGTGACTGTATGTCGTCTTGTCTGTATTGCCCTACTGGTGGGCAGAGCCCATTGCAATGTAAGTTTTCTCAGGTGAAGAAGATAGTCAAACTACACTGGGAAACATATGGAACAGTAATTCAGCATACTCTTTATTTGTCTAACTGTAGGGCATGTGCCCTCAGAATACCTGCTCTTTATTATGCAAGTGTTCAGTGTTTAAATATGTATTTCAAGTTTATAGTGTTTTGGTATTGTGGTCAGCCGATAGTCCACCCACTAGTAACTGTTAAATTTTACGTAATGTGGCATGGCACCTGCTGAGAGGTCGCCAAGGGCAAATTCAGTGGCAATAATAATCTTAAATTATCTATATAAGGAAAGCAAGTAATCTGTGTTGAGAGTTTTACACCCTGGGTGAATGGCCCACGGCGCAGAGAGCGCAAGTTTCAGCTCTACCAACGTTGCCGCTGCTGGGACAGTATCTGGCACCCTGGGTAACTACGTAAATTTCTTAACCTCATCCTTGCCACCATCCAAATTTCCCTTCACCTGTCCATGGTCCCACCACACATCAACTTCCATCCCGGCGCAAGAGAGGGTGAAGGCTGGCTTTGATGCCAAGGTGGGGACTACTTCCTGCATGACACGTAAATTCTTGCTCTACCTCTTGAAAACTTAATACAACATGATGCATTAAATTACATATATACCTTGGCTGATATATGCATACATAACACTGGTGAAATGAATATGGACACAGTTTACATCGGAATTGAAAATATACTTTCGCAGAGAACAATATCATACTGGCAGAACAAAAGGAACAACAAAAGAGAGACTTTATTTACATAACAAATATCAACTGTGACTGCAGGAGCATTAAGCCCTTAACTGAGTACGTGTTTTCCTCTCTTCATATTACTCAGCCTTGCGTAGCCCTGCTACTCTTTTGGGTAGGCTCAATTTATACTGCTCTGGCGTGCCCTAGGTTAATCTTATACTCGGTGTTCTGTGCATGTCTGCAGAGAGTGTATCCCTGTTGTGTGGCGGTGTGGTGCTCGGTAAGAATGTCTTACGGGAAAGGGAATGTGGCACACGTCACTAATATGTGCACATTTTCGTAGAATTCTTCTGAGATGTGAGGCGATTGGTTCCAAATCCTCGGGAGCTGTTGCACACGTACACAATACTGGTGGGCAGGCAGGATTTATTAATCCCTTCGCCTATTGTGGATTAGGTATTGTGTACACATCCTCCGATTTTCCTAGGCTGATGCATGCTACGGCGTTGTTGCAAAGTTCCCGTTGCATTTTATGGATGACTGCGTAATCATGGTAGATAAAAGTATTTCCTTGCACTATTTTCAATTAAAGTTGGTGTGGTGGTAGATGAATTGCACACAGTGAAATGGGTCGTTCATTGGTGATCTGTCAATCAAACTCTCAAATAGCGAACATGGTGTGGTTGACACAGCGAAGACATCTTGTTTACTTCCGTCGGACCACGTGGTTCCACGACTCGCAGATGTCACCCATGCACACAACATGGGAAGGATAGTCCTGGTGACCACCTGATGAGACAGCGAGAATGGAGGGGAGTGGCAGGTAGTTCTCTCCCCTTGGCTGTGGACTGTTCCAAGATGGCTGCCTGATGTCATCTCTGGCAATATTGCCAGTGCTGATGAGCAAAATCCATAAATACCTCGTCTAGTGGGGACTGTAAGCTCCCCCCAAATGCTTGTCCACTCCTGCCAGGTTGTTATTGGCCATCTCACTCCTTAAATTCCTCTACATATTTTTTGAGTGCGATTCAAATAAATAAATTCCATATTTCATGTTATATTTATTTACTTATTCTCTCAAACTATGCACTTACATGATTTTCCATCGCTAAAGTCAGGCGGGCTCCAAAAATGGCCAAGGGTCTACATGGTGATTTAATGGGGTGGCACATGCTCTGGGTTGTTAAACGAGGTTAATTATCCAGTATTAATTATACATATAAGAAATTAAGATGATTGATCATACAGAGTATGAAGGAGCGGCGGCCACCCCGCGAGAAAGATGAGTCGCTACTGAACAAGGGGTTGGCATGAGGCTCACTGGTTGGCCGAAGCTCTCGCTCAAAATCATGTGCCCATGATGATATGATATATTAACACAGTAAACGAAATCACGTAGATGACTACAGTGCTGTTGGAACATAACTCCACATAAAACCCTTCTTTATATATATATATATATGACAATGCTAAAAATAGAGAATGAAACTTATCCTATGACTTATGTTGTTTACATTGTTATCTAACCTCAATTTCCATTCGTATTCAAAAGGGTCTGTAGCTGCGCTGGATTCATCCCTCATGAAACACACTATGTTTATGATCTCAAAAATTCTGGGCATCCAACTTAAAATAGCAATATACACACAAAAAAACTGCCTAAATAATAATGCGAAGGTGAGGTTATATTACCATCTGGTATTTACGCTACGATTTATGGTAGCTGGTTAATTTACACTTAGCTCAGAATATTGGGTATGTGCTGTATTGCTTTTGACAGTAATGTTTTTTAACTACTAAACTATAAACATGTGCATGAAATGAAAATACTGGTAGTTAAAATATAAATATTGTTGGATATTTTGTGCTGAAAAAATTATTAAAATATGTCTGCTGTTATGGTTCCCATGGCAACCACCGGCTGCACTGCGCTGGCGTGCCCTACACTTGCTCTACGCCTGGTCGCTCTGGCAACCGGTCGCACATTTGAGACGTTGGTAGAGTGCGCAGCCCCGCTGCGGTATTGATGAAGGTTACAGCTGTCTGTCTTAAGAAATAAGATCACCTTGACCAAGATGTCTCTTATGATGAGACTATAAATACCACCCCTAATGGAACTGTCGTCACTATAGTAATCAAATTAATCGGTACGGTCGGCAATAGACTGTTATGCTGAATAAATCTAATATTTACCTCTTTTAAAATGTGTACTTTAATATTTACATTTTAGTTAACAATAGAGCGATTTAGTAAGGATGATTATGGGGGGGGGGGGGGGTGCGCGCGTGTGCGTGTGCGTGTGTTAATCCGGAACCATATGTTCTCCGATCACGCCGAACAGACAGAGCAGAAGACTAGAAGAGCCAATCAGAAGCTGTCCTTGGTTTCCGCGCAAGTCGCGCGGATAAGTTGAGCTCACGCCGATATTTTCTGCTCACAGAAAGAGCAGACTTCGCCTATATTTCCCTGAAGTCAATTGGTCCACTTATTTTATACTACTAATGTCTTGTACAATCGACATGTATAGAATAGTTCAATGTATATATTTATGATGAGTACATTTTATTCAATATTGTATTAAACGCAGTTAGAAAATAAACCAATGGTAGTACAAAAGTTGAAATAGTTATGGATGAAATAAAATTACCATTTCTTGAAAAGCAATATTATCAAGTAAGTCGATTTGTAATGGAATTAATAAACTAAAGTAGGAGGACGACGGCAGCTAGTTTGTAATTCGTTTTAGAATCTTGGCGTTACAAATCACAAATTGTACTGCAAAATGGCTACCCAGAAAATTTGCTGACATGGGTACGACCATTGGTTCTGCCTACTCTGGCTGTTGGGCGTGATCGGCGTACATGTGAATCCGGTTTTACGGACGAAATAAAACAATCTATGAAGAGAGAAAAGTATATTATATTTTTTATCTATGATCAACTGCTTGAACAACTAATTTTAGCTCCATTTATTATAGGGGTGAGCTAAACTGTTATATTATAATAATCGTTATTTGTGGATAACTGATAATATAATTGTTATTCGACATGTAATGATATATATATTATATTGTACTGTCGTACTTGTATTTTGTTATAGTGGAATATGCGCTATATTTTTTTAATATATATATATATATATATATATTTAAAAAATATATATATATATATTTCGGCACATGCTGAATGCCATATACATTGTGAGATTCTTAATATTTAAATATAGAAGGTAAAAAAAAAAATTATGACACAATTTAGACATATCTTAATCATAATTTTCACATATAATAGAGTCGGAAAATTGCTTATAGTTTCCTGATGTCCGTTTTGACCTTTATATATAATAAAAAAATTTTAGTTTCTATCTTTTTTACATCAAAATTAAATTGGTGTTCGGTTTTGCATTGTGTTCTTCCTGTGATAACTGAGGGTAAAGAAACTGTAGGGTTTTCAAAACGGAAACTTGTTTGCATAAATTATGTATTGTGCACCTGTACAAAAATTTTTGTTTATGTATGTTACATGCAATTTCATCATTAACAAAAATGAAAAACTTCCATATTTATTTTGTTTTATGCCGTTTAAGTTCGTACATTGTCTAAATTATTTCACAACACAGCAAAAAAAAAAAAAAAAAACTACCTGCTGAAAGTGTAAAACGTTTTTACTAGAGTACAGAAAATCCGAGAATGCTAAACTGCTATTGAATAACTGTGAACTTTATACAGAACGGGCTCGACATAGAAGTTTCGAAGCCTGCATGGAAGGTTATCTAGGCGGTCTTACAGGAGTTATAACTTAACAGTTTTTACTTGTGCCGCTAGACTCTGATATAGTTTAAATCGTTATTGTTACCAGTTTTACTGAACTTTGGAGCAGGAACGGAACAGTTATATTTTGATAACTGTTATCGTATAGCTGTTACGCTATATAACTCTTATCTCTAGTTTACTCAAAAAATTTTAATTAATAATTTTCTGATAGGTCTATATATTTGTTTACGAAATTCACTTGGAGGAGAATAAATTTAAGGTATTAAATTTTTTTCTAATGTTAGAAAACAACAAAAGAATGGTAGTTGGTTCGAGGACGAATGTGCATAATTGTTATAAAGATATGCAATGCAACATTCATAATCTTTTTTGACTTACAACAAGCATTCATTGTTTTTCATTGATTCGATACTAGTGATTTCCGGCACATAGACGCCATATGGAACACGCGATTGAAGTGCCTTCTCTGTCTCGTTAGAATCGATTAGTAGGCCTTCGATTCTCCTTACTTTTACTGTTTTTACCGTTGCTGTGAAACCTGTCGGGATATAATAATCTTACTATTTATGCTTCCGTAACAACATTACTATATTCAAAGTTCGTATAAAAATTTATTAATTATATTTTTTGATGCTGAGCCTTGGAATGTGATTTAAAAAAAAAAGACGAATATACCTCGTGCGTATTGTCGATTTATTTATTTATTTTTATAAGAGTGTCAGCCACTTCACTATGACGTCACCAAGCCCCCCCTAGGCACACGGAATAGAGAAGGAATGAACGGAAGTCGTCGGGCAAAGTAGAAGTTCACTGGTAGGGCGGGAGAGAAGGTACAGTTTAAGTTGAATAGCAGACATCATAGGCTGAAAGTGTTGAGCAGTGACTGGTGAAGTTTTAACGGAATAATGAATAACAACGGGTTAAGAAGCAAAGTAAGTAAAACAATGCCTTACTTTTGTTCTACAGTGTTTGTGTGCCTACACCATTGTAATTTATCGGTCCAACCAAATAAATTCTGGTATCGTTGCGCTTCTGACACTATACCGTAAGTCCAGATTATTGGGTTATATAGCTAATTTAACGTTAGTTTCGTTGTTATTTAGTTAGGTATTCGTAATAAGATACGATACACTATTTTTTTTTAAACGAGAAGAAAAATTCTACTGGATGAACTTTTGGGAGGGGATATTTTCCCTGTATTATCCGCCGTGTAACCGGCAGGGTCATAAGAATCACTCGTTAAAAATTGATGCTCGTATTAATTAATATTAATGATGCCGGTAACGGCCCTGCCTACCAAGCCGGCAGCCGCAAACTTCAAATTGGGAATAAATGTTAATAGAGATTACTTCTCATTGTGTCAATTTTAAAGGCAACTAAGTATTTAAAATGAAAAGTATTCTATGTGAAATTTCTTATGTAATGTTGCGATGTTAAGACATCTTGTAGATTTATTGTCTAATATATTTTTTTTTTCTAAAATGTTATATTGAAATTTACATTTAAAAAATAAACATATATATATATATTTCAAAACTAATTTTATATAGCAATGTTCTCTCAGGAAGTCGCGTCAATTTATATATATATATATATATATATATATATATATATAAACTGATGCAATGAGATATGCTTTCGTTTAACGTAGATTCTCAATTTAAAGTTCGCGGCTGCCGGCCGGCTTGATAGGCAACACCGAATAAAGATGAGGTAGATCGATTATTCGTCTTCTGCGCATGCACCCAAATTGACCTACACCAAAATAAAACAATTGTCAGTCACATGGTCAACAGTGATGAACGTAGTTTTTGTATCTCAATTTTCAATAGACAAGCCTTTTTGTTTGTATAAAATTCTTTCAACAATTTTAATTTTATCAAATTTCATTACAAATTGGTAAGAGGGAGTTTAAAACCATCGCAAAGCACATCTTTACCTAGCAGTGTTCTAACCTCAAATTGAATCCACGACGTTATTGCTGGCCGTATTGCCAGAAAAGCAGTTCATTGTTGTGACCCGGAAGCAGTGTCCGAAATGGCAGATTTTGTTGACAAAATGATCACATGATCCGATTTTTTATTTTTAGAATGGTGACGTATTTGTTATTTCGTATTTTGTATCTAGCGGATGTTAGCAGAAATACAAAATGACGAAATCAGCACCATGTGGTTTTTTACCTTCAAAACGCATGCGCGATTTTTTTAAATATTATAAATAAGTTAACTGTTCATAAAATACACTAGGCATGTTTTAAAAAGCAAGCAAGTGTGGTGCTTTGTTTATATATTTAGCAACAAATTTTTTTAAAATTAGTTATTGCATAATTTATTGTTTTCTTATTTATTAACGTATTCGCAGCATTCCAGTGGTGATTGTAGAAATATTACGTGTATACATTGTAAGCATTAAAATTTTACAAAAATATTCTTCATTATTAATGTACAAATGCGTTGCCACGAGTGCTAAACAAGTGACTGTCGACAACGTCTGAATTGAAACCTGCTAAATGACAAATTACGAAATAACAGATTTGTAATTTTGGACACGGCCGGAGATTGGTTGTGCGCAGCCAGCGATATCGGTCTACCTCATATTTAGTCTATGATAGGCAGGGCTGTTAAGCGACCCGCCTTGCTGTTTCACTTTTTCCTTTTATTTAGATGTACGGAAGTTTTAAAGTCCATGTCACGCTGTCAAATTTTCGCCTTCAACTAAATTGTACAATAAAATTTGAAGACAAAATATGGCCTTCAAATTTTACCTTCCAACAGATTTGTCAAATAATATTGAATATGTTTGAAAGTGTGTAACACTGCCAAATTTTTTTTTACAGGGAGAATCTAATTCGCATTGTCATTTAAAATTTGTTTTCCATGCATTCAATTGCAAGAAGAAATGTAAGGAATGTTGTAATTTATTTTGGCTTGTTTACTGAATTCAAATTTTACGTATCAGAGATGTTTCCTGCAAAATGAAATTTAATGGCTCTGAGTTCGTGATATTATGTGCAATATTCACTTTTCATGCCTACACAGCTTCTTCATTAATTATTTCGTTTTCAGCAATTGTTTGTAATTTTAAAGTTTCTTGACATCCATTTTTGTTGAGCACGATTCTGATTGGCTGAGACCGTCAAACTTCAAGTAAATTCTAGAACCAGTTCAATCTTCAGATGTGTGATGGAAACCGAAGCCATCCAACTTTTTCAGACAAATATGGCGGCGTGCATGTCGTTTCGATGATGACGTCGTAACTGTCAAACTTTATTTGACCAAACATATTGGAAGCAGTTTGATGGAGAAATTTGACAGCAGTGTGACAGGGGCTTAAGGGTCAGACTGGCACGCGCTACAATACCGCCATCGCCTGTACGCGCAAGGATCTAAACAGGCGCGCAGTGTTCTCGCTGTGATGCGTGTACGGGACTTTCAGCGGCGAACTTATAATTTTTATTGATGAAAAGTCTGTAGCAAAGTTCAATACAGGCGTATATCTTGGCTAGCATGTTTTAAGATACGGAAGTCTGAAGAAGCCGTTGTTAACTCTATTGGAGGGCCTAGAAATAATTCTTACAACACGCGTAGTAACTTTTTAGTATAGGTCGTTCACGGTAAAGTGAGCACTTTTTGAAGCTGTTTCATCGGCTATAATAACCAATAAATACATTTAATTGTGGCCTCGGACTTAATGTTATGGGTATGGTGAATGTATACACTGTGTTTATTACTCACATGGTAGGGTTTGCATTAAAAAGTCGTGGAAGGATATAAATTGGTTGGAAGAAAAAAGTCTTCAAAAGTGCTCACTTTACCGTGAACGGCCTATACCATTCTCTCCTCGTCTAGGGTATGATGTCTTTTCGTAGGTTAGGGGCACGTTTAATAGTTTCGTCAAAAAACCTGGATTTCCAAAACATTGCAACGCAGTTCAAGTCCCGCACAGGCAGACCGTGTTCTATGAAATCGCGCGCTATGCCGGTTCTCAATCGGTCTTTGATCTTGAGGCTGTTAAGTCCCTTAATCAATTGAAAACTTTAACATAATATTTGACTTTACGTTTGCTTTCCGACCTGTTCTTTCTTATGGGACTTGACACAATGGAACTGTCACAGGCAAAGTCGCACTCTTGAATTTACGATTTCGAAAAGTTGAAATTTAAAGTCAAAGTCAAGCAACCATTACGCCGAGAATCTTAATAGAGGTTATGTGGAATGAGTGTTTTTTTTGTATTGTAAGGCGATTGTAATATCAGTATATTAAACAGAGCTTAAGTTAAATATATGGCAACGCATATAATGTGAAGAGGAAATATATTAATTGATATTTTTGATTAAAGTAAACAAATGAGTTTTTGTTTTGAAATAAACTTTTAACGCAAATTTTAAGCCTATTTTTAAAAGAGGTGCACAAAATGCATTCCTGGATAGTAAGATAATGATTTACATAATAAGATACACATTTTTACGAAGCTCGCAAAACCGATGTTTAATTGTTTTCAACTGTGGCTTTACAATTTTATTGTGTTTTGGTGGTTTCGTCAAAGTAAAGGAAATGTAAAGTCAAATGTTATAGTTTTATATTGTGTAAGAAGTATTATTCGTCAACAACGATGGAAACCATTTGTCAGTGTTGCAGTCAATAAGTATGAGAGAGACAGGTTTTCTGCGGAGAAGTGCTTGCACGCTACCTCACAAGTTATTGCGGGTTTACGATTATATAATGAATTAAGATATATACTTATGACTCGTTATGTACACGAAGAATAAGTTTTGCAGTTAACGATTGATCTAGCAACTGTTAAGTCTGGCCAATCATAATCATAAGAGAACAGTGCAGCTGACGTAACCTGGAAAAGTGGACAAAGGTGAAGATTATTTAGATATATTTAATTATTTGTGGGTACTGCTTTGTGTAGCCGTTTTTAAAAACTCGTGATATATTATAGGAGGAGATGCCGACGCCAACATTTGGCATTTACGTCAATAAATCTGAAGGGGGGGGGGGGGAACAGTTAAATAAAGCGAATTATATAATCTCTTCCTTGAAGTAAAACATGATGAAAAGTTCTTTAAATAAATAGGATTCTGTCTCCTGATGAAAATAGTTCATTTCAAACGATTTCACGAAGCGACATAACCTAAATCCAAGACGTAAGTACAGTTTCCCGTCAACAAAAATTGCCGCTATGCTCTGATTGGCTGCTTCCTCTTGTCTTGTGCTTAAGATATAAAATATAACGATATCGTTAAGTCAAGCCAAGAACGCACACTACCCTACAAAACCCCGCACACGGCAGCTATAAACCAATACCGTACAAACTATTGGTTCATATTATAAGCACAGTGCTTATGGTTTGTGTTAAATCAATCGTAAACCCACCTTTAACTTGATTTACACTACACTTATTCCGACACTGGAAACCAGAGTTTCAGTAACCTGGGTTTTGGAAAGCAGTGTTTGTGTACGGTATAAACGACGCCAAAGTGAGAAGGTTTGTAATTAGAAAGTTTAGCATAGAATCGTAGGTTTCGTACGCAGTATAATCAACGAAACTTCGGTTTCGTTTGTAAATATGGTATAAAATGTACAACTAGGATATGTTGAAGTGAAAAACAAGACGTTTAAATGGTTAATGTGTGTAAATGCTAAGTGATTAAACAGCGTGTATAGGAAACATGTGTACAAACTCGGGCACGTGATTCGTGACCGGAAAAGAGGAAGATTGATATAGGACACCCATGGTCCATCTCAAATAATAAGGGCTGTAGCAGCCCCTAAAGGCGGTCGGCGACAAGGAATTAACGTGGGATATTAAGCAAAGTACTTGCGTTAGAAGAACACAAATTGGTGTACGGAGCAAGTGAACCAAACTCTTGGCTACACGGTAGGTATGGTCCATATTACACACCCCCATCATGAAAATAATAGGGTTAAATTGATTGTGGATACCATGGGATGAAGCAGGATGACGTAAGTAGCAAATATGCCTCCCTTGTTGTAACTATCTAGAACCCACCGTTTCCTGTTAAATCGCAAACTATAGGCCATTCACGTTAAAATGAGCACTTTTTGAAGCTGATTCATCAGACATAATAACCAATAAATATATTTCATTGTGGCCTCGGACTTTTGGTTTTGGGTATGGTGAATGTATACACTGTGTTTATTACTCACATCGTAGGGTTTACATTAACAAGTGGTGGAAGGATATAAAAAGGTCGAAAGAAAAAAATAACTAGGGCTTCAAAAGTGCTCACTTTGTCGTGAACGCCTACAAGGGTACAGTGGTAGCAATAGCATGGCCTATTAAATAGGCAACCCTTCCAGCACCCGGAGGAATTCAGCGGGGAGTCCCCGCCGAATAAGTGAAGAGGGAGTGGCGGCACGTAACAGCGAGGTCTTGAGAGCCGATGAGGGTGATTGAGGTGAGTGTGGAGCTGCGCCATAATTAAATAACGGGAGAACCCCGAGGCGAACCAGGTTCAATTCCCTGTCGGGTCACCCTCGGTGGTTCGTCTGTGGGCTTCGTGCCGGACGATACCGCTGACCAGCTGACTTTCTCTGGGCTCTCCCGCTTTCCTCGCCCCTTCATTCCGGGTGCTGCTCCATACTTGACCTCGCTTCACCCTCATCGGCTCTCAAAACCATACAAGAAAGATTCTTCAAGACTGAACTTCATATCCCTGGATCCCTTTCCCCCTTTTTTTTCAACAACGTTTTGTTGAAGCTTTTTAGTTATAGCTTGTTTGCATGAGGCGGCGGAATATCCTGGAATGAGAACTTCAGCAGGGACTTCAGAAAAGTTGGAAGTAACTGTGAATTGACTACAGCAGAAGAAGCAACTGAGCGTTTGAGTATCTGAACTGGATAACGTGTGTCGAGCTCCCCTCAAAAACATTAATTTTATTTTGAAGTTCCTCGACATCCGGTTATGTCACGTATATCTTTGCTTCTGTGTTAGCAATCCATCTAAAAATACAGTTTTAGTTGTAGATATTTTATGCGACGTTGGTTTCAACAAAAGTATTGGTTTGATTTTTGTAGTTTTACGAAATCTGTCGTCGAGAGAGCAATTTTTACTGTTTCCATGACGTGCATATAAACAAAACGAAATGCAAAATAAAAAATGAGGTCTGCAAATTATTACTAACTGTTTCAAAATACATGTATCAAATCACGGTTTGTAAAAAACATACTGGAAATACTTGAGCAAAATACATAGAATTTAGGCAAGTATTAGTAAAGGCACTAGGGCATTAGCTGATTAGGAAAGAAAAAATTGCCGCCTTTTTTTTCGTAATGCAGTGTATCATTTCATCCGTGGTTTTGCTCAGCGGTAATATAACTTCAGTCATTATGGAGAACCTTCGATATTTGTTTAGCCCCGTTGTAAAAAAATATTTTTCTGTTTTTGCATAGAACCTATTTTTATCGTGTTTGGAGAGTATTTTACAATTAAAGTAAGGTTTTTTTTATAGTATTACACATACGAAAAATTCCTAAAAAAACATTTTCCGTTTCCTTCTGGCTATAACAGCAGTGATCGAATTCCCACCTACCGGTGCTGGAATTGCGTTGCAGAGTGGCAGATGTACTCGTTTTGCCACGAATTTATTAAGCGTTCGGTCAGTGAGTTGATCTACGAAAAGAACACACACTTGAGACGAGGGCTGTTCAGTGCTTTCAATACGTCACGCAAATTAGAAACACCATTAAAGAGTTTTCCAGAATGGCTAAATACGTATTTTTAAAAACGCTGTAGAGTTTTCCAAAATGGCTAAAAACATCAGCTTTGTAAAAGCGTTGTATCTCAAAATATACATGTCAGATACATACAAAACTACTCAAAGGCCCTCAGTTTTATCTTCCTACAGACTTTCCATCAATAAAATAATAGAGTCATCGCTGGAAGTCCCATATAGGTACACGTAGAGCGACGAGAACACTGCACGCCAGTTCAGAGTCTAGCGCTTAGCGGCGATTGTGCACTTGATGCAAGTGGCAGTGTCGCCCTTATCGCTCCCGCGATTCTCCGCCTCAGACATGGACAACAGATAAAACTCGGTGCCAATAACCATATCGGGTTATTTCATATCCTGCTATAGGCTGTTCACTGTAAAGTGAGCACTTTTGAGGCCCTAGTTACTTTTTCCTTTCAGACATATTTTACCTTTTAACTACCTTTATAAAAATAAATATTGCAATGCAAGCAATAAACACAGTGTGTATATTCAACCGCACTCGGAAGTTAACGTTTAAGGATAAAATTAAATATATTTATTGACTTTTATTCCAAGTGTGAGGGCTTTCAGAAGTGTTCACTTTACCGTGAATATCCTATCATTTAAGTGTTTCCGAAGTAAAAAAAAAAAAAAAAAATTTAATATTCGAGAAGTTTAGATATTTGCCTTGCTCTACAGATGTGAAATCTGTACTGCGAGTGTAAAACTTTGTCTCAAATAGCATAATATAATCTTTAAAATATCAATACGTCGCTGCCTTAAAAAAAAAAAAAAAAAAAAAAAAGCAGTAGTCAGAAACCTGTAATTATGGCACGAAAACGAAGAATGTCTGCGTTCTCATTAAATGGCAGAAATATAATTTCTCCAGTGCAGACGTCGTGCTGTGGCCACGTCTCCAGAGATGGAGAGGGGTGGGGTGGTGGGATCCCGCAGGGCGGGTGCACGTCGCAGTTGCCTCACGGTCCAGTCCGGTGAGGCGGTAGTACTAAGAATACTTTGCGGTGCGCCCACGCGAGGCGCGAGGACTACTGTTTACACCAGCACTGCCCAGCAGCCGGCTGCACGCCGCCCGCCCAGGAGGGAAGAGGCCCAATAGCGCCACTTCCCTCACCAGGGAGGCGCCCAAACACCTCTCTGGTTACTGTCCGCACCAAGTTACAGAACAATAAATACCCCGCCTCCTCTCTTCTTGTCTTTTCTACTGTTACAAAGAGCATGTTCCCAAACACTCCTATAGCATTCAATTTAATTTAATGCATTAAATAATTTTTGAAATATTCACTTCTCTGTCGCAAGGGTTTTTACGTCTCTCTTGGCGGTTTTTCCCTTGCTCTTCATAGTTAAGTCTAGCTCTAAGTACACTGAAGGGAGGTAGACATGGCCCCAAAGTGCAGGCCATGGCTGCCCAGTCCCTCTTTGCCGCGATGCATGTCTCCTTGCATGATTTTCCTTCCTTGTAGGCGTAAGGGGTTAGCCCTGAGACGCAAACAAATCCCGCCCTACCTTCGGTCCTTAACTTCACATAACACTTACAATAAGGTAGTTTAGAAAAAAAAGTGCCACCCGCCCGCTCGTCAGGGCGGTATGAGTCGTGATGTAAGCCAATATCACATAACTCGAAAGTTCATTATATATATATATATATATATATATATATATATATATATATATATATATATATATATATATATTATATATACATACATATATATATATATATATATATATATATATATGTGTGTGTGTGTGTGTGTGTGTGTGCGTGCGTGCGTGCGTGTGCGCGTGTGCGTGTGCGTGTGTGTGTGTGTGTGTGTGTGTGTGTGTGTGTGTGTGTGTGTGTGTGTGTGTGTGTGTGTGTGTGTGTGTGTAAAGGATATTCACAGTAAAGTGAGCACTTTTGAAAGTCCTCTCATTTGGAATAATAGTCAATAAGTTGTACCAAATAGGATATAAATATTGGTACTTAATTAACATATTGCACGCCCCACGTATGGTCGGTGCCAATTACGTAGCCCCAAACTTGTCGTTTGTTAAATATATATGCAGTCGCTGAGTTTAGTTACTATACGCCTCACGAATGGGAGACAATTCTGCACCAACCCAAGTAGGAGAATTATTGGTACATACTAATATCCTGTTTAGTAGCTCCGTAATACGAATGGGCGCTACCTCTGTACAAAAATATAAAAATTAAAATAGTTGGCACTTTAATCAATAGTATTTATCACTTAAAAATATATATATATTATTAAAAATTATTATCTATATTTCGCTTGCCTCGGCTGTGAGAATCTTTAAGATGAAAATCAAGTGTCGACATTATCTCAAATTACTAAAATCAATTAAACCTGGTTACTATTCAAAAGGTATAGTAAGATACTGAAATGAAATTTAATCTCAAACAAATCTTGACGTGTATATTAATGAAAAAAAAAAAATGTGACAAATGAAGTTGCAATTAATGTAAAATGGTTACTCCTTAGAATATTAGCTTTCTACCAATATCAATATTAATTTATTTATTTATATATATATAGTCAGCACACAAACTTAAAAGATAGCATCATTACAAGAAAAAGATAAATGAGTTTATTATCAGGAAGTTGGTCAACCAAGGAAACATTAGTAAGTAAGGTGGGACCCCGACTGAATGTATGAGTCGCTCTGGTTTAGATCTCATTAATATTTAACCTTTGAAAAACAAAGAAAGTTCGAAATAAAACAGGAGGCGATGGACTTAGCTGTTGTAGTTCGCAGCTGAATCTGGAATTCTCCCATTACTGTGCCCTGGACGCATACCTCGTTGACGACGATGTCTTATAATGAACTGATGATTTAGTAATAGATTTTTCAGCATAGTACTTTAAATTTTCCAACTAAAATAAAGGTGCTATTGAGTGATGTATTGAAATGTTCGGCTTAGTTCAGAGTCCGAATCGCAAGCCATGCATCGGCCTAAATAGGGCAAACTAAACAGCAAGAAAAAAATTGGTGACGATGTTTACCAAAGGCCATTAACCAGTTTTAATTTACAGTAACTAATGTGGCATGTTAGTAAAAAAGAGTCGATCGCTAGTAAAATGAGCAAGGAGAACATTGAGACTAATAAGTTCAAATTTGCTGCCGACAATGAAATGGGTTAATATACAATACTTCGTACTGGCTGATGTGAATTTACAGTAACGAAACAAATCCTTTTCCTAGGCAGGGTCTTCTGAAGTTTCTTATTTAGAGGGCCGGGTGTCTTCTTTACACCTATTCATAATTCTAACCAATGCTGTGGTTGATAAACCATTCTCTAATCATTTAATTATCATACCACTGTGAGCATTAGTGGGCGATTTTGGGGACCCAGTTTATTTGTCAGGGTCACTCTGGAATTTAGCGAAAGGTGAAAAAAAAATTGGCGAGTGTGAACTGTGACTAGGACACTGTTAAGTAACGTAGTCTGAGGACTAAAATAAGTAATAATTACTTAAAAAAAAAAAAAAAAAAAGGACACACTAGTTTTTATTTGGGCCATGTATTACATCACCCAAAGTGAACTCTTATTTCCAAAGAGAAAAATTATTTGGACTCTTATTTGATAAGGCAGGAGCTAACAATTGAAACGGTTGGTTTTGTGGGACGTATTAAACTGCTCCACATAGATACTTATAAGTGTTGCAGAGGAAGTGCTACGCTACCGGCAGGGATGCAGTGGTACTCCAGAGCCACGATGTCTACATCTGTGTCACTGTGAGGCATAGCCACCCGACGATATGAGAGACTGTAACATGTAATGCGTTATTATATCAAGTAGGTGACCATTATTGTTACCTTAAAGAATCAAAAACTTAAAAAACTTTTCCTAGCCATTGTAAGGACTACTTTGCAAATAGTGCTTGTTTTCTGTAATAATTTTGTGTTCGAAGTTTAATCATAGTATGTTCATTAGTGTCCCAGCAGACTGCAATCACATGTCAGCAATAGGCACTCCGGCATCCTTCTGTCAGCTTAAGTCCTGTAGTTGACTCCTGTATTCAACTACTGAATTGGCGTGTAACTGCGCTGACCTGGGCTCCGAAGTTGAGACTGCTTCCGGTGACAAACCTTCTTCAGAATTAGACAGTGATGAATGTCTATATGTGACTCGAAAAACTAATGATGAGACCCTCGGTTCCTTTGGAATTCACTCATGACATCTCGGCCTCTGAAAACTTACAAATACGCCATTAATTTCTTGCATTTTGCGTATGTTTGTGGTTCAATCTTGATTCCATTTACTCATAAATATAAAACATTCTTCAGTTAAACATTAGCGTCAAATTAACATCAATCAAGAAGCTCATAAAATTGGAGACATACTTCTATCAGCTTCCCATATATTACTTTCTTTTAGAACATTCATAAAAACGTTCCAAACATAAAAAAAAAGCTTTCTTTTTCACCCAGCATTATTTATGTTTTAAAAGAGAAAGCATATACTAAAATAATATATTTTCATAGATAAGTACCAGATCAAAAATTACAAAGTTATAACTAAAGGATCTGTTTAACATTTATACACCTATTTTACTTTATTAACTAGATAAAATTTACATATATGTACAACTTGTGACATTCAAATTACGTTAACATTATTCATCAAGTTAGGAAGAAAAACCAGGTGTTACAAAGTTTATTTTATTTTAGCCTTAGACGTTAATTTTTAAGTGCGGTGGGATATACACACAGCATCTATTACTTAAATGGCTTTATTTATTTAAAAAGGTCGTTAAAGAATAGAAAATGTTTAAAAGAAAACAAATAACTAGGGTCCCAAAAGTGTTCACTTTACCGTAAACAGCCTATATATGCATATGGATAAATATATGTATATATACATATATATGTACAGGTATATGTATTATATATTCATAAATAGATGTATATATGTATATGCATAAAGATATGTACATATAAAGGTATATGTATGTATACACACACACACATACATACATATATATATATATATATATATATATATATATATATATATATATATATATATATATATATATACACACACACACACACACACACACATACATACAGTGAAGTGTTCGTACACCCACTGAAAGTGATTGTGTTGCATTATGGAAGAACACTTGAGGTGTTATCTATAAACGTAATAATGACAGACATTATACATTTTAAATTACGAGAATAGTTTTAATAATGTAAAATGTACGGTATGATAAATATAAACTGCAGATCTAACGTCCAAGAAAGTATTAGTACAAGACCGACATACTGTCTCTTTGTGATTTGTCAGATTGCTTTACGCACAAGGTCAGGTTGCTTTGCCTGCAGGACGAGTCATCTACTCCTTAGTCATTATTGCGCTGCAGTGTGTAGTAGTTCGTTAGTTGAGAGATTTGGGTAGCTCTTAAGAGGGTAGCTCGTTAGTATGGGGCGAAAGCAGATGGATCTTCCAGGCCGTGTCCCAAATGACAAATTCGTTATTTTGTAATTTGTCGTTTCGTAAATTTCAATTCGGACGTTGTCAACAGTCACTTGTTTAGCACTCCCAGCAAAGCATTTTTACATTAACAGTGAAAATATCTTTTATCTAAATTTAATGCTTGACATGTAAGTAATATTTATATAATTGCTGGAATGCTGCAAATATGTTAATAAATAAGATAATAAGTTATGCAATAACGACTTAAATAAAAAATTTTGTTGCGAAATATATAAACAATGCACAACATTTACTTGCTTTTTTTAAATATGCCTAGTGTATTTTTTAACAGTTATTTGTTAAAAGAAAAGTTTTAATAACACATTCGCGTATGTGTTTTGAATGCCAAAACCAACATGGCGCTGATTTTGTCATTTTGTATTTGTGCTAGCATCCGCTAAACACAAAATACCAAATTACCAAATACGTCACCATTTTTGTATACAAAATTGGGTCACGTGATCATTTTGTTAACAAAATCTGCCAGTTCGGACACGGCCTCAGTGTCTCAACGTGACCATATAGTATTACTTAATATGCGAGGCTAGTGCTTTCGTGAGATTAGGAAAACCCTCAGCACTACCTTTACTAGGGCGAGTTTGATAATTAATGAATACAAACAAACGAGGCAAACAGAAAACAAACCCATCAAAAGTGATCACCTGTCGGGAGCGACGAAACAGTGTGCGCTTGGCACAGGAGGACCCGTCCTGCAGTGCTTTATCCATCGCGTCAGAGCTCGCTTCAAGAAAGGTGAGAGCTCAAACCATAAGGAATGTAGTGCACAGTGCAGGTCTCTAAGAGAAAATCAATTTATAAGTGAAACAAACAGGAAAAAGCGCCTACAGTTCGCAAATGCCACGGCGATATTCTCCTACGAATCAAAGTTTACTCGAATCGGTTCAGGTGGGAGCAGGAAGGTTCGGTGAAGTGAAGACCAAACATAGACCATGAACCTCAAAACGTAATCCCCACGGCAAAGCACGGTTTGGGGCTGCATGGCTGTGATAGTGTGGGACAGCTGGCATTACTTGATGGTTCAGGGGATGCTAAGAAATATACAGAGATGTTGCACCATAATTTAATCGGAAGTGCACAGAAGCTTCATCTTGAAGGGTCTTCCGTTTTCAACCAGACAATGACCCTAAGCGCTGTGCTTTGTTGACCCGTAAATGGCTTCTATATAATGCCCCCAGAAGACTTCTCTCTCCAACTCGGAGTCCAGAGTTTAATCTGATAGAGAACTTGTGGGGTTATCTTGGCAAAGAGGTTCAAAAACGCCGTCCTCCGAGTAAACAATAGCTTAAAGTAAGTACTCTCAGAAGCATGGTCCAACATCTCTGAACAATACACCAAAAATTTAATTAGCTCAATGCCACGGTGTCTAGAATAGGTCATCCAAGCTAAAGGGCTGCACATAAAGTATGGAAACTTTGTTGCAACGAAGATTTTATGAACTGTTCGTTTTCTTTCATAATGTATGAATACTTTTTTGGTGTTTTACAAGGATGTTTTATTTATTTACTTTAGCGATCACTGTAAATATAATAATTGTTGTACAGCGATGTGTTTTACTTCTGTTATATTTATTACTAAATGTGCATATGTTGCTTAATGTTACGTAACATACAAGATGTACGCAAAATGTTGGTGTGCGAATACTTTTTACTGTTAGGTTGTTTTGGGATGTTTTGTTAATAAACTCAGTAAAATGTGTGTTGTTTCGTTTGTTTTTTAATAGGTATTAAGAGTTATATTTATTATACATTCGTACCACAATGTCTATACCCATATTTTATTTTTAATAAAAAATTAATTGGTGTAATTACAGTGCGACGAACACTTACTAGAGCCATTAATATAGATCTTACATATAATTTGCTATAATATAAAATAATTTATCGATATAGTTCATCCCGATTTGAATTATTACTATTAGTAGGCCTACTACATCGCAGTATTTGCTGATGTCACGACCGTCTCTATTTCACAGTCTCTTATGTGTAAAAAGAAAAAACCCTCATGCACTGACTGACTTATCGACACACAGCCCAAACTTGCTTAACTTGCAAAGCCCATCACAGCTCTATATAGGATGGTCCGCCTAATGTGGATACCCCCAAAATTTCCGGAAAGGTTGCAGATCACGAAATGCTGTTTTCTCTAAATGAAATTACGCACAGGGGCAAGTAATTTGTCACAAAGTGACTATTCGTAACACGTGTATGGACATAAATAATTAAACCACATATGATCTTTCCCCTGGAAACAAAAATGTATTTCAATGGCATCTGAAAGTAGGTGCAAAGAGGAATTCAGTTATATAGCATATTGCAATGGAAAGTAACACTGAACTGAAACACCAATAAATAATGTACAAATATGATTAAATTAAGTGAGCTGGTAGCATGAGGTAGTGGACCTGTACTCACATCTGTAAGCAAGCAATATGCACTGTGACTCGTCCTGACAGGACCGCGTCCTTGTAGCATCGTAGTGCCTACCTTAATGGGGCAAGGGGCACGGAATACGATATTATTGGACAAATGAAAGTACCACAGCGGAGGGGAGATGGGCAACATTATTGCAAATATGATATCAATACATTACAATTTATTCAGATGCCAATGTAATTCAGGTGATTTGTTTCGTAGTCATTAATTGTACTGGGTAACGAGTGGGCACATATGCACAAAAGGAATAACAAACCAACTTGAGAAATGCAATCGCATCCGTATGCACAGTACAAAAGAGCACAGTATGGTTGAAATGCATCACATTAGGTATTTTCACAGCATGTGCTCGATGTGTTTACCATCGACAGCAATACCCATCAGTAAACGCACATGTAGCGAGCGACGAGCGGCCAAGAGTGTTTGTGGCGTAATGCCTCTGCAAGCTGCCACAATGCGTTCGTGCATGTATTATGGCATCGTAGGAACCGTGTTGTACACCATATCTTTCAGTGTTCTCCACAGGAAAAATCTAGAGGTGTGAGGTCGGGGGATCGAGTCTTACAACACCCACGCCCTAACCACTGGTTTTGAAATGTTTAATTTACCATTTGCCTCGCCAACAAACAAAAATGTGTAGAACAACCATCATGCTGAAACCACATATCACGACATCTGTTGAGTGGTATGTCTTTCAGAAGTGCCGGTAAGGTCTCTCTGAGGAAATGGGTGTACGTACAGCCGACCATTGTCCCTTGAATGAAGTATGGCCCTATGACTTAGTCTCCAACGATTCTACACCACATGCTCACTTTCCACTGTCGCTGGTGGTCCATGTACTGGACCCAACATAGATTCTCCTTCGCCCAGTAGTGCACATCTCGTAAATTTACGCGCCTATGTTTTGTGAAGGTCGCTTCATCGATAAATAATATGTTCTTCAGAAAATTTGTCATCACTTACAGGCATCAGAACAAACCTATAAAACTGAACATGCTGCTGGAAATCACTTTCATGTAATGTCTGATGAAAAGCCACGTGATATGGATGGAATTTCCATTGGCACAGTATCTGTAACACACTTGTTCGACTTATTCCTACGAACCTGGAAATTTCTCGGGTACCCATGTGAGGGTTTGCATCGACATATGCTAACACATCGTGTTTATGCGTCTCGCCCGTAGTGACCTTTCGTCGCACTCGTGTTGTGGAATTGCAATCACCTCATGACAAGAGACATGTGCAAATTCTTTGTATCGTTTGCTGTGAGATGGACTTCCGATTAGGATACCTTTCACCATACATTTGGACGGCTTGCTTGGCATTTCTGCCACACTCGCCGTAAATAAGTAGAACATCCAGTTTTCCCTCATTCGTGAACTTCATTACATATTTACAGCCACACACAGCAATACCACTTACCATAACAGATTATGGGGACTGGTGCTGCGCTGCTGCTGTTAGGAAGTGGTCCCACCAGGATGAATCATGGTGTGTGTATTGCTTGCTTACAGCTGTGAGTACGAGTCCACTGTCTTATGCTACCGGCCCACCAAACTTAACCATATTTGCACATTATTTCCTGGCGTTTTTGTGTTACTTTCCATTGCATTTGCTATATCACTGAATTTGATCATATGTGGTTTAATTATTTCTGTCGATGCACATGTTACGAATTGTCATTTTGCGGCAAATTACTTGCGCCTGTACGTCATTTCATTTAGAGAAAACAGCATTTCTTGATCTGCAACCGTTCCGGAAATTTTGGGGGTTTCCACATTAAGCAGACCATCCTGTATACATTCTCCCTCACTCGGAAAAATGGTTAGAACTATACCTTGTAGAGAGGCATGATTATGTAGTTACACACGTCTGATATATTGATTTAAGCAATCTCCAAAGGCGATGTATGGTGTAGGGAACTGATTTCGAAACCCGGACGAAACTCTAAAAAGTAGCGATTCTCTTTCGGACTTTGAAAAATCTGGTAATTTTTCCCAGTGTTTCGGAGACTTTCAAGAATGTAAAATAAAGGCGGGACACGAATTTTAGCCAACGGATATAGGAATCAGAGTGAGATAAAGAGATTTATAATTTGATTAATAACCTGAGTTTTGGAAGCCTTTTTTGCGATGTTCTTTAATTAATGTTTGACAGTTTAGTATTCATGCGCAATTGATACAAAGTTTCAGGCAATCCGTAACTGTTAGGCCGTGAAGGAACCTAAGTTTAAAGCCCGAAATATTTTGAAGTCCGAAATTCCGAAGTTTATGTTTAGACGTTGAGAAGTTAACGTCGATTTGGAAGCATTCTCAGGCCATACAGTGAAGATGAATTGCGAATACGAAGACCTGCCGTTGACCTCAACGATCATGGAGCCGCGACCTGATCGGCGCTGTCTGATAGTTGTCAGTGCCGATTCTGTGATATAGTTTTCACTTTCGGCCAAAATGCTCGGCGACATGAGAGAACCGCCTGTACAAAGAGTCTTTTTCGCGTGAGGAAACATTACGACAAAGGCCACGTGCAGTTTATGCATGACGACACATTGAAGAACTACATCAATAACTGCAAGGATTCGTCTTTTGAGAGCCAGCAATTATTGCCGCCAATACCCCTTGCTGCATATATGGGTACTTATTCCAGAGGCGATTATGATAATACAGTTATTGATGGAATGAGTGACCTGTGTCGTACAGTAGAGTCGGTTTGCGAAGAATGTACACTTGCAAGAATTTCGCGTGAAATCTAATAACTTTGAAATAAACAGCCATCAGCTCTAAATACTGATGACCGTACAACTCCTGCTACAAAGAAAAGTAAGTTCAATATATAGACTACAAAACAGGACGAGAAGATGATAGTGAAGACAGCATAGATTAAAATGGACACGAAGACAGTAGTGTAGCTGAAGACGATAGCGATTTTCTCAATGCTTTGGCATACCCCTCCACCACATTTTCTGCAACAAGCGACATGGAGATGGCATAAGACGCTGAGAACACTGGCTGCATATTTCCCGAAGACTCGAACAAACTCGTTAATAGACTCAGACATTTGATCGCTTGGCAATAAGGTGGAGATTTCTCGCACATTAACGAGATATTTTCAAACATTGGAGAACGGGATGTCGGAGATTATATTGCATGATGTGTTAAACTGCTTTCTTCTGAAATTGTAATTTTTAAAGTAAGTATAAAAAATTTTGTTTATAAAATGTCTTTTTTTTTTTTTTTTTATCGTGTGTGTCGGTTCCTTTCATCCCTCATAATTTTGAAGTGGTGCTATTAGCACTCGCATATTAAAGTACTGAATGTTATTCAAGGTGTAATAATAATAATGCATGGGTAGTGCACAGCATGTAAAACATTAATTCAGCCAACATGTACAAATTTCGGGGCAGTTGGCGAAAGAATGTAACTTCTATATGTATGGGTGGGAACAAGCTGAAGGTTTTATCAAAGGATCGAACAAGGGTTTAGAATTGATCGAAATATTGGTGAGGATTGGAGGAGGACGATTGTTGGTGATTGCTGAGGATTGGTGAGGATTGTGGATCGCTGGGGATTGCAGTGGAGGTTTTCGGAGGATTGCAGACGATTGCAGATTATTGGTAAGGATGCAGCGGATCGGTGAGGATCGCAGAGGATTGTGGAATTGCGGTGGGGAATTGCTGAGGATTGCTCAGAATTGTAGAGGATTGGTGATGATTGCGGAGGATTGGTGATGATTGCGGAGGATTGGTGATGATTGCTGGGGATTGAGGAGGTTTGCTAGGGATTGCGGAGGAAAATTGGCGAGGATTGCTGGGGATTGCAGAGGAGGATTAGCGAGGATTGCTGGGGATTGTGGAGGACAGGTGAGTATTGGTGTTGGAGGATTGGGATTGATCGAAGTATTGATATCTGGGAAGAGCACGAAAAATAAGACTGTTTATCGCATGTGCTGCTCTCGTATATTCCAAGTCTCAGGTACCTATTACTATTGGTTCGTAAACCATAGACAGGTATGTCTATGGCAGTGCTGGTAGATGCTGATCAGTACCATGATTATAGCATACTTGTGCAGAGAGTCGTTACTCATATGATGAGCTTGGATTGGTCACACATACAAACATTTTAAAAAAAATCTGAGTTGCATGTTTTTATTCGTACGAAACCACCGAGGCAGTGAATCATTTGCAGATTCCGAAATCGTGTATCAGATTTCAAGAGAAGATACTGGAAATGTAGTAACTGAATGAGAAACTTTTGCATGTTTCTGCTAAACTATGTACAATTTTGGTACAATTAAAAAAATTAAATATTTTTTTTGCAATAAAAATAAAGGAATTTTTAATATCAAAAAGGTAATAGAGATTTTTTATTTGACATACCTATGTGTATTAAACCAATATGGCTACCAGAAACAGACATATATGCTTGAAAGTTTAGTGGCTGTAACTGCTGAGCACGTCCGGTACATTCGACAATCCCGAGTCTGAGTCGAACAGAATATCTCTCACCTGCACAAGCTACACAGCTCCCTCCCATTTAAAATATCGCTCCCGTATCTCCATACATACACTACTTTTGACTATAGCTATTTATTAAATTTTCTGTTAACTGAAGTTGTAACAAAGATAGAATGGAGTTCAACTGAAGAAGGTTAGGCTCATTCGTTAGCATATCACAGTTTTCTAAGAACAGTCCAGTTTAGTGCTACCCCATTACTTTTAAAAACATTTAATTGCGACAAGAGCGGGAAGTTAAATTAGTCGCACGATTAACTGGCAGAACTTCTGATATTGAAAGTAAACGTATGTCTGTGATACTTCACTGATTACATTTCATTACGATTTCCTTGTCGTAATTGTACGCCCAACCATAGAACTGTCACGTTACAGCAAAGCACACATTTTGGTGTCATGTGAACCACAGAACCACGAATTACGAAATACGATGTTTTTGGGGCAGCGTGGCCGAGGGTGTGTGTTTCAGGTCAGCCTGATAAGAGAAGGAATTGCTGGTGCGTGTCAGCAGCTCTCGCTAGTACACTGGAAACATGTTAAGTGAGCGTGTACAGCGTTAACATATTCCAACTGCAAACTGGAGAGGAAGGTGGAAGATGAAAATATCGGATGGTGATAACTGTATGGAAAATCTCCCAGCTAGTCTGTTAGTTACCAGCATATCTTCTGAATGTTTAAAGACCAGGGACACGCAAAATATATTGATAAAGGCCCGCCTTGACCATTAAAATGTTTCTGAATCTCTTCCCCCTCCTTCTTTTTTTCAAATTGCAAACAAAACTAAACGTTTAAACCTACAAGTCTCGTGCATTTTGAATATTTGTATTGTTAAGGCCCCCGCCTGCCTGACACTTGAACTCTGAGACAATGTTGTTAATTCGCATTTTTCTGCAAAATTATTAATTAAACGTGCGTCCAGTGTGCTGCTCTACAAAAAGTACACACACTTCAGACGAAGGCTGTAGAGTGCTTTCAAGACGTCACGTACTTTAGAAACACAATTTTAGAGTACTCAAAAATGGCTAAAACAAAGCTTTTTCAACGCGTTCTGTCTCAAAATATACGCGTCAGATACATACAGAACTACTCAAGTACCTGAATTGGACCTTCCTGTAGACTTTCCACCAATAAAATAATATGGTCACCTCTGAAATTTGCATAGGTAGACGCAGTGCTACGAGAACACTGCACGCCAGTTCAGAACCTCGCACTTAGCGGCGATGGCGCATATATGATGCGCTAGCTCCTGCGTCTCTCGGCCTCAGGCGCGGAAGAAAGCTTCAGACAGACTGAAGCCTTAATATAATACGATGATTTTTCACGAGAATGTTAACTCATTTAACAAATGTTTGTTTAGTTGATTTTTTTCCCTTCTGAGCAATTAATACGAATAGATATTTCGGAAAGTCTGGTTTCCTTGCATTGTTAATTTCTCAGATTTCATTAAGCATATCAAGTTCATTCAGCTATCTTCTTGTCCATTATTTGGTCAACCATAGTTATCGACCTGATTTTGTACACTTAATAATAGTTGTTTTGAAATACGAAGTGCATATTATAAATTTGAGGCCATCCTACGAAGCGAGGCAGAGCGGGCCAGATATTTATTTATCACCCTCCATGACATTCCATTTGGTCCGCGGTTCTAATCACACTCGTCAGTGCGTGTGATCTTTCGAAATGGAAATTTACGTCCGTTCGTTTCAGCGAAATTAATCCTTGTTCTTAGGTGATCACTTCAAGTCTGGAGTGTTTGATGTCGAAAATAAATCAAAACACGCCTGTAATACACAACGTGCAAAAATGGTGATTTGGAACACCGGGTTTGCGTAGAGAACCTAAAACTTGAGATGGAAATATACAGCTCATTTTGTCTTACGGCAAACCATTTGGTCACCAGCGGTCATATGAATGTAGAGTACGATAGTGTGTAGATTGCAGATATGGTGCAAAACTTCATGCCGCGGTGGTATAGTGGTTAAACTACTCGCCTCCCACCAATGCGAACAGGGTTCAATTCCCGGTGGGGTCACCCTCGGATTTTCGCATTTAATAATCGTGCTGGACGATGCCGCTGGTCAGCAGGTTTTCTCGGGGATCTCCCGTTCCCCCCGTCCTTGCATTCTGGCGCTGCTCCATCTCACCTCGCTTCACCCTCATCGGTTCTCAAGACCTCGATGTTAAGAGTCGCCCAAATCTCTCCACTCATTTCACTCGTTACTACGTTTGACGATGAGATACTGAATCATGTGCAAGATGATATTCTACTACGTGCGGCCACATGTTCGCGAATGGACGGTGATGTAAATCCCACCTGTCTAACAAAGTGTTCTGGACTCCTATTGTGGATCGCTAGCACGATTCTTATGTTTTTACTGTAAGTGGTGTGTATTAGGCAGGATTTCTCTTTTCTTTCGCAACCTTGGTGTTATAATCCGTCATTTTTTGACACGGTGTTCAAATATAGTATAACCGTAGCCCTCCTTACAAGACAACTTTCGTCTCAAGTTAGTTCAGATCCACAGTAGGGGTAAGCGAGACTAAAGACTGTTCACGATAAAGTGAGCACTTTTGAACTAAAACTTAGAAAAACGTCACTGCCCCTGCCTGCATATATTTTAACAGGCGCACTGAGTGACATGCGCCCAGTAAAGTGGGTAATGAAAGATAGGAAATAGTTCCATATCTAAACGTCAAAAAAATAGTGTTAGCTAAACATTTGTGCAAACTGAAGTTATTTATTTTCCTCTCTATTTTTTTTTTAATGCATCTAAGTATAGCCTAAGAATGAGCATATTTGTAACACATTTAATTTTATAATAATTCAACAGTTTCACTTGACCGACGCATGAATAAAGTGCTGAGACCCGTTGCCATGTTAATTTTACATAAGGCGGAGGAATACACAACATGCTTACAGAAAGATCTTGAGCAGGGCTTTCAAAAGTCCTCATTTTACCGTGGACAGCCTATAATAGCTCTAGACGCTGTAAACATAGGCCTAACAAATCTGTATTCCAGTCGGAGTAGGACTTTCACGTGCAATACTACGTTTTTGACAACATTATGCGTACAAATGAAAACTGTGTTCATATCTTGCATACAAAGTCGTTAAAGGACTGCATATAACTATACGCAATAAGTGATTGACAGGAGCAACCTTGTGCGTGGGAAATTTGGGGTTGTAGTGTAACAAGTCAGTTTCAGGAAAACCCAGGGAAGTACGCAGTTGTTAACTCTTTGCCAGAGGTAGACTATGTGACGTCATACGCATACGTACATAGGTCCCTTGTTTATTGTTCGGCACTGTCAAGGTAAAATAAATTCTTTCCAAGGACCTTCCCATCGGTAACGTATTTATTTTTCTTGTAGGCTATATTTAATATATGAATATTCACATATTTCTAATACAAGAGTTAAATTGAGAGAAAAAGAAAATGTGTAGACCTATATTAAATTTTGTTGTACTGAATTACTTAAACTAAAAAGTGATTATTTTGACCACAAAAAGAAATTCTCGAATTTAATTTTTCAAGAATGAATGTGTCCCCCCCCCCCCCCCCCCAACAAATGCACTTCTTCCAGAAATGTCCCAATTGCTCTTGTCTAGGTTGAGTTGATGGTGGGTAATTATAAAGTCCTCGAAACATTTCAAAATATCGGTACACGTGAATGGTTCGGAAACATGTAATAACTGACACACTGTGTGAAAGACAAACTCTCAGAGATTTTTTTGCAGTCTTTATAAATATTCTGTGTGTCCACCCATCATCACACGGCACACATCTAATCTGTAGTCCATTTCTTCCCATACCAGACCCAGCATATCAGGAGTGACAATAAGAACAGCTGCGGTGATGCGGTGTCGCAAGTCATCGAGGTTCTGTGGTAGAGTTGTTACATAAACTTGATCCTTGATGTGACCCACTAGAAAACATCGCAGGGCGTCAAGTCTGACGACCGTAGAGGCGATCGGAGTAGCGCCTGGTCAGCGGCCGCCACACGACCTATCCAGCAACGCGACGTCTCATTCAGGTAACCTCGTACAAAATTGTGGAAATGTGGAGAGGCGCCATCTTGTTGGAAGATGAAGTTCATGCTATCGGGTTCAAGTTGCGGCATGAGCCACAATTGCAGCATGTTGAGATAGGTCGCGCCATTGACAGTTCTCTCGGCAAAGAAGAAGGGACCATAAACTGTCTTGATGGACATGGCATAGAGCACGTTAACTTTTCGGCGAATCGCGGACGTGCTCGAGACTTTCATATGAATTCTCTGTTCTCCATATGCGTGTGTTGTGGCGGTTGACCTTTCCTGAAAGATGGAAAGATGGTTTGTCACTGAAGATCAATTGGTTTCCGGAAGTCGCCCATCTTCCAGATGGTTCTCTACCTGATTCGCCACCATTACAGCAACAACTGTTAGTGGCGCCCCTGTCGGCGATTTTCACAACTACCTCGCCGGCACCACGTAAAAAAAAATTTTTTGAGAGTTTGACTTTCACATAGTTGTCAATTATTATATATTTCTTAACCATTTACGTGTACCGAATTTTTTAAATTTTTCATGGACTTTATAATTACCGTGTAGACGATTCACGGTTGATTTAAACTTTTCTGAACCCCTATTTTAAGTTTAAGTATATTCCTCCGCCTCGTGCAAACACAGCTTAACCGAGTCTAGAAAATTACACCAAAGGGACACCGCACCGCATTCGTGCACACTCAGCGTAACAATATTTTGTACATAACTATTTCTTACCATGGCATGCCAACACACATATTTTTCCCCTGTTTTTTTTTTTTCACGTTAATTATAAATGAAAAGTTATAATTTGTATGTAAACTATAAGAAAAAATTAAATTTTTTAAAATATAAAGTATTTTTTATGTTAACAGAAGTATAAAATGCTGTTGATAGGATACAAGATACCGTACTGCAGGCTAAAGGTGATATTACATACGATACCAAATTCCATAAAAGCTTGTGCAAGGCTCGTCATAGCGGCCGGTATACCGGTTGGTGTGACTCCCGTCATGGCATTTCCCGTCTGGTACCGCCAGATTTTGTAAAAGGTTTGGTAACTGGGCACGTCCTATTTTTCGTGTCAGGTTCCACTCCATGTTTCGTACCTGCTAGAAAGATGTAACTTTTGGGCGTGAGTTCGAAACTCTCTCGGGCCCATTTTATTTATTTATTTATTTTTTTTTACTATATATCTCATCAGGTCAGTAATTTCCGTCAAAATGAAAAATAACACACTCGTGCTCTAGTGACTTCACGTCATTTTCAAGAAAATGAATGAAATTATACTAGTAAGCAATCAATCTATGTAAAAGGCGAACAGTAATATAATAATATTATGATGTGCTAGCTAGTCTTTTCATAGGCTTGCGCAAGTTACTAACTGGTAGCAGTTCTACCAATGGCGTTCATGTAACTACAAACCACACACTGCTCATCTACCGAGGGTGCCAACTGCTAGTACGCGAACTGCTGTTGTGTAATATGAATCTTCCATGACGGATCATATAGCGGCTGGCATACCAGCTCGTGCGCCAAGGCTTGTAGAAACTTGTACAAGAACCAAATATATGCTGTTCACGGTAAAGTGAGCACTTTTTAAGGTCCTTTTAAATATTTCCTTTCATCCAATTTCCATCTTCCTGCTGATTTTGTGACCAATAAACACAGTGAATATATTTCACCACCCTCAAAATTTACTGCCTGCGGCTGCAATAAGATATGTCTATTAGTGGTTAATGCCTGTTGGGAGGGCCTTAAAAAGTGCTCACTTTACCGTGAACAGCCTATACGGCCGCAGGTATCATGTAATAACGGCTTTGCGAGCGCCAGTCTGCCAGGCCGCGCGGCCTCGCCCTATGATTCACATCACCTTGTTGGTTTGCAGCGGGAATGCGGGCTCGCTCGCACTTCCTGACACGTGACGTGAGAGCACAGTGTTTCACGGCCTTTGTCCCTCCGTCCATTACACACCTTGGAGCCGTATTTCTCGGCGAGGATCAAGCGCGTAACAACAATGCGCGACTCGCAGTACGCGCGTATGCACACGTCTGTCATGTAACACGTATAGTCTATACGTGTGTTCTTCACACGTTTTGAATCAAACCTTTGAAAAATCACTTTATGTTTGACGTGTTTGCGTATTCTCTAAATATGTCATGTAACCCAAGCATTTTATACCTATAGGCTATTCACAGTAAAGTGAGCACTTTTTAAGCCCCTCCTAAAAAGCATTAACTCCTCATCATGGGCGTCGACACCAGAAGGGGCCGGGGGGGGGGCATTGCCCTCCCCAAGTGTCCGGCAAGGGGGTGGGGCAAGTTGTGGTAAATCTCAGCCCTTGATTAAGATATTTTTTAAAGCTCATAGCTGCGTTTTGATCAATTGGACCAAATATTTATTCATTTATCTGCAAGGTTCTTCTCTCGTTTCTTCACATTCTATTACCCTGCAAGTAGGCAGTAATATTTAACTGACATCACGTTTCACGTATTCAAGTGTGTGACATTAACAAAGGCAATAGTACCTACCCTACTCTTATTCCTGAAAGGTATTATTTTTACGATGGAATTTATACCTGCTCGTGTCCCCTGCTCTTCACCCCCGGATTCTTTTTTGGATCTCGGCGGCCATCCATTACCCCCCTCCCCCTTGGCGGTACCCTGGCTAAGGACGCCCTAGTCTCTTAATATTTTGCTTGCTTCGTGCTCGGCCAGTAAGAAACTTTGTGAGTTAGTATTCCAGGAACCCTACTGGAGTGAAGTCGTATGGATTGAATAGCTGTCTTAGTACTTGACTCGCAATGAGGCATACAGATTAATTTAAGAGTGCAGCAAGAAGGTGCGAGAATATTACATTATTCTTCCAGAAATGTGAAGATATAAATAGTGAGCACCCTAAATATCTCAATAATATAATAAATGCGAAAGTTCGTATATTTGTTTGTTACTCAATCACGTCATAACGAATAGACGGATTTGGATGAGATTTGGTACAGGAGAAGATCATATTCTGTATTATCACATAGAGTACTTTCCATTCTGGAAAAACGAACAGTTTCTTAGGAAATATATAAAATATGCCACCAACCATTTGAGTAGGCATTGGTTGGTGGTGTTTTTATTCCGGGATGAAAAGTACCCTATGTGCTAATTCAGAATATTAGAGCAATAAAGAATAATTAATATAGAACACTTGATCATTATAATTAAGGTTTGAATTTCGCACGCGGATGGAACAGTGGGTAACAGCTAGTATGTTTATATAGAATCATATTTTATTAACAGAACTTGAAAAAGCAAACGTGTCGTTGAATTATGAATGTACCTATACATTTTTATTCACTTGCTCTAAATATTGTGAAAAATAATTAAAATAAATATTATGGCAATAGATTATGGTAACTATGTTTTATGTGCTTATATTGGCTATGGCTATCTTAATGAAAATTCACATTCAGTGAAAAGAGTAGAACTAACAGTACTCGATTATGTTTTCTGTATAGTATTATGCTAAGATTTTCTCTTAAAACGTAGGGTCAACGTACGTTCAATGCTGTACACTGCGATGTGCATTACAGTTTGCATCTTCTTTCATAAATGTGTGCAATTTTTAGACTTAACTGTCAGTACTTATGTCGTGTTAACAAGCTTGCTTATTGGTGTTGGCACTATTAATTTAACAAACTAAATAAAAAATAATGTAAATTCATATGTTGGCACCCAGGCAGATATTTTTACTTACAACGACGCTTGTATTAAAATGCGTTGTAGCCCCCCCCCCCTTTTTTTTTGTATTTAACAGTTATAAGTACGAACTAAAATATACGCCTTAACTGAGGTACAGTATACGCGCCGAGAAACAGAACCCACGAAGCATTAATTTAAGGACATCATGGCCATGCTTAAACAAAGAATCATTACCTCTTTTACATTAGGAACTGAAAATGTTTTTCGTACCACAGACAGCCAGATATGCGAAATGCTTTAAGCTATGAGACGGTGGTTTTGGTGATAAAAACTAAGAGATTAAATTCAATGAATATTGCAGTACAGTACTTAAGGCGGTTTTACGATTGACTTTACAGAATAAATGCGCCGAGTGCGTAAGATATGAATCAATGTATTCAAGGGTATCAGTTTATGACTGTCGTGTGCGAGCTGTGACGGGTCGTGTGCGTTCTTAGCGTGACTTAAGAGTGAGCGGGAGTCAGCTAAAATCCCGCGATTCTACCTGTGGAAAGTATTAGGATGGAAAGGTAGATGATACGATGTTGCACTAAAGAACTCCTTTGTTGATGACACAGGATTACAATCTCGAACGTTTTGCCACTGGTGAAAGGAAAAATTATGCTCGGGAAAAGATGGTATTTGGGTGACGGGGGAGGGAGAGAGAACCGCCGGAATGACCTGTTATCATTCGGGACTGATGATATCTTGAAGTGGCACTCGGTGGCGACTTTTTCGCTTCAGAAATTTAAGTTTATTTGCAAATCTGATGGAAATAGTGGTTTGTGCTGTTTAAACGTTGTCCGGTATGGGTTGGCGACACTCGCGTAAAGGAAATGGACGTGGTCTTCTATTGAGCTGCAAACCGAAGAAATGGAAGTTTAGACATCTACAGGACTACTTTGCCAGAAAAAGGTACGTTGCATGAACTTCATACTAAACTTACATCATCTAAGCATAGTAATATATTTTACTGTCCAGATTATACAATATAGTCAGACTGTGTGTAATATGCAACGTTTTTATTTTATATATAGGCCCTATGTCAAAGTTTTTCCAATTGAGGGATGGTGGAGTAGAGATAGTTGGGCGGATATTAACAGATAAAGGGACACATGAAGTGGATATGGAGCGGCGCCTAGAATAAAGAGGGGGGGGGGGATGGGGGATCCCCGAGAAAATCTGTTGACCAACGGCATCGTCCGAGTACGAATCCCACATGTCAAAATCCGAGTGACCCCGCTAGGAATTAAGCCCAGATCGCCTTGGTGGGAGAAAACCTTCTAGCCGTTGGACCGCCGCCACGTATCATGTTATCAGTTACTGGCTTATGAAAGGTATGAATCGAGACTATATCAATATGTAATCTTTATACGCCCTTATGTTAATCGGGTTATTTTTCACGTGTAATACTTTTTCGTGTCACTGCGAATATTCTCATCAACTACGGTAGGCAATGCCGTGTTTTATATTGTTTATGTACCTGAGGCACAATCTCTCACAAGCTATAAATACAATTAAATTAAATGTTCGTGCTTAACAGTTATGATAAGGTAATTTCATACGAAGGTCGACGTTATGTGTACATAGAGAAAGACAATATGTGAAAATTTTTGTAATTATGTTCTTAAATTAATTTAGCCTATTTACTTGCATTTTATTGTACATTAATCTGTCAGTCTTTTAACACGAGTGAACCAAAGCTATATTGAGTTGAGACATCTAAGGTCTTCAGAGCCGATAATAAAAAAATGAGGTGAGTTTGGAGCAGCACTGATATGGGAAATGTTGAGAAAACTTGAGACCCCTGAGAGAACCCGCCAACCAGCGACATTGTCCGGCACAATTCTCTAACGCTAATATTCGGGAGTGACCCCACAGGGGAACCAAAGCTAAGTAATAATGCTGTGTCTTTTCATTTACTCAGTTAAGTATACAGGTATACTATTTATTATATATTATTTTTTCTAAATAATTACATGAAATTTATTATTTTCAATAACCATGATATAATTTTTTTCTTAAAGAAATATTTTATTAATTGAATGCACGTAATTCAATTTAATAACGTTTACAAATTGAATGTGTGACTAATTTTCTAATTCCTAACATGAAAACATTATTTTTAATTAAATTATATTGACTAAAGTATGTCACATTATCTTATTTCATTTAAAATTATTTATTAATAGTATGTTTGAGAGCTGAAACCTTTTTATGCATGTAGTATTGTTCAAAGTCCATTCTGTGGGGAACTTGTGGGGCACTTATTGTTTTCGCCTTTTCTGCATCGGCGTCTGTTAACGTCCAAGTATGATTATTACTAATTAATTAGTCATGCGATGGGGTAGTTTTTCAGCGGTAGGCATTCGTTTATGTGGTACACTATATATATATATATACACTTAAGTCGTGTAAACTAGTGCCTTATTTTCTGGACCAGGCACAACTTCTTAAAACCTTATTTTTCACATGGCTTTACCCCCAATGACATGAATGGTGTTTGGTAATGTGGCTATCATCTGTCATGTGTTCCAGTTTCACTTTACAGGGACAATTTCCTTTGTCACTGTTTTTAAATACTTAGTGTACGGTAGGGCAGTGCTTAAAAATCTTTTAAGAGTTCGTAAATTTTAAACGTCTGAGAGTCGGACTATACATTCTTATGCTATTTTTTGTTGGTTTTCGACTCTACTGACAGCTGCCTCTGGACGTCTATTGTTGGAACATTCTATATATATAGTGTGGTAATGAACCCTATCGACAATCTTCGGCAGGTGATTCCTCAGAAAAAAAAAGGGTCAAAAAATATACACGACTTATAGGCTAAGTCTGTTCGTAAGGGATGTAACCACCCTTGAAAGTGTAGTTGCAGCAGAGGAGTTTCACTAGTGACACTGCCAGAATAAACGACAAATGTCTAAGTTTGTTGATACTGCAATTTTAAACGACGAAATAAAAACCATGACAAATCTGGGTTCGGGTGTGAACCCATCACATGAAAACGGACTTATTGGAATCCCATTCAAGCAAAACGCAATTGTCCTATATTTTTCGTTGTTTTCTGCAGATTAGTAATCTACCGAACACGGTGAACAAAAAATATGTCTTGTGTTTTTACACTGCGTGCCACCGTTTCCGAGAAATGCATTGTTATCAGCAAAACTATTCGACTCGATAGATAAGAATATGGATCAATTTATCGAGAACTGTGAAGTGTAGAGTGAAAACACTATACGTTGTTTTTGTTTGCCATGCGTGATTGATAACCAGTTCACAACAAAAACATACAAAAATGCCATACATTAAAAGTTTAAACGAACAAACAGCGTTTGCATCCCATTTGTGAATTTGAAAGTTTAACATTTCGGAGTTTTACGTTTTTTTTCTTTTGCTTATTGGATAGCCCACATAAAATGTGTAGCAGAAAGAAATCTGTTCACTGACCCCTGTACCAGCCATTTTTTGCAGTTTGCCTTTTTTTTTCACGCGCCAATATATTTCAGCGATTAGCGATTGCTCTCTAAGCCAGCACTGATGAATTACCTCCACTTGTTGAATAAAACGAAATAATGTTAAGGAATACTACAAATTAAAAATTAACCAGTTTATTGGGTACACCTGGGCAATATACAGCTGACAGATCTTTCATGTTATTTTCATTTTTTATTTCAGACAATTGTTCTTTCTGTAAGAGTTGTTTGTAATATTTTTATCTTCCACAGGAAGCAATCGGATTCACCGAGTGTTGAAGTAAGTCCTTCAGTTGATGCACAAATGGATAATGAAATATTATCTCAGACAGTTACACAAAAACACAATATTTCTGTGTTTGACAGTCATCAACAAAAAATGCAAAGAAGACGAATAGTGGACATACATTTTGTTTATTTCTTCCTTAAAAGAGCTTGATAGTCACAGCTGAATGGGGTGCACTCTGAAATATATGGATGTTGTCTGCGAAAAACGATGTGGTTTGCGGAGTTGTTTTATATTTAAATGGCAAATGTGCAATGATGAAATGTCCGTGTGGAGTGAAAAAGATCCAGAGAAAATGTACATGAATACAGCTGCAGTGAGTGGAACTATTTCTTCGGGTGGCGGACACGCACAGCTTGAAGAAGTGTTCTCAGCAATGGATGTGCCTGTCTTATCAAGTAAGGCTTTCCATAAATATCACATTATTATGTGTGATGCTAGAGAAGCGACAGCTTTGGAAGAAATGCAGACTGCTGCTCTTGAAGAGGCTAGGCTTGCAAAGGAAAAGGGAGAAGTTGATTCTGACGGCATTCAGACGATAACGGTTGTTGCTGATGGTTGCTGGTTCAAACATTCCTACAGAACCAACTACACTGCCTTGTCTGGAGTGGTATGTACTTAATAGCACACATATGCACATGAATATTTCATGCATTTTCTTAAAAAAAAAATTAGAAATGGCCAAGGCCGGATCTGGATTTGAAAAGGGGGTGCAGGATGCCCCGGCTGCTGGACTAGAGGAATCGTAATATGGGCCGAAATTTTCTAAACAACTAAAACAAAAATATTCAAAAGTAAATTGAATATATGTGATTTTATCGTAGTGTTTTCATGAGTGTAGAACACCGTATTATTGTTATAAATACAGTGCGTTATTACTGGTTGCATACATTTTAAATTAAAATTTTACATTGAAATGCACACGGAGGCAAAACTAATTCTGCGAAATACATTTATTTCTGGCGGGTTGGCGAGGAAAAAAAAAAAAAAAAAAAAAAAAAATTTGGCACAAATCGTCATAATTTCTGCTCCGGGAGAAAGAAAACGTAGATCCGGCCGTGGCAATAGTGAGATTTATTTTGTTTGCAGCCACTACCAAAGTAAATAGAATGCTAAAAAACGAGGAGCTCAAACTCACTGATGGTAGAGAAAATGATGTGTTTGTTTTGATGTTAGATTGTAGTTATTTTTGCAATAAAAAAGCTGTTTAGTATTTATTTTGAGGATACCTGTTGGAATAAAACAAACCCAATTCAGTTGTTACTTTTGTATAAAAAAAATTAATTGGGAATCGAGTCTTTTCTAATAATAGTAAAGAGCTGAATAAAATACTAATAAATTCTAGTTATAGAAAAAAATTAACATAAAAAAATTGTGGCGGTCTGCTAATAATTATTTACATTAGTAGATTTATGTGTTCATAACCATTTGAAAATTGATTTTCATTTGTAAGAAACTTTGTCTTTTTATTTGTGTTAGGTATTGGCGACGACTTTAACGAAAACCTAAAGTCAAATGTAGAAGATTTCAATTATGTAACCACATTTAAGAAAGAAATTACGTGTTTCGCCATTAGTTTTTAATTAAAGTGTTATAATATTAGTGCGTAAGTAATGTAATATTGCCTCCAAAATTATCAAAAACATTTACTGTTAAAGTTACTATTATGACTGTTTACAGTCAGCGATCGTAGGCTACAGAACTGGAAAAGTTTTGTACATTGGCGTCAAAAACAAATACTGCTATACTTGTCATAAAGAGAAGAAAAATCCACATTAACACTATTGCTGCAAGAATTGGGGCCGTGAACAAAGGTCGACTAGTATGGAAGCAGCTGTCATAGTAGAAGTATTTTGTAAAAGTCAAGATATGTACGGTCTAAAGTACACACAACTCATTGCTGATGGAGACAGCAGTGTCTATGAGGAGATTCTTGACGCACGACCATACAAGAACATCATAGTCGAAAAAATCGAATGCCCGAACCATCTACTTCGAAATTTTTGAAATAAGCTGAAAGATATTGCATCAACCTGCAACAAGACTCAGAACACTGTCTTCATGAGAAAAAAAATCGGGGATAGCAAATTTCGGTGTAGAGCTGCTGTCAATAAAGTTATTGACTACAGAAGAAACGAAGATACATCATTTTGCACGAAGGGAGAGGAACTACGGAAAAATATACTCAACAGTGCCAGTCATATTTTCGGTGAACACAAGCAGTGCAAGGAGAGAAATTACTTTTGCAAATCTGAAAAAAATGAAAATTATGTTCCAGCGCTTCAGAAGTGCGGCCTGTTTCAAAAAGTGCAGAACGTTATTAGATATATGAGTAACCAGAGCAGAAGTCTCATTCACAAAGTTAACAGCAACAGAGTGGAGCACTGCAATGCAGCTGTAACAAAATTTGTCTGCAGAAAACGAGTTAACTTTTCTGCAGGCCGGTCATACAAAGGAAGATGTTCTGGAGCAGTTGGTCGCCACAACACCGGAATGCCACTGTACAAAATACACACATTTATGTACAAGAAAAGTTCAGGCGTCTTATGTAAGAACATGGAGCACAGAAGGAAACGAAGAACGCAAACAATAAAAACGAAAAACAACAGTCAGTGCAAAAAGAAGTTGTTCAGTAGAACTGAGGCAGACAAAGTTCATGGCCCTAATGTTGAGCGACCAGATCTTGATCCGAAAACATTCAAGCGAGAATGTGACGAATTTCTAAACAAACTGCATCTCACAGAAAGTGAAAGACATGCCGTGGAGAGAGCAACTGTCTTACAAAGAGAGAGAGAGAGAGAGAGGATAATGGAGAGGACGAAGAAGAAACATTCTCACTGCATCTAATTTTGGAAGGGTTTGCAGAATTCTGCCGCACACAAGTTGTGCATCGACTGTGAAGACTATGCTGTATAACCACGTGGAATGTGAATCCCTTGCATACGGCAGAGAAAATGAAATCAGAGCTACTGCTGAAATTGAAAGTAAACTTAAACTGAAAATACACGAATGTGGACTTTTTATTGACTCATAAATACCGTTCCTTGGTGCTACTCCAGATATATTAGTAGCGGCAGATGGCACAGTCGAAATTAAATGCCCATTTTCAGCTTCAAGAATGACGCCTCACGAGGCCATTGTAATGAGAAAGTGATATGTTGGTGTATTGACAAACATGGCAAAATTCTTAGCTTAAAGAAGAAACATCCATATCATTATCAGGTTCAAGGCCAGCTCCACATTTCAAAGAGAAAATTTTGTCTGTTTTGTGTTTGGACACCACTGGGGATTGAAGTTCAGAGAATTGAACAAGATAACGAATTTTGGAGGATTGAAATGCTCCCGAAGTTGGTGAAATTTTACAATCACTGCTTATTAGCTGAACTTGTTGACCACAGGCACACCAGGTCCATGCTAATCCGAGACCCGGAATATATTATTGAGGCACAGAGAAAACAACAAAAAAAAAAAAAGTGAAATGAATTTCTTCCAACATTGTCAAAACTTCTCTCGCAAAACCTGAACTATTATCCCATTTCTGACGAGACACAAATTATTGTTATTATCCCACTAACTTAACCCAACGGGTTTTATAATGAACAGCCAAGTTACCATATTTTTCAATTTTTAAATTCACATTTATATGTTTTGGTTATGCACTGTCACATTTATTTTGTATAAGAGCTGTTTTTAAGATAACTGCATCTTCTACATTGTTACACTGAAAACGAAAGAAGAGAAGAAATTCGAAAATTTTGTTGACTCAAAATATTAATGTATTATAACATAGTACAAATGTTAGTATATTTTTACAGATGACATGAAAGCGAGGATGATGGGACTGTGAAGTACTACAGTTGTAACATACCTTATATATTGTTTTATAGATTTTTAACAATATATAAGGTATGTTACAACTGTAGTATATATATATATATATATATATATATATATATATATATATATATATATAGTAATGTCGGTATTTTTTATTTTTTATTTTAATATGTTCATAGGATGTTTGTTTACACATGTGATTGTGTCCAGTGACATTCGGTAAGATTTCGCACCTGTGAACATTATGATTATCACACATGATGATTGATTTCAGTCGTTTGCTTACGTTAAATAATTTAATAATTTGATTTATCATCAAGGAAATATGTTTGATTTTATTGTATAATATGTAATATTTGTATTTGGACATTACTATTTATATATGGGGAATGATGTTACGTGTATATTACTATGGATTGCATTGTAAGTAATAAACTGTTGACTATATGCACGACTTGTATCAACATTAAATACGTAAGTACATTTGATTTGTATAAATGTAGACAACAACTAAAACTTAAATATTGTTTTATAATGTTATTTTTTTTTAAGTCTTTAAAATTTGTTGTCTAACAATATAAAAAAGATTTAGTTTGATATTTTGTAAGAACGATAAGTAATAAATAAAAATAAGTTGCGATGCAATACATATTTTATCTTGAAGTTAGCGTATGACTCAATCAACATTCAACCTGTCTAAAGTACAGTAACTTGTGAAGTCATGATGCTTGTTCGGTTATTGTTTTTTTTTTTAATACTGCATTTAGTTCCAGTTTTAATGATAATACTTTGGTTTAAATCTGTACGTGCGTTTTCCTCTGTGATATATTTGCTTAAATTTTAAGTATTGCCGTACCCTGAATCATATCACATTCAATAATAATCAGACGTCTGCTACGTCAAACAAATAGAAAGAGAAACAGAGGTAGTTGTAACGAGAGCATGTATGAGATAAAATTATGTAATTAAAATCCTGTGAACTATTTGGAACATATTTCCTTAATCATTATTTTTTATTTTATTTTTTTTATTTTTTTTTTCCACAATTGAGTCATTGGGTTGCTAATGCGGTAAAATTTTACTACGGCACAAATACAGAAGAGCTTGAGATCTGCAGTTTTCAGAAAGAAATGAACAAGTGTTAGTAAACATATATGAGAGGGATTTCTGGACAGTAAACTTCTCCTTGAAAGCATTGTCACCCCTTCCCCACCCCGCGCCCTGGCTTGTTGTGGTCGCGAGTGATGGGAACAATAGATAACGTCTGCAGGTAAGATGCCCCTACTTGGTTCAAAAATGCACTATCTCCAGAAGCTACTGAAATAGCTAATATTAATATTAAAAATTAGATAATTTAAGGGAAACTGTTAATAGTAACAATTTATGATACATCACAAAAAATCCACTGAGTATATTCTTGATAATAGTTTTTTAAAAATTGCTAATACACTTACTACAAGAAGCAGCTCAGCTGAGCACGATTTATTATACCATGTCACAATAATCGCCAGACATCAAGATTGTTTATTTATTATAAATAATATAATTTATATTTAGACAACATAGTTCTTTTCTTTGCATCAAATGCGACCAATAATGTAACTATCATTAAATTTGTACATTTAGAAATTCTGAAAAAGTCCAGTTAAAATTAACATTGCTTATTATGTCAAGACGAAGTAGCCAATCAGATCACACTGACAGTTGTTGGCAGGAAACTGTATTTACAACTTGTTTTTCGGTTATGTCGTATTGTGAAATCGTGTAAAAGTAATTATTTAGTCGAGAGACAGTATCCTCTTAATTTAAAGAATAGTTCATGGCCATATTTTCTTCTTTCGTGGAAGAGGTTACTGAATTCGCTTTAATTAACCTTTCAGATTTATTGATGTAAATGACTAATGTTGGCATCGGTTTCCCCTTCTATACGATTTCACGAGTTTTTTTTTTTTACACAAGCAGTAACAACAGATAATTAAAATATATCTGAATTGTCCATTTTTTCCAGGTTATTTCGGTTGCTTACATTTTCCAAGATTTTGATTGGCTAGACTTAACAGTTGCTAATTCAATCATAAACTGCACAACTTCTTATTGTTCATTTTCCGTGTGCTTATCTAGTCATTAAGTACAATTCTTAATTATTCAGTCTTTAATCGTAAGCCCACCTTAAGACTGCAGTACATATAGCATGCACTGTTGCCAGACTCTCTACTCTAATACGACGTTTAGAAGATCGCTTGGTTGAGATTCTATGTGTGTAAATAAAACATTTTAAGAAATTTGAAAGCCTTGTATTGACGTAAATTTAAGAATTAAAATGATTACTCGACTAAATTTGTATGCACTTTTTAAAAATCATTTGTCACACACATATATGTTTATGTATAAATATACTTTATATATATATACACTAATTCCTACATACATCCTACATTGACCTAGCGTTGCCCCTCCCCCTTCCCCCCTGAAGTTGACACAGGTCGACGCCCATGCCCCTCATAAATATATTTTATTGCAGTGTCAGACGTTAACTTTCGAGAATGATGAAATGTTTACACTGTGTTTATTAGTCATAGTGCAATGTTTACATTAAAAAGTGGCGGAAAGGTAGGAATTAAATGAAAGGAAAAATTCAGCAGGGCCTTAAAAAGTGGCCACTTTACCGTGAATAGCCTATATATCTGTTAACGTAAAAGAATATTATTTTTGACTGAAATTAACTTTCACTTATATTGTATTTATAAAATATATTATTTCATTTGTAATTAATACGAATAAAAACAGAGAGAAAATACGTGTGTTGGTAATGCCTAGTATAGGCTGTTCACGGTAAAATGAGCACTTTTTAAGGCCCTTTCTAGAGGCATTAACCACTAATAAATATATTCTATTGCAGCTCCAGCTATTAACTTTTGGGAGCGGTGAAATGTATGTATACACTGCGTTATTAGTCACACGGCAATGTCTATATTAAAAAGTGACAGGAAAATATAAATCTTATGAAAAGAGAAATTCAGCAGGGCCTTAAAAAGTGCTCACTTTACCGTGAATCGCCTATAAGAAGTAGTTCTTATGAAAATATTGTCACACTAAATGCGCACGAATGCCGTGCGTTGACCCGTCGGTGTAGTTTTCTAGTCTCGGTTAAGCTTCGTTTGCACGATGTGGAGAAATATCCTGGAAGAACTTAAGCAGGGCTTCAGAAAAGTTGGAAGCAACCGTAAATGGACTATAGCCACCAACTCATCCTAGACAAGAGTAATTGGAACATTGCTGGAAAAAGGGCATTGTGGGGAAAAAAAAAAAATACTTGTGTCATGTACCCTTATCCCGAAAATAGTTCACTTCTCTTACGCATTAATATCCTACCCGTGCGAGTGCCTGACGGATGTTTTCGTCCTTATCTCATAAAGCAGTCACCATTATAAACATAAATAACACTAAAAGACCATAGAATGTACACTAAACATGTCAGAGTGGCGCTCTACCTGCGAACTCCACGTAAACTGTGTTTGAATTCGTAATTTCGTGAAATGTAGTTAACCATGTGCTAAATTCGAAATCTTGATTAAGCACTTTGTTCTCAGGTGGCATTGTTAGTTGAACAAACAGTTCCGATTTGTGATGAACTATATTAGTCGTCTTGATTTCTATGCCCCTCGCATGATGAACTGATGCTTTTGTAAACTTCCGGTTCCTTTTTTCCCCTTATAAGATTGGCTCTACTGTTGGCGAGGTATGCTACAGTAGCCATGAGGCTGGAGCCATGTTTGGTTCAAGCAGTCACTGGTTCAGTATAAGTGGTTGAGTGACTAGTGCACACAATGTCAGAGGTCTGTCACCTTACAGACTTTCAAGAATTTAAAATTACTATCTAAATGATTAGCATGGCATTATTTTTCGTTGTGATATGAAATAGTAGTGTGAAAAAAGTACGGTAATGGAGAGAAATTAGTTTTCAAAGTTAATAGAACGAGCTATGGAAAAATTTTTATTTACTTTTTATATCTCAAAATTAATACGTTAGGATACAGTCCAGAATAATCGTTCTTGTTATTAAAATGGCATGAAGTGTATTTCCTGGGAATTGATGAGGTTCGCCCGTATTTCAATTTTAACTTTTGGGGTACAACGGACATGAAACCCGCTCCTCGAGTGTGGGATTTCATAGAAATTGCGCCATGCCACCCCTGCTACTTCAATAAATACTTTAACTGAGACCTAAATTTGAGTTAAAATAACTTTTGTAAATTTGTACGAACTAAGATTTTAAATTTAAAAAGAACATGTTGAATGTTATTTTTAAAATGATTTAATATTCTGATTACGTTATCATGGATATCTTGTCACGAAACCATGATACATGTTAAAACTTGTAAAACAAGTTTGTTTTTTGGTACTGAACAGCCTTAAACCATACGACGTAAAAAAAAATAAACTTTGACATTATATCCTTGTAACCATCTGTTTTCATTAGAAAACATTCCACAGCATACGAGTGTTTTACTTGACTTTATTTTATTAGTCAAACACATACACGCTGCATATTTCGCTCGCATAAACACATTTCTCCCTTCCAATTCCCAAACTATTCAGACGACTATTTGTGGCGACGCGTGGCTGGTAGAAGTGTGTGGGCCGCGCGGCAGTGCGATCCTGCTGCTATCTGGGTTACATCTTCGCCAACGTGCAATGTTCCTCTTTTTCTGCTCTCAAGTCGGAGGTCGGTGACCTCGTCCCACGCGTCAACGCAGTTATTATATAAGGAGAACTAGCAATCAGGCTCATCGCCGCCACATCGCCTTAGTCAGACATTTCTCTGTTTTATGACGTGAGTACGTCTTTAAATTTGCAACCGTAGTGGGAGGCAATCCAGAAAATCCGATGATAACAAAATCGGGGGATACAATTTGGCATTGCAGCTCCGAATCTGTCGTCTAAATTCAAAATTGAATTACCCCACTCGATTGCCAAAGGATCAAAGAATATTACCGTTGAGTGAGAACTGTGAATCATCGGGGGGGGGAGGGGGGAATTTTGAGTTCGTTTCGCAGCGTCTCATAACTTCCGCGTAGTACATCTTTTCACTAGGAGAAGCTACGACGCTCGTTTGAGTTTCAATCGACAGCTCTCGTCAAGATCAATCGATTGCGTGTATAAAAACATTTGTGTGGCGTGGTTATGGCGAAATTGTTTGCTTTTAATGTAAAAAATTAAGAAAACTTAACACAATGTCGGCCTATGCTCGTCAAAAAGCCAAGTCGAAATACAGAAATCGTATATGGTTGGGAAAGAGCATCTCAAAAGCAATCCAGTGATACCCATAAAACGCCATATGATCGAGTGAAGCGGTGCTAGGAACGAAAGAAAAAAAAAAACCAAGGCGTCCGAGCGCGTCAACGTAGACGTATTTACGCAAAAACAAACACCCCATTTTTGGGGGGGGGGGAGACTAAATGGGAATTAGCGATGCTGACATGTATGTTAATTAGGACAATACTGTGGGGAAAAGTTACTTCACGATATATAGTAATTAATTGCATAATATTTTACAGCAATTACATATTTTTATCACAATTGACGGATTATAAATTATTTTACTACAAACTGTTGTCAACCTTAGTTACGGACAAAATAGAAGGGGGAATTACAACCCCCAAACTACCCCCCACTTTTTTTTATTTTGCTACGCCCCTGATCGCCGGTGTCTTCAAGGGACGAGCACAGGACGCTTGTTGGCCTCTATTGCCTCTATAGGCAGTTCAAGGTAAAATGAGCACTTTTGGAAGCCCTGCTTAAGACCTACGTGTATGCACGTTGTGTCTGCTTCCACCTTATGTAAAATTTACATTGCCACGGGCCTCAGAACTTTATTCATACGTCGGACAAGTGAAACTGCAAAATAATTAGGAAAGAAAAATGTTTTGCAAATCTGCAAATTTTTACACTTTTATGCATTAAAAAAGCAGAAAGTGAAGAAGTAATTTAAGTCATCACAAATGGTTACCTAACACTTTTTATTCAACGTTAAGATATGGAACTACTTTCCATCCTTCGTTACCAACTTTACTGGGCGCATGTCAATCAGTGCACCCGTTAAAATATAAGCAGGCAGCGTCAGTGACTTTTTTTAAGGTTGATTTTAAATTTGCTCACATTATCGTGAACAGCCTATAATTATTGTCTTCACCCGGAATCTCTTTGCGATCTGTTACAACAGATTACTTCACCATAATACGAGAAGGCCTTTAAAACATTGGAAATCCGTCCTTTGTTGTTAAAATACAGAACATTTGGCTGCGTTTTGTGGCTACGGATAAGATTTAAGAAACGTCATACGTGTATGTTGAGCAAGATCGCGCAATGGTAAACCTTCGGTAAGACCTGGGTTCGATTCCCGGTGTGGCTATAGGTACTGCTGGAGAATGGCGAGATGGTTCTTCACTCCAGCCCGTGGCTGATTTCATCCTCGTTACAGCTTCTCTGAACAAAAGTTTATTTCAAAAGTTCCTTACGACCTCGCTGTGGACGAGACGTTAAGCACTGCCTAAAATAAATATACCGTATAACTATAGGCTGTTCACGGTAATGTAAGCTACTGTGCAAGTCGGAAGAGTGCAGTGCACAGTTTCAGCGGATATGTTCAATCATCAACATATTGCTGTTATGGATGGATATGTTTTCAAAGGTTGGTTTTAAAAGCGCTCAGCGTCGCGAACTAAATATAGCCTCCGAATTGTGAGGTTCGCGGTTTAAACTTTAAAGCTTGGTCTCCACTCTCCACGGAGTTTCTCAGGATGTCCTTTTTTTTCTTCCAGACTTCTCCAGTTCACGTTAATTTTGGTCCCCAAGAAACTCAGTCTTCTTTAACGTTTTCCAAACCTAGCCCTGAATGTGGTTTCGTCTGCTGTTACAAAACCATACACAGTAATTACCTAACGTACACAATTATTTAGTTTTTCTACTAGTATTTGCATTTTTTTAGATTTTTGCGTGCATTATTATTATTATATTGTAAGGAGTCAAGATTATCAGTTGCTTTCTCGTGTGAATCAAACATTGCGTGTCAAATGCAGTGTACCTTGCAAATCAGAATCGTGTCACTCCATACGAGCTACGGTGAAGACTTTTAAGAAGTCAGGGGCAGCAGAGACAACGGCGGTGGTGTAGTATTCTGACTACTCACCTCCCACCGGGTTCAAATGCCAACGGGGTCGCTCTCAATTTTCGCGTCGCCGTTTCTTAAAGTACTCCCGTTTCTTCCACCATAGTATTCCGTCACTATTCCATTCCCTCGTCATTTCACTCTGAAAACCTTACCCATTATTAGCGAACTCGTTGACGCACTTCAGAAAGGCTACTGTATCTCAGACTGGCGTACAGGCCTGCACTCGATTTTGCTGCAGATTTTTCATTAATAAAAAGACAAGACCAATGTTAATGTCCCATAGCTACACGCAGCAAAGCGAAAACACTGCACAACAGTTCAGGGCTTTGGGCATATTGGCACACAGTGGGCGTGACGTGTGTCGCCCTTATCACTTCATTGTTTTTGTGCATCAAATGCGGAAATAGCTTTCAGATAGACGGGCTCTGTAACAAACTATTTTGTTTGCTTATGCGGACAGCTATCAGAAAACTTCCAAATATCAAACGTACGATCTGCATGTATTAAGAACACAGCATGCATAAAACTAAATTGTCATTGAAAAACTACTAAATGTCATCTTTAAGCGATAGAAAAAGTGTACACATGAAATTTGTAATTAAGAGATAATAATGCTGTAAATTATTTTACCCTATTGTTGAACATGGACGTACATGATTTCATCATAGTTCTTGCTAAACTATCAGAAAATAAGGTAATACATGTTACACAGTATATCCAAGTTATGTTTAGCCTACTTTCAAAAGGAAAGGAAGCCTTACGAGATCACATTCCTGTCAGTGTGTGTATGTGTTGTGTGTGTGTCCCTTAAAATTTTTTAACGCGTGAACAGAATTTTTCCAAACTCGGTACAAGGACATTCGACTTTATGTAGACCATTCCAGATAATTACTTTCAAAATGGCGGCCATTTTAAAATTTAGGATGCTCCGTTATATCTTGGGAACCATTCAACCGATTAAAACTAAATTTTGTATGTTGACAGTTCATGATGTAAACATTGAATTTAGAAATAAATATTGTATCCGCCATTTTGTAAGATAGCGCAACATGAAAAATACAAGCTTTTTTATGTTATATCTTGAAAACTACTCAATCAATTATTGCCAAATTTGGCACGTAATTAAACTATAGCGGGGATATATAAACATACGTATTCAATTTAAATCGGTTAGGCACTTATTTTCAAAATAGCGGCCATACGAATATTTTATGTTTATTTGGTATAACAATTATACCTGTTAATTTCGATCAAACTTTGTAGTCTGATTACAAGCGTCACATGTGCCAATAAATAGCCACTTTTGTCAGCCATTTTGTAAGGCAGAGTCAATTGGAGACATTAAGTTTTTATGTCGTATCTTGGGAAACGATCTACCGATTCCGACAAGATTTGGCAAACAAATAATATGTCAGGCTATATAAATTTATATGTTTTAAGTAGACCAGGCACTTATTTGCAAAATAGTAACCATATAAAAATTTTAGTTTAGTTTAGTATTCTACATCTACGGAACTATGTAACCAATTATAACTTAACGTATTTAGGAAACAACCAAACACGTCATGCATGGAATGGTTTTTCAAAGGTTTGATTCAAAACGTGTGGAGATACCACCAATAGAATATAAATATATTTAATTATAAGAAATTTAACACAATTTTTTTTTTCCAATTTAACTGCATGACATTTGGATGGCGACATTTACCTCGTCAACATATCCACATGTGCCCAGATACAACATTTCCCCCCTGCGCGCAGGATATCTGAAAGTTTAGGGACCCTTTGAAGTGTCCTTGAATGAAGTATCCTTGAATAAGGCAGCTACAAGTAGTACGAAACAGGTGAGATGGAAGATACACGTTTTGCAAATCTTTTACACTATACCGCAGATAGCTTATAGCCTCCCTCGACACCCAGTTCGTTCGCCTTTCGTAGCTATGTGACGTGACCCGAGCTTTCAGAGATATCCTGCGACACCTGAAGTTGCAGAAAGTAGCTTACATCCCACGGGAACAAAGCTGCAGTCTACACTGCTTGCGTGGGAACACCCTGAGTTCTCCCCCGGCAGTCTTCTGGACTTCACGCCGAAGACGTCTGCGTGCACACACTCGGCGCCTACGCAGCAGGAACACCAGTCTCGGAATCCACTGCACTCCGGAATTGACACACGCGAGCTATATCTACTCCCTGGTCCTCTCGCTGATTCACTATACTAAATTAGCCTTGACTCAGCAGACTCGTCGGTGTGGAGGCTGATACAGGAGCCTAGTTCTCGAGCCTGTTGGGATGATTTCTTGATTTCTCTGTAGGAATGATGTTTTACCACTGTCTTATTGCTTAAGGGACCCGTCTACCTGGAAATATTTTCCGAATATGAAGCGGAGAAGTCCGGGAGCGATAAGGGCTGCACTATTAATGCGCATCAAGAGCGCCATCAAGCTCAAAGCTCTGGATTGGCGCTAATCGTTCTCGTCGCACTGCGTGTACCTATGAGACTTAAAGCTGCGAATCTTGCATTTTAGCGGAAAGTCTGTAGCAAGTTTCGATGCAGGGCCCTTGTGTACTCTCGTGTGTATCTGATGCGTATATTTCGAGATACAGTGCTTTGAAAAAGCCATTTCGTTTCTACGTCGAAGCGCCATGACATGGTATGTCTAATGGATGTAACTGCTTGAAAGCACTTAAGTCCTCGTCTGACGTAGGCCTATATGTTATTTTTGTATATCATCACATTGGGCGCACGTTTAATAGTTTTGTGGGAACACGTGTATTTCAATCTCTCTGCAACGCATTTCAAGCGACAGATAAGTGGGCCCCTGAAGATCGATTTCTAAACAATCGAGAGCGAAATTGTGCTTGTCGGAATTGAGTAATGGAGTGTCGAAACAACCCGGCAACAAGTAGTTGGAATGGTCATTTCTCTATAGATTTATCGCTAATTATGGCAGCGTATTGTAAGAATATTGTAAACTGACGCTCCTTTTGTAGTTTCGTATGACTGTAACTGATGAAAATAATTCAGCCTACCGAAACTGATCGTGACCGCAACTTTTTCGAAAAATTCTTATAAACATTATTTTTTAATTCTAACATTTAAATCCATAACAGTAAGCGGTTTGGATATTTCAAAAATGCTTATCAGATCACAAATACCAAGAACTTACAAATTATGAAAACCCAATTTTCCACGAAACTCTATTATTTACTAAAGCAGTCAGCAAGCAAATTGTTGGTAATCTGAGCAGCTTTCCCCATACAGAATATTTCGCGTTTCTCGGATGTAGTCATAGCGCTCATATTTGTACCTAACAATTTGTTACAAATTGCACTGACTGAGGTCAGTAGCTGTCAGTAGCAGTGCTGATGTTCTATTTAATTAGGACATATGCTAAGAAAAAAATTACTTCACAATATTGTTACGACTTTTTTTTATAAAGTATGTGGATATAGTCAGGTTGTGTAAGGGATGGAGGTATTGCTTAAATAAAATAACTAATAAGCATTTCTTAATTTATTGACAAACAATAAAAAAAAACCTAAACTTAATATCTCGACAATAATGGCTACCACTTGCTATTTGCAGGTGCGTCCGTCACCTAACAGAAATCAACTGAGTAAAATGGTTACAAGCAGTATCCATACAAAAGTTCATTAACACCTTTTTAATACTATTAAAATTATATGTTTGATATCCGACAGTTTCAGTATTTACAATCAAGTATTTATCACTCGTTCATTCAGTACCACCTTGTTTCAGTTCCGATATCGCCAGTCTTTCCTGTTTGGAATGTTCTAGAGCACCCTAGCACTCCATTCCACAGTAGCCCTCCATTCGTCGCATATAATCCATTCACGTTTACTTCACACTTTTCTGAAGCCCTGCTAAAGTTCCATTTACATGATATTCCTCCGCCTCATATGCAAACTAAGCTTAACTAAGTCTAGAAAATTACACCAATGGACAACGTTCCGAATTCGTGCGCACTCAGTTCCTAATGATTTGCATGAGAACTTACTAGGTGCTACCAACACACATGTTTTCTCACCGTTTTCTTTCGTATCCTATATAATAAGTATACTCTGTCTGTCTTTGAATACCTCTAAGTCACTTGAAACTCAACAGAAGTTCTTCAAATTTTGCAGAGCGAATCCTCAGGGTAAAATACAGGTAAAGTTCGAATTTCAGCTAGATCGGATTACACAATCATTAACTTTTGCCCTAAAACCTCATTTTTTAATAATTTTTTTCCTATGAAAAGTTTTGTATTAATGCATAGAGAATATTTCATAGAGATATGAAGGTAATGGAATATAATTGTTGTTTACTTTAAATGTATTGCTTCAATGTTGAGTTAATTTCCAAATGGGGCCTTAGTGGCTCAGTGGATAGAGCGATTACAAGTGGGGCCGCAGTGGCTTAGTGGACATAACTATATCAAGTGGGGCCACAGTGGCCAAGTTGATAGATATATATCAAATGGGGCCTTAGTAGCTCAGTGAATAGAGAGATTCCAAGTGCGGCCACAGTGGTTCAGTGGATAGAACTATATCAAGTGAGGCCGCAGTGGTTCAGTGGACAGAGCGATTCCAAGTGGAGCCTTAGTGGCTCAGTGGATAGAACTATGTTAAGTGAGGCCGCAGTGGCTAAGTGGATAGAGAAATATCAAATGGGACCGCAGTCGCTTCAATGTTGAGTTAATATCACATCATTTCATTATTACCTACATATATCTATGCTATATTTTTTTTAATGTTTGTATTGTAACCAATTTTTTTAACATGGTAACTGTATTAGCTCTGTGACAATACAAAAAAAAGTCACGGGCTGGGTCTCCTAGTTTATTATAAATGAGTGATTAAAATTTATAAGTAAAATGCAGGTAAAATTTCCGTATAAGTAAAAATAAGACACTTTCATATTAAAAGAGGTATACAACGCTTGTGATACATGGTTAGAGCCACGAGTATCTCGCGGATTGAGTTGGCAGCAAGCTGCTGGGAAGTCCTATATACACTCGAGCCATTATCGTTTGCTTATTAGTTGCTATGATCAACTGAGGCCTCTGTAGAGGACTGTTAATACTCACTCACACTACTGCTTCCTGCTTATTACTGGCTCACAGTTAAATGGGGCGTTTCTAAAGAACTGTCGTCCAATCACAACAGTAGGAGAAAAGAACAAGTGTTTGGAGTCTACCTCGCCTCGGCGAAATACTAGTGGCTCTATACATGGCATATTAGGAAATAACTTAACACGTCATACATGGGGTAGTTTTTCCAAAGGTTTGATTCAAACAGTATGAAGAAACTGTGAATGCAGTATACAGTGCCTTTCGCAGCACTCGCGCAGTATCGTGCGCCGCCGTTCCTCCACTCTTCGCCAGATGGCTGTCGAGCACTCCCGACTCTCCAGCTGCGGCGGTATTTATGCCGTCGCGTCGATGCGCTTCGACCCACGACCTTCTTCACATTTCGGGTTGCGCTGAGGGAGGAGATGACGAGAGTTCGCGCGATAGCCCGCAGCAGCTGACCTCTTCAGCAATGAAGGAGGCTGCTGTGACAAGTCAGGTCAGCTGTCAATCATTTCCCCGGCCACCCGGCGACGCTGGGGTGGCCGGGTCTGCCTGGGGAAGATGCGGGTCCGTCCTCTACGCAGAGTGCTCGGCGCGGGGGCTTGTGTCTAACAGTATAATAAAGTGCATTATGCCGGAATCACATAGTCCCGACCAGCACGACACGACACTTAGAACTAAAGCAACCAATGAAATACAAGATATATCTGACGTAAGCCCGACAATTCTGTCGTAATACCAGCAGTTTTGGATTAGAAATTATTTCTATCCTTCGTAGTGTCGTGCGGCACGACGCACAAAGTGTACAACCTTGCAAAATTAACTTGTTTGATAGGCGTTCCCAACAATGGAAAATACGTAGCTTAAAAGAAAAACGAATTATGAGGAATTATTTTACTTAACTCTTATAAATAATAATTTTACCTTTGTATGCATTAGCTATAAAACTTTGTCACCATCATGTATTCCAAATGTCTCGTCTACCAACCGCCTTTGAAACTAGCGTAGTTAATCAGAGTCTTCTAAATGGATCTGAAAAAATTCTACTCGTGTCGCGTCAGTAAACTGTCCGGCTGTAAATTCGAGCAGGCACAGTAAACATGGTCGTGGTTGCGGTTTTTATCGTGTCGTGCTGTACTCGTCGGGGCTGTGTGATTCCGGCATTGTAGTTTACGAAAATTACATATTTTATAACAATTTGAAATACTATTAATAACTTTAATACAAACTGATGAAAAACTTAGAGGCAAAAAAAGGGGAGGGTGACAACCCCCTATATCCCCTCACCTACCCCCCTCCCCCCCCCCCGGCCCGGTTTCTCCCCTGCAGCACTTGTAAATGATCTTTGTTCAAATGAGAGGTGTACACAGACAGGAAAGGTCATATACCATGGAAATTCAAAGCCTAGTACACACTGGCATCTTTCTTGTACGAGAAAGTGAAAATATAGGTGAAAAATAAATTTAACACTAAAGTGCCTACTAGCTAGTATGCACGGAATTGTGTGATCCATACACACGACACTAGCTGGTGAGCAAGAAAGTGGATGGTTGATGTCAACTATGTAAGATTTGGAAGCAGTTTTTGTAGTATTGGAGGTAATTTGTGCATTATCAATAGCATCTGCAATAAAAAATAAAAGATTTCGTCCAATCAGACATACACTATTTACCAAAAAGTAATTGGGCACCCGTGAAGATAGGTAATTCAGTACGTCAGTTGACTTGTGATTCACGGCCTTCGGCGTAGGACCGCTGGTGTTTGTCCGTGGTAGCATGAACACAGAGGCCTAATGTAACATTCTGGATAATGAAATGCTCCCAACACTGTGGCGTTTTTACGGAATGGACCCGTGTTACTTCCAGGATGACAATGCCAGGTGCCATGTTTCAAGGGCTACTATGCAGTGGTACGTCGACAACAATGTTCGCCGATTGGACTGGCCCGCCCAGAGCCCCGACCTCAACCCCCGACCTCAACCCTATAGAACATCTTTGGGACGAATTGCATCGCCGGGTGAGGGCTCGTCAGGCGCGGCCAAAATCCATTGCTCAACTCATGGAATGGTTGCAAGAGGAATGGCGACGAATCCCCGTGGACGTCCTGCAAACACTCTAAGAGAGCATGCCAGACAGGGTGGCTGCTGTTATAGCCGCAAGAGGTGGCCCTACGAGATTCTAACGGGGTGACAACCACCGAGCAAACATTGTGGAAAGGTGCCCAATTACTTTTTGGTAGATAGTATATTTCAAGCACTAAATATATACAAATTAAGAAAATGTGAAGTCACTCACAGAAAAAAAGACCAACCTCTCTATTTTTAGAAATTCATACACACAATTATTTACGATAGTGGGACCATTAAACATTTTATTGTATTAAACGCTTTAACATATTTGCTTATTACCAGCATCGACAAATGTATGTTGTATTTACATTCGACTTGTACACGAAAGATGTAAAAAAAAAAAAAATAGGATCGTCCCTATATGGCACTAGCTAGTATACAAGCTCTTGTGTGCTAGTCTAGCATACTCGGCGGCCGTTCATACGATGCAAGTAGAGGTGTACAAGAACAAGTGATAAAAGTGTACAAGTGATAAAACTCGCCTGAAGATCAAATGAGCTGCGGAGCACAGAGGCTGCAGGGAAAGTGTGTGAAAAGCGAGCACAAGGAGCAGTGAGGCGTGAAGTACGCGCCTGGCAGACCGGAAGCTACCGCTGGTTGTAGCAGGAAGTGCCTACCTGTCGACCGCCACCCGGCGAGCGCCCCGGCCGTGAATACGAATGTCAAGGGCACTTGCACTAAAGCTGGGTTCACTATTGAAAAATTAAGCGCTTACTTAAGAATTATAATGTGTACAGAAGAACTTTGCGTGTATTGTTTAACGTCTTGGTTCACTTCACAATAAAAATTAGTAATTAGGTTTTACTTCAGCGTTAAAAGAAATCATTATATTTTATATATTTAGTCAGTGTTGTTGTTGGTAAACTGGTATTTACAGTAATATAACCATCAAAATATTTAAAAGGCGTTTGGATGTGCAAGTTTGTGATTATATGTGTGGATTAAGTTCACAATAATAAGCTTCTCTGCCAGAAAATGTCTGCTCAGAAGAATGATATGCTTATACGGAATGGTTGTAAAACGAGGCTAGGTTTCCATCCGAAAGTAAACAGACTTGTCGCAAGTGTTTACTGGCTGGACTTCAGGATTATCACGTGAATTGTGAATCATAAATCCAAAAGACGTAGTTCCATGTGCGAGAACTGCGGTTACTGTATAATTCTTAAAACTGTAAACTCAGCTTAAATCGCCGCCAGCAGATTCTTGTTAAGGGTGCTCAAAAGGGTCAAATGATTTCCTATATTTTCAGCATTATTACACACTTTTTCGTTGGGGGAAAAAAAAAAAAAAAAAAAAAAGCATGACAATGACAGCAGGTGAACTGAGAGTCGAATGTCATATAAATTGCTACATGTGTCACTCCTGTGAATCCAATAAACACTAGGGGAGAAAACAAACTGTGTTTAAACAACTTTATGAAATTTTCACGAAGTAAGATTTTAAGTTCAAATTGTCATATTTGCATTAAAAGAAACTCATGAGAAATATTGGTTACAAATAATTTTGTACTTTTACCAACATATCATAGATGCCAAGCCACGAAACTATGCAAAATCTTCAAAATTTAGATAAACCTTTGGCTCTTGAAAAGTTTTAAGGTGTTTGAACTGCGTTACATGTTAAAAGAAATTACGGAACTACTAAATTCGTCTCCAATATGTTTATCTACGAAAAGAAATCACACCCTACGCGAGGACAAAAAAGTACTTTAAATATATCCTGCATTCTATAATTAATTAAATATCATTTTGGAACTGTCCAACATCGTAAAAAAAAAAAAAAACTGATTTTTTAGACTGCTGCATCTTCAAACATACTAACAAATCATGAGCTATAAACTACTGTAGGATCCTGTATTGAACTTTGGGTAAATAAAACTACAAAGTGACCGCGTGAAATCCACAAGTGCACGCAACACGAGAACACTGCACGCCAGTTCGGCGATTGCGCACTTGATGCGCGTAACAGTCTGCCTGCATCGCGCTCCCGCCTTTCTGCCTCAGACGCGAAAGTAACTCCAAGTAGATGACTGACTTCTCCCTCTCGGCCGCGATGCCCGCCTCCTTTGTATTCAATTCCCTCTCCTTTAGGCGTGAGGGACTCAGCCCTGAGATGCAATTAGAACCCGACTCTACCTTCGGACTTACACTCAACACTTAGAATAAGGTAGTTTAGAAAAAAAAAAGGCATCAAAATAAGAGAAGTTTGACATATGTCTTAGGCGGCATTGTTCAAGAATGCGCATACGCATTCCTTTGGAGTGAAATTTACAAATTTACGACTCAGTAGAAATGATAAACCTGTATCCTTCAACCAACGTGTTGGCGCTAATTTATTACCCTAAAAGCTCTTCAGAATGTCAGGTACAACCCAAGATCCTTCCTCGCTCGTCCACGATGGTATGTTTACATCTCCCGAAAGACAATTTTTTAATAGATTTTGTTGTATCGTGAATATATAACAGCGTGCGTAGCAGTTTGTCTAGCAGCTAAGAAACCCCGGCATTTATATCTACATCTACGTGAAAGGGTGGCAGCGTACTGAGAACACTTTTAAGGGTGCATTATTAAGCTGCGTCCACACTTGAGCATTTTGCTCGCACGAGCCGCATAAGCATTCGCAAGCGATAATCTGCCGGAAACTGACGCCGCCTGAGAGGGTAATGTTATCTATTTCGAAGGGGGAAATAACATTTTTTGACCTCGCGAGTGTAACAAAGGGCACGCGAAAAACATTGTCACTGTTACAATCATAACGTTCTAAGTGCTTAGAAGATAAACAAGGGCGTATGAACGCGATGTGCGACGAAAACTGCAGCAGCATACAACGAGTATGAGAAACGCTTATTTTATTTATGTATCACCATAATAACCAAGTATAACACTTATTGGGCTAAGAAGAAGAATTATTATAATTTGGTTAATAGACGACTTTAGACGTGGGCGTAAACGTGCTTGTAGTATTAAAAAATTAAACACATAATTTTTCTTTATCTCCCTGTAAACAAACATTTGTTCTTCTCCGTCGTCGGCTATCGTCGACAACAGCAACGCTAGAATTTTGCGCAACGCACTCGTCGCGGACGCGCTGCGACGGACTTCTGCTTCATCCTGATTGACTACAGCTACAGCTCATCGCATCGCGTCTCTGTATTGTGGAACCAGCTTTACGAACAGCCATGCATGCTCATGAGTAGATGGAAATGGGTGATTCGCGATCAGGGATGAGTTATGGGGTGCCACGGTACCATGGCGGCCATTTTGGATTTCCCTTTTTCCCCTCGAGATTTTTCTTTTCTCCCTCAAAAATGTTCCTTCCCCCCCCCCCCCCTTTTTCAAATTTTACATAATTTCCTGCATGAAATGCATTCTGCACAATCTGGCTGTCATTTGCACAATCAGGCGGAAATTGTGCAAATGCCCGCCGGAGTGTGCAATAGTTTACAATCATACTCTTATCATTCCATGCCAGCACCATCCATCTTGTCTTAAGAATGTTCGAGTTTGTTTCCTTGTAATGCAACTTCTCTCATTCCTTCTAGTCTCTATCACCCACGCCCATTCTCTCTGGCCTGCTCTATCCCTTGGGGTTTTCTCATATTCCTTCGCATCTCCTTTATTTTCACTGTGTTGCTTTTTACGTCCACCATCTTTGATTTCCGCGCTCGCCGTCAGAGTGTTTGAAGTTCTACTGTTAGCAGCTGGGGGCGCTGGTATCGGTGCTAACACTTTGTACATGTGTGTTGGTTCACTCGTCGCCTGCCGAGGCGCTCTAGCATCAATGAGTGTAGTTCAAGCTGTGGCCACCAGGAGCGCTGAGAATTATTTTTGAGTTGGTAGTCATTTCGGAACTCAAAAAAATACCAGAAGCGTGTGGGATCGTTCTAGCGCCCCAAGGGTTGGCAGTCGAGCATCTTGTCCACAAGACCACTGCGACTTCTACAAAGTAGAATGTTTAACAACTAATATCTATGTAGTTATTACCATCCTGGGTATTCGGACAGGCCACCATTGCCTCTCTCTCTCTCTCTCTCTCTCTCTCTCTCTCTCTATATATATATATATATATATATATATAACCCTTGCATGGTTAGGCGAAGAAATAAAATAAATATACCTGCATCACCTACACACTCACCAGACAATAAACTTTTCATTGCGAAAAAAAGAATATGTTTAATTGTTTAAGATATCCATCACATTCACAACATATGCATCATCCCCCAACGACGAAAAGACCACAGGCCAAGTATAAGCATAGTTGGCTGTAATTCCCGAACTGTTTAAGATAGTCATCAAATACATAACATACGCATCACCCCTGATGTTGAATACGATGGTTCAGAAAATTGCGCCTTAAGCCTTCTTATAAGCATAGTTGGCCACCATTTCCAAACCGTTAAGATATAGTCGTCAAATTCATAACATAGGTATCACTCTTGATGCTGAATAGGGCAGTAGAGGCAATTACACCTTAAGTCCTCATATAAACATAGTTGGCTATAATGTCCGAACTGTTTAAAAACAAATTTAAATCGTAAGCATCGCTCCCAACATAGAACAGGGTAGCAGGGTCCATTATGTATTAACCTCGCTTACAAACATAGATGTCGGTAATTTCCTATCCGCAAAAGCCACGACCGTCTAATTCATATTACTGGTATCGTTCCTGGAATCAATCAATGCGCTAAGTATAATTAGTGTCCTGAGCCCAGATATAAGCATAGGAGGACAACAATTCTGAACTATTTAAGTTTGGCTAGCATGTATGTAACAGTCAGTCATACACGTGAAGAAAATAAATACAGGTATACATAAAATTGTGTTGCAAGCATGGCGTAGTAGTTAGTAGTTACTAATTCTTGTAGGAGTGTAGGGGACCTGAAATAGCACTCAAACGTGCTGGTCTGCGTGCACTCCTCAAACGTCCACCGCACCGCACCGCACGGCCGCACGGGTTACATGCAACAACCATCCATACACGAAGAAGTTAATGTATACACAATCGTGCTGCGAGCAAGATGTATGTAGTCATTGGAGGTTACAGCATAATTAATACATATAAATAAATATAGTCAGCGTGACACAAGGGCCAGCATCCTGAGACCTCGATAGCATGGCTAATCCTTAACAACAACCACCCATGCATTGAAGAAATAAAGGTGTATACAAATGCACCAGAGCAAGTTGTAGATAGTCACTGGTTACATTAAAACATGTAAGAGTTAATACAAATAAACACCATCGGTTTAACAACAGGATCGCGGGAACCGCATGTAAAAGATATGAAACCATCCTGTACGTGAAAAATTGGCTATGTTACTATAAAAAATAATTAATGTTGGTTCGGCAGACTATAATAGTGATATCAACGTTACCAGTGCGCCAAGAACTTTGGTAAAAAGCTGGAATGCTCGAGGACATGAAAAGAGTAAGTGTTGACCAGGACCAACCTAAAAAAAAATCTACAATGTACCAAGTGCGATACACATTACGCGACTTGTAAAGACTGTGTTCCTATGCTTGCTACTAAACAACATACATCAAAACCAACCATTAGTCGGCAAGAGAGACGTCACCGCTACGCGTTGAGGCAAAGAGATATAAAAAATGCAAATATTTATAAGCATTTAACAACCAATGCATATTGCGCGAGCATCGAGCGCTGTACGCTGTGTTAGGAGAAAAAATTACCATAGTGAATTGCAGGAACAGAAAGATCAAAACACTTATACACACTGATGCAAACTGTAAAAAATTAGTTATAAGCACTTACCAACCAGCGCAATGACATATTACGCAAGCGTCGGGGGCTGTACGCTGTGTTATACGATGCACAATACCCCAGGCCGTCGTTGTTAGTTCAATCGGATTACGAAACGACTTCCCTACGAATCGAAGGAAAGGAAATCGTTAAATTCAGAGTACAGCCAACAATCACAGCACTAGCAGCAGAACATCGGACTCGACCGATGTTGTGCGATCAACTAACATCTAGGGAATCTGTAAGGCTGCCCGAGGCGGTCGGCCGGCAGCGCGAGCACCCTGCAGGTCTAGGAAAGTCGAATAGATGGTACATAACACCAGCCGAGAGAGACGCAACAAGTTCCAGGGGGGCAGACCAGTTGAGTTGCATATGTGCTTCCTCTTACAAGAGGAATTAAGTTATAGTATACAAGGTAACAGTTTATCTCGTCTTAAATATTATATACGTATACTTATTTTTGAATACATGTCATTTATAGTGCTAGAACTGTATGCACATTATGAAACGAACTAGGCATCAATCGCTCGCCACACATTATTATTAATTTATAAATATCATCAAATTTGCGAACTTTGTAATGAGTAAGAAGACATCGCAACACACATACATTTAAACTATGTATGCACTATGCTTTTAGAAGACTCAAGACATAAAAAGAAGAGGTTTACCTTACAAAACTGGTGTAGCTGTTTATACACAGAAGACCTGGAGGCCGCGAGTGCATCTTGTCGCTATCGATGTGAATTCAACAGAAGCACAGGCCACAATGACTGTCCTGCCTTTTCGTGCATATTATAAATTACCGATCACGAAAGCAACTCGGCACCTACAATTATTGTAATTATACCACCATTGACAAAACATACTTACTTTTTACATATACTATTGAAATTTGATAGGAAATAGCTCATGTACCCAGTAGTGCTGGAGACAGTGCACTATCCTTGAAATAAGGTATCGCAGGTTCAATCCCCTAGAGAGTTTAATCATTTCACAGATAAAAATACATGATAAACAATTAAAAAATGCCTGTGTATTATATCTACATATATAAGTATCGATCAAATCATGCAACAATCGCAATGAGCTATATCTCCAACAAAATATTTGTGTATAGGCCGTTCACTGTAAAGTGAGCACTTTTGAAGCTGTTTCATCAGACATAATAACCAATAAATATATTTCATTGTGGCTTCGGACTTTTGGTTTTGGGTATGGTGAATGTATACATTGTGTTTATTACTCTTATGGCAGGGTTTTTAATAACAAGTTGCGGAAGGATATAAAATGGTTGAAAGAAAAAGTAACTAGGGCTTCAAAAGTGCTCACTTTACCGTGAATGACCGTACTCAATGTATGTTCGTCTCAAATACCTGCAGACTGCCAGACATGTATAAATAAGTAAAAAACAGGTCACATTGTGACAACCCGAGACGGACAAGACGAACTGGCATGTAGTAATAATGGTATACATGCATACATCGGGGGAAAAAAATGGTTCTCACTTCGTCGTCGAACATGGCAGAAACCATATCGTTACTTCTACATTCACTTACCAGTATTACGTATGCTGTTACAAAAAAATCATTGGTCGAAGACTTACCATCTGTAACACTGACCGCGTCGTTAACAGTAATATTCGCTCCTTACATCACGATAACATGAAAGTAGCCATTGCATGTTCAGCTTTGCATACAAGACTTACAATTTCGATAACTGCGATGCGGTGATCGTTCGCAGTGTTAGTCTGAATAGGCATAGCAAGAAGTGCAAAGAATATGTTTGTTGTTCATCGAGGAGTGGAAGCATTGTAGCAAGACATTTACTATCAGCTCTAGTGCTGAGCATTAAGATAGTAACTGTCCCTTCACCATCGACTACAAAACTTATCGCTATGTTAACTGTGACATAGTGTTTACCTGAAGTGATAGCTTCAAGAGGCAAAGAAAAAGGTGTAAAGACAATGGTTGTTGTTCATCAGGAAGTGAGTGTAAGTATTGCAGCAATTCGGTAAATTGAAATGTTTGTGCAAATAGTTAAAATCCTTAGAGTAAAATTTATCTCCAACAGATATATGTACATAGCCATACTCCATGTATGTGCATCACAAATACTTGCAACCCACCAGACATTTATAGACACATAGCAGTAGGTACATTATTAGATTATAGGAATTTAAAAAAAAAATAAAACAATTTTTTTTCTCTATTTTTCTAATGTTTTTGTATTTATTCCTATTCTTAAACAAATCACACATAAACGAAACGTAATGTCATTGAATAAATCCTCTAGCTCTGAGTTCATCAATAATTGAATTAATATATTCACTGACAGAAAGATATCCTCTTCTTTGCAATGGAACAAACACCCACAGACTATCAAACAAATCATTGGGGCCTTCAGAAAATAAGCAGCTAGATTTCACATCACTCTTCGCAGAAGGATCATAATATGTGTCTGCATGTATGTTCTTCCCTGACGAGTAGGTTGCAAGATACCTCTAGTCCAGTGTACAGGGTCCGAAAATACGTTTCTTCTGCCCCAACTTCAAGTAGCCCTTATCTTCAACAACATGTTTACACTTTTGCTTAGCAGATGTCGCGACGGTGTAGGCACTGTGTAGGTCTCAAAGAGTGGAAGGGATGATACACACACTAGTCGTGAGGCGAGTCAGGCTCCAGGGTGGCAGACCGACCGAGTCACACATGCACTTCCCTTTACGAGAGGAATTCAGTTATACAAGGCAAGGTAAAAAGTTATTTCGTTTTAATATTATATACACGAGCTTATTTCTAAGGATGACGAAAAACATGCTAACACTCCGAGAAAACCCATTTGCCCCAGTCGCAATAGCAGGAACTATGATGTCATTCGACCTTGACGTTGATCTTTCACCATCATTTTGGTCGACATGTATGCTAGGGAAGAAGAGGTGGAAAGCTATATTTAGTTTATAAAACAATCATGGGAATGCACTGAGAAAATCCATTTGCCTCACTCACAATAGCAGGTACCATGACAAGCAACCTTGACTTTGAAATTTTTAGGGGAAAAGGGAAAATTCAGACGTTTTTGAGGGAGAAAAGGGAAATTCCGAGGGAAAAAAATTAAAAAAAGGGAAATCCAAGATGGCCGCCGTGGTGCGTGGCACCACATCCTAATGATCCCCAACCCTGATCGCGCGAGTCCCTTTTTTATGTTTATTCTCATGTTGTGCGTTGCTACTCAGGTGGGTAATTCGGCTTAACGTCTCACCGGCAGTGAGCCGGATGCATTGCTACGCAGGTAGTCCCCGCATTCTTGGCAAACAGCTCACCTTTAATTTCCCAACAGTTCCATAGACTAAAGATAAGGTAGATCGCTTATTCGTCTTCTGCGCATGTACCCAACATTGACCTACTCCAAAGGAACACAACTGTCAAAGTCACATGGTCAACAGTGATGAACGTGTTTCTTTATATCTTAATTTCTAAGTGGCAACTACTATTATATTAATAAAATACTTTTACCAGTTGAAACTTAATCAAACTGCATTACGAATTGGCTATAGCAAGTAAACAAACATCTCATAATCACTTGTTTATTAAACAGTGTTCTAACCTCAAACCCAATCCATGCCGTTTTTGCTAGACGTGTTGGCAGAAAAGCGGTTCAATGTTGGGACACGGAGACTGATTGTGCGCAGCCAGCGAGATCGGTCTACCTCATCTTTAGTCTATGAACTGTGGGTATGATTGCTACCGGAAGTGTGTTCGTTAAGTATTAAGTGGTGAATAAAAACAAAAAAAAAATAGGAAGAAATGGGCGAGACACCTGTATGAAAATCGCAGTATACTCCTGCTTGATTAAGGACGTTAAAAAAAATTCCACAAATTGACAATGGCGCCCTGAGATTTTGATTGATAAAAAGAACACAATATCCGTATGGCTGTGATATTGCGGAACAGTAAATTCGTACACTAGCTTTCAGTACATCTCTAAAATATCGAAACTGTGTATTTACGAAATTTTTACCATCCCCGGCCGAGTTGCTCCCGGTTTTTCGCATGTGAGGATTGTGCCGGACGATGCCACTGGTCGGCGGGTTTTCTCGGCGATTTCCCGTTTCCCCCACCCTTTAATTCCAGCGCTGCTCCTCAACCAACCACCCTCATAAGGCCAAATCTCTTCACTTACTCACTCACGAAATTTTACCGGTAACTTGTTAAGCTCTGATCGACTTTCATGGGTGAGACAGGTATTGAATGCAAAGCTGATCTGTGGTTCACGTACACTACTTCGTCTGAGCACAACGAGCAGGCCGCGACTTATGAAAATCAACCTTTGAAAAAACCATCTAGGCATAACATGTCAACTTGTTTTTTTTTTTTCAATAACCTGTATTCCACAAATATATAACACTGTAGTTAACTTTAGAGTACTGTATTACTGAATAAATGAAACTTTGCGTAAATATCTTCTAAAACTTGAAATATTTATTTCTTTTTAAATATGAATTAACAACAGCCAGACCAGCGACGTGTTGGCAACGACTGGTGAGAAATAGTTCACAGTAAAAATATAATTTCAACCTAGTTTTGTAGAATACTATTTGTAAATTAAACGGTGCCTATTGCAATATTTAAATATTTAGGTAGCCCCGATAGCAACATATATCATTTTCACAGTTTAAAATAACAGCGAATTAAAAATAACAGCGAATATCGTGAGTAGGCCGCCGTAATGGTATGGTGTTGTTTTATCGAGCGAGAAAGCATCTGAAAAACTGTCTGCTGGGCGAGGCTTGTCGCTTTCTCTCTCTTTCTTCGTCTCTTTCAAACTCGGAAAATTTCACTTCGCTAGTGAACAAAAAAATTATAAATGTTTTTAAATGTAACATATTTCATACTTCTTACAGTAAAATAAGGATTTTTGAATTTGTAATTTACAAATGAAAGATTTTAATATTTGAATACTTAAATTAATATATTTAGATATGATGGCGGGGTAGTTACCAAGTGAAGTTGGCAGACGTGGCGAGCCATGGCATGGCGTGTTGCTTTTTGCCAAACGAAACGTAAATTTTCTTACTCCAAAAAATACTTTAAATTACCACATCACATTTGTAGACGTTGTATTTTTTTTTTTTTTAACGTACCTAGGCAAGTTACGATGTTGTGATGAATCTGTGTTTCCACGGCAGTAATAAATATACCGTGACGCGTGTGTGTTTCGTTAGTCATTGCGTCTGTGAAATGGCGTGACTTTGTGCATCGTAGTCGATACGCTGGCCCTCTGTCTGCGCGATTTCAAATATTGGATTAGCACTATTTATATGTTTTAACTGTGAACTGTTTTTATGACGAAGTTTATTATCTACATCCACGTCTGTTTATTTATCACAACGTTGTACCTTTGCCCTAAGGGGTTTGAAACACAGCCGTGTAACGTAATTTGCCACAATCCCAGAAATGCCCGATAAATTTCTACAAACCTAATAAACAGTAAGTAGCAATACATAGAAATATTAGCGGAATAAAAGTTATCGTAGGCTTATTTGTATGCATGCTCACCGCTATCTTTTATAGTTTGTATGACAAAAATGAGAAACACGAGTTGCGTGCTTGAATTTAATGTACCTTTTTCGTTTGACTGGCTGTTCCTTCGTTTTAATATTTATTCCAACTGAGGCCGTCCTTTTAAAGAAATAACCCAATACACATCAATAACAAAATGATAATTAGTACAGCCATTTACCTCGCAGTTGTGACAGTGTTAAACACAGTCGCGACAAAATACTAACGTGCATTACATGTATTGAGCTATGTCGTGGAAAACAAATATGTTAATGTAAAATAACCGTAAGAACTGTCGTCAATTCAGGCATTTTTAAAACGTCATAAAGCTGACCTAAATAATGTTGGAGGCCTAAACTGTGAATATTCATACGGAATAGTTTTTGGAATATGACAGAATTCTTTGAAAAGCTGTAAACAGTAAACAACACATTTGACAGGTATAAAAGTATAAGTCGCATTTCAATGTTTATTTATAGGTGTAGCGAAAGTATACGAACATATGTACACACACAATGGAATGTAAACATTGATTTTGACAGATGCTACATGGAAGTCACATGGCAATGTTTGTTTACATTTTGCGGAAGGATACGAAACGGGCCTGCAAATAGATATTTAGCAGGGCTCAGAGAAAGTTGCCTCCAATGGGGAATGGACTATATACACTGAGCACGCAGCACGCACAACTGAATTCCTTTTAAGCAAGTTCACTTTATCGACAACCGAAGGATAGCGTTCGGCTTGTTCACGAATATGCGCGCACGCTTATTCGGCTTGTGTGGGCAGAATGCTCAGTCGTGTACACTGCCTTAAACAACAGCAATTTGAGATAAATGTCACAGTATACATACGAATGTGCCGAATTATTAGCTCCAACTTTTATCAGACCGTTATTTCGCTTAACCGGTGATGTTTAACGCCGCATCCCGGCCGGTGAAGAGGAGGGGAGGAGGTATTTCCCCAAAATGGTTTTACCTTCCGATTACATGCGAATGTAAGTGCAGTGAATTGTAATTGTAACCTTGTAACCTTGACAGGCATTCACCACTTGATTAAGATCCTATTTAGTCTCGTCTCATAAAAGGAAATAGCGGTTGCAATCGTTGCACATCCAGAAAAATTCGCGAGCGTAACTGTGTCTCTCGTCACAAACTCACCGAGATTGCGAATAATTTTACATTTAAAGCCCGGATGTGTTCATAACCGCATTTGGCAATGGCAGTTATGCCGTTCCCACACGACAAATTTTGAAAACAGCAACCCGACTGTCCGAAATTCTCTGTGGGTATTAACACTTGCAGAACACCATCCCCACATAATGTGCGAAAACGTTTCTTAAGAGAGACAGGTCCACTAATTTAAAACCTACATGATAACCAATTCAACTTAGGGATCCTGTAAAATTGTAAGCTTTAAAGGAACGTATTTCACCGTCAACAGTCCGTTACTTCGCTCAGTGGCGTAGGCAGGAATTTATTTCAGGGACGTGTTTTTCATTGATAGAGCAGTACGTATACATTTTTTTTTACAGTTTTATATATGACAAATTTCTCACTTTACTGATAACTAACTATATGTTTTCTTTTTTTTTTAACACGTCCTGTAATTTCAGGGGGGAGGGGGGTTAACCCAGACCGCCCCCCCCCCCTTCCTGGCTTCGTTTCGCAAATAAAGAAACCTACGATAAACAGGTCGGAGTTGAGGAGAGCTTGATTGGTTATAGGCCATTCACGGTTACTTACGACTTTTCTGAAGACCTGCTAAAGTTCTATTTCTATGATATTCCTTTGCCTCATGTAAATACAGCTTAACCTAGTCTAGAAATTACACCGAAGGGACAGCCCACTTAAGTCGTGCGCACTCACTTTAATAATATTCTGCATAATAACTATTTCTTAATAGGAATTACCAACATGCCTATTTTCTCCATGTTTCTATTCGTATTAATAAAAAATGAAATATTATAATTTATATGTAAAATATAATTTGAAGTTTAATTTAACCGGAAATAAGGCACTTTTATGTTAACAGAAGTATAGAACAGTTTTTATTCACGACATATTCTGAAAACAACCAAGCACGTCATACATGGAGTGAGTTTTCAAAGGTGTGAAGAAATCGCGAATTACTTCATACAGTAGGCCTACATCTTATTTACTCCGCTCATTCCGCTTCTACTCGGTTATCGCCACCATCTGTCACCATTTCTCGAGTGCACCAGTGAAAATAGACGAACTTCTTACCTGTAGATTTCAGCGTCTCATCGGCAAGTGCCGAACTACATATTGCTTTATTGGCATATTAGTGTGAATGTTTCTCCTGATATGGTTTGCTGGGAACATCAAGCCACTAGGGTAGCACATACAGTAAGCCTTACCTTAAAATACTATATAATTGAAAAACCACAAGTATTACTGTGCGCATTGATCAAATAAGCACCTTAATTTCCTCCAGCTTCGAAAACTCATCGGCAACAATCACATTTCAGCAAAACGCTCCGTTTTGACAACATTGCCAACTGGAGAGCGAAGACACATATTTCAGCAACAAGTTAATTCGTGATGAAGAAGAGTTTCCAATATCTGGCTTTTCGGTAGGTTCAAAAATGACAGCTGCCAAGTTTGCAGACGTGAAAACCAGTATGTGTTGGAACACGTATGACTCCCGTAAAATTAGGGTGCTGTACCATACACTCGGGTGAAGATTAAAAAGTATGTTATTTGTCTTTTTCTTGAATGGGCGGATCCGTTCATAACCCTGTGGGCCCTTCCGCCAGGCGTGTTCGCAGTTGGAGAGATATCTGCGTCTCTACTCCTTAGATCGAGTTTATTGATGTAAATGTCGCGTGCATCACGCTCGTAGAGAGTAACCTCTCTACGAGTGTCTAGATGCTACCTGGTGTACCTGGTGTCATGGGCACACTTAGAAGTAGGGACGAGTCAGAATGAAGGCCACGACAAAAAAATTGCTATGAAGAGGGCTTTGGTAAACCAGTTAAATAAATATAAATAATATCAGAAAGTACGAAGTCGTAAGAGGATTTCTTCTGTATAGCTAGCATGCTTCAGTGTGGCATGCTAATAGGGTAAAACAAGAAGCGAAGGTTTACCTTAATAAAGTAAAACAGTCTGGTCGCTAATAAGAGTCATACCTCCGGTGCACTGAGCTACACCGTATTCCCGTTTGGCCCAGAAAACAAGACAAAATGTGTGTTGTCATATTAGGGAGGGGGCGGGAGTAATCCACAAAATTAAGACAGTTGGGATTGGTCCCCTTATACTGTAGCAACAAGGTTTTATAAATGGTACAAAAAATCACCTAACTTAAAATAATCCATGAAAGGTTTACTACTCGTTCGTCACCCTTCTAACAGAATGTGAATGTTTGTGCGTGGATGCTGACAAAAGAAGTTGGGTGTGGACTGTACAAAGGACAAAGCTATTTTCTAGTTATTGCAGTTACAACGAATGACTTGTTTGTGGTTGGAGATACCCCAACAGTGGTATTCGTGTACGAGTGTCTTTGACATGTGGGTCGAGGGGCAGGCTATTTATCAGTTTGTGTTTGGCCTTGCCACAAGCAATCGGCAAGGACGAATGCTAGCACGCGTACGGTTCATCCACGATATATCTTTTCTACGCAAGGGGCTAAGCGAACTATCAAGTGATATACCCGAATAGGAGATTCAAGAAACTTGCATTTATGCAGCCACGTTACTACCACACACGCTTGACTGCCCCCAAATTATTTGTGTTTGTTAATTTTATTTATTTATTTTTGTTCAGAATATTTTCAATACTTATTTCATTAGTTCATCAGCTGATGCGCAATTATTTACTAATATCGTACTGGTATGTATTAAGACAACAAATCCGCACTTTCATACGGGGAAAAAATACTATCGTGCATAATTAAATTAAATACATATATCATAGTCGCGCTACAACTTTGTTACCACTAGCCTACTAACATATCAAAGCACGCATGGATGTATGTAAACAATACGCTGACTTTAGCTCTTGACTCTTGTTTTTGACAGTTATATTGGTAAAATAGTGATACTGTTTCTACTGTATAGCCTCGTTTCATACTAGGCTGCGACTGCCATTACACTGCTGAGATCATTTTATTGCTACATCGAATCGCTATTTTGAAGCGCCTGCGTGGGTCGACAGAAAAGTACTCCCTTGGCAAATTCCCACTTACGGTTGCACCATTGAGTTGAGTGAAGACACGCGGAGGACGCTCAACAACTAGGTTTTCAGCACCGATCGAGCTTAAGTGAACTGGATATAACCTACAATGTGTTTTTGAATAACATGTCGAAATTCAAACTACAGCATCTATGGACTTACATAAACAAAATATCCTAGTATCAAACTTTTTGGAAAGATCATCTAGTACTTTTAAATGTAAGTTGAGTTCGGTGAAACAACACAGTGAGTCCGCAACTTTACGTACCTGCTTGCCCAACAAGTCGCTCCTACGCGCAAGGCGTGCAGTGTTTCCGTCGTGACGCTGTACTGTTCAAATTAGATATGTAACATAGGAGTTTTATTACACGTGATGAAAGCTCCCCCCTAAAAATGGATTTCAAAAGTTCTCAATTAAGCGCAAACCAGCTATATGCAATACGGCTGAAACATAATTTTTACATTAAGAAGTTAGCATTTTTGTCGAGGGCGCGACATTTGTTTTTCGGAGCCGTGCGATCGTGAGTAGTCGTGATCGGAACATATCACTCATGTGGGGGGGGGAAGGGGGGGGGTGGAGGGAGGAGGCGGTCCTTTAACCTTTACTCACCAGCATTCCGAGGCGATTCGCGAAAATTAGACCGACACTTGATCCGTTTACACTAGTCAAAATAATTATCTAATAAGCTTCAGAGTTTATTCGTTTATCGGTTAACATTTTAGCGTTCCCCCCCCCCTCCCCGTTTTGACGTTGCAGCGAGGGCGTGGTTCACACGAGGGAATACGGATGACATATCCATACTTAATATGAAGTTTACTTTTTTTTTATGTTAGCACGTATTTAAAATCAGACCGACATCTGGACGGAAACTGCGATGTAACGATTGCGGGGTGATTCACTCCGACACTTTAAACTCGTGACCAATAACACGATTGAAAAAAAAAAAGTTGTCTCGTTTGATCGGGTAAAGGCTGTTCATGATAAAGTGAGCACTTTTGAAAGCCCTGCGTAAGATCTACTTATATGCACGTCGTGTATTCTTTCGCCTTATGTAATATTAACGTTTTCATGGACCTCGTAACTTTGTTAAAGCATCCATCAAGTGAAACTGTGAAATTTTCAGAAAAGTAAATATTTTACAAATCTACTCATTTTTACACATCGATGCATTAAAAAAAGCAGAAAGCGAAATAAATAATTGAAGTTATCAGAAATGGTTACAACATACACTATCTACCAAAAAGTGATTGGGCACCAGTAAAGATAGGTAATACAGTACGTCAGTTGATTTGTGTTTCACGGCCTTCGGCGTAGGACCGCTGGTGTTTGTCCGTGGTAGCATGAACACAGAGGCCTATTGTAACACTCTGGATAATGAAATGCTCCCAACATTGTGGCGTTTTTACGGAATGGGGCCGTGTTACTTCCAGGATGACAATGCCAGGTGCCATGTTTCAAGGGCTACTATGCAGTGGTACGCCGACAACAATGTTCGCTGATTGGACTAGCCCGCCCAGAGCCCCGACCTCAACCCTATAGAATATCTTTGGGACGAATTGGATCGCCGGGTGAGGGCTTGTCAGGCGCGGCCAAAATCCATTGCTCAACTCATGGAATGGTTGCAAGGGGAGTGGCGACGAATCCCCGTGGATATCCTGCAAACACTCGTAGAGAGCATGCCAGACAGGATGGCTGCTGTTATAGCCGCAAGAGGTGGTCCTACGAGATTCTAAGGGAGTGACAACCACCGAGCAAACATTGTGGACAGGTGCCCAATTACTTTTTGGTAGATAGCGTATTTTTTCCGACGTTACGATATGGAACTACTTGCCATCCATCGTTACCAACTACACTGGACGCATGTCACACTGTGTGCCCGTTAAAATATGTGCAGGTAGGGGCAGTGACTTTATTCTAAGGTTGATTTCAAAAGTGCTTACTTTATCGTGAACAGCCTTTAGTTATTTTCCTTCTTTCATGAAGGTACAAGGGGCGTCTCCCGACCCCGACTTGGCCGCTCCTGAGTGCCATACAAGACCACTCGTAATTCTTTCCACAGTTTTCCTTATCGGAAGTAACTATTCGTGCATAGTTTTCCACTGTTATTCTGAATGTGCGGAATTCAGCCAGGAAAGTGTTTGTTAATAATTCTCCTTTAATATAATACAATTTTTCGTCTGTTGGAGTGTTTTTTTAAATATATAATTTCAGCTATTTTTAATATCTCTCTGTGATATTTCGTCTCTTTGGATTTAGAGAATTCTCAAAATCTTTCTTTTTCACTTCTCATTACTTCACATGTGTTAATCTTTCTCTCCTCGAAAACAGCACCAAATAAAGCATTTAATCTTCCCAGTTTAGTGACTTGAATATTTTCAAGAGGGGACAGTTTACATATCTTAAACTCCGCCTATCAAAAGGAGCTTTCCCGGCATGTTTGACTTTGCCTTGCCGAGCGATCTTGTCATATCATTGTGATCCAAAGTTGATTTAAGCCCCATTTCACGTGACTGACGGATACTTGTTGATGGCAAGCTTGTAGATGGCCTACTGTGGCAAAATTGCAGAAAGTTTTACAAACCGCAGTTGCTACAAGGTTGATGCACGGAGACTTAAGTAGTTAGTTTGATTCAACCCGATTATTCTATCAAGGTAATCAGTTATTACAGATATGCTGTCAATGGACAGCACTAACTACCAGCTAAGGTTTAGGGTTTTGCGACCAAGTCCTGGTATCCTGAGAGTCAGCTACAGCTTCGTTTGTCCCCCGAAGATAATTGACGAAGCGATTTTTTTCTGTCCTATTTTAAAACTAAGAGAGTCGGAGGCCCTGGGTAGAGATGGGACCTAAGTGCGTCTCAAGGCTGAGCCCCACACGCCTAGGCATGTAGGGAAGGTTCTAACTACAAAGGCACGTGATCGCTGCTTTACTGGGACGTGGGGCTATGGTTCCCTTCCATGCTTACCTAAACTGAACTATAGAATGTCCCAGCTTTCACCTACCATTGTGAAACACGTGCAGTATGTTCAAATAGAGACAATATTTATAGACATTACAGAAAACCGAAAGATACATGTCTGCCATTTGTGACAACACAGCTGCCCTTACACGGTCGATGTTCTCCTGTGTCCACACAGATTTTACACTACCACCCGGTTTCTTGTCTGCAACAGACGCTGTAGCGCGACACTTGCTCACCCAGTTCGTGATGACGTGACATTCGGGCACCCTCCCGTATCTTCCAATATTGAAATGCCTAAACAATCGCTGTGTGATGACAACAGAATCGTTATGTTTGACATACGCTTCCACTGCGAACGCGCGGTGTACACGTGAACACCCATGCTGACTGACAATGACAATGTCATCACCCGCTGGACAGGTCTGGCAGTGTCACGCCATCTCCACCCTAGGGACACACGAGTACGAGGCGAGTCAAATTGATAGGTGAACGCTGGGACACCCTATACAAAAGAAAGGAGGGGGCAGAGGGTCTGAATAAACACCGCGAAAAACCCTCGATAGAAAATAATTAATAAATTCAAGTTATGAATTAGAAAAATATAACTACTGGAACAGAGGATGAGAAAGAATAATCTTTATTGAAAGGCTGTTTGAAGTTCAAATACTAGAGGAGAAAGATTGGTCGGGAGGAGTAAGTGACAAAGCTTCAAGGTAATATTGTAAATCACAGTGATGTGCTGGGAACCAAGAATGCTGCTACACCGACGTTGCCGGCTGTCGGAGACAGGTGTCATGCAGTGAGTTAGCCAAGGGGAATGCCATTTTGCAACACTTGCTTGAACTGCGGCTGTCTGCCAAGAAAAGAGCAGGAGGGCACGAGCATGTTCGTCGCTCTAGTGACGCCACAGCGTCTGCCGAAATAGACGCCGCACCTACGTGCGACCCCCGCGAATAAAGCCGCTGCAACTTCTTGCCCACGTGGATGCGTTCTCAACATTCACCACTGACCCATTTATAGCACGTGACAACGCTTTTATTTACTGTTCACGGCAAAGTGAGCACTCTTGAGGCACTAGTTACTTTTTCCTTTCAGACTTTTTTTATCCTTTAATCTCCTTTATAAATAAATATTGCTATGTAAGTTATAAACAAAGTGTGTATATTCCACCCCGCACTTAGAAGTTAACGTCTAAGGCTAAAATAAAATGTATTTATTGACTGTTATTCCAAATGAGAGGGCTTTCAAAAGTGCTCACTTTACCGTGAACAGCCTATACAAATAGATTTACGAGAACTGCTGTTCAAACCCATGTGTTTAATTACACGAGGATGTAGAAAATTATGTTTCGCATGGGATTTGCATTACACTAGATCGCCCAGAGAAATTAAAGGCGCCGAGAGGCCCTAATTACTCTGACCTCAAACGATTCACAACTGCAATATTTTGCATGTTAACAAAAAAAAAAAAAAAAAATTACTAAGGGCAAATTATGGCCTGAAATTTGTGAATCACGAAAATGCTTCAACAGAAGGCAAAAACTGTGTAACCCAAGGTGAAATTATTTGACTACAATATTCACATTTACGTACAGTCGGTGATTTAGTACAAATATTTTCACCCATATGCTATGTACTTTTAAAGTCAGGACTCCATGGCACCTAATTAATGAGTGGCACCTCGTATGCAATAAAACTTACCATAATTTGGCATAAAAGAGGCACACAGAAAGCATTTTAAGATGAAAAATAAATCCAGAATTTAGTAATTACATTTAAACTTAGATGTATTAATATTGCACATCAGTGGTGCACTAGCACTTCATACATCTCGTACTGACATGATCATGTGTATGGGCAAATTTGTATTTTGGTTGTGATGTAGATTAGTGTTCATTATAATGAATTTCCACTATAAAGTTCGTAGGATGACCAATAAAATAGATCAATAAGTTAATATTTTAGGACACTAAAATATATTTTTAGAAATTGGCACAAGCTATGTAATAAAAATATATAATGAAGGTATATGCAAAAAAGCAAAATTAATACTGTAATAAGTGAGAAAAAATAGAGGTTATAGGTCATAAACCCTCAACGATTACACTGCACAACATGAGCATTTAGCAAACCTTTTTACCATTAAGTATGCTTATTTATGAAGAGGCCATGTTCAGTCCTGTTGTGAGGTCAATGGTTGATCCAAACTGACTGCAGTGTGAACAGAGGACAAACGACAGCACCAACTTAAGAATGAAGAAAAGGATTTGGATGGTGGAAAAAGGGGGGAGGGGGAAGCTTTAGACTGCCTGGCTTATTGCTTATTGATGCACCTGATGCTTGGGTACCTACCCACTATCAAACACTTTTGTAAGGCCATTAAGAGGACTATTTACTGATATTTTCTGTGAAATCGTCGTTTGCGCGTAAACGTGTATCTCGGCAAATAAAAGTTCTGGACGTACGACTTTTTGCCAAAAAGGATATAAAAAACTATATTCTATATCCCTATATTTTTACTTTTATCATATTAAGTGTATTAATGGAGAAAAAAAATCGTGAAAGTGGTCGAATATCACATTTTTAAAGCTTGCCTATGCAGTTTCCTTGCGCGGTAAGAGAAAAGTACGATTATACGCACGTAGTTTGATCTGTGCACATTCATCACGTGTGATAAAGTTCCACTGTTACATATATAATTTGCACAGTACAGCGTTACGATGGAAACACTGCACGCATTGCACGTAGGAGCGATGAGGCGCTAGGAGTGCGTGTTAGTGTCGCCCGTCCCCACTTGCAGTGTTTGACTGCCTATTTGCATTTAGCAAAATTTATTTTCTTTTTACACTATTATTTTTGTTTCTCTTGTTGCCATTTTTTTTTTTTATTATTGGTTTTAGTGATCCATTTCTGTTATTATCAGCCTTTTCACGACACATATTTTGAAAACCTATTATGTTCTTTTCCAACTGCAATTTGCAGTGGTAGGCCTACATAAAGGCGAAAAAAGACTCCCCCTGAGTCCTTGCTCTCACAGGGGCCTCGCAAATTTGTTGATATTTTCATCAATGTAAAATTGAAGCAAATAATTTTATTATTCTTTCAAATTTTGAAGTAAAGTTAAATGTTATATATGTTTTAGTTTCATATTGAATTATTGTCCATCAATAAAAAATGTATGTGTACACTGGATGCAATAGAAATATCTAGTATTCACTAAGCAGAATTGTAATATGTTCACTGCATATAATGTCCTCAGTTAATAGTTTGCAAGTTGCTGCATGTGAAGATGAGCAGTGAGCGCAGTTCTGAACGAAGACAGCAATTCACATCAAAGCTGACACTGAGTTGAGTTCATCAACAGGCGGGCATCTCTCAAATACATTTTACTAGCCTCAGAAATACTCAAGCTGAAACTGGCAATTTGTATAAAGTTTACACGTATTCATATTCTTATACACTTCTAATAGACCATTTACATTATTACTTATTGTTGGAGTAACTGCACATTTATACTCTACAAGGCATATTTATAAAAAAAAACTACAATATATGGCATTTATTATTTACACATGTGCATGCACGTATGCATACACAGGTAAATGTGTGTTTGTAAATAGTAAAAATGTTGTAAACTAAGCTTTATTAATTTTACATATCATTATGTTCTCCAGGAAATACTAAGCCCGGATCATGAGCAATATTTATTTCTACTTGTTGTTTGGGTTATTAGGCGTAGTGGAAATAAACTCCACTCTTTGTAACTCTAAAATATATTTGCGAAACATATTTGCTTGAATCGCCATCTCTACAACATACTTCATTCGTCCATAGACTAAAGACTACTGATATACATATACGCACTCGTAGGTTAAATTACCCATAATACACTGCATATAACAACGAAAGGTAGACAAATATACAATAGTGTGCCAACTTACGAAAATAATCCGTACCACAGTGCGGGTTGTTTAAACATAAAACCACTACTTTACTCATCGGCTCTCAAGACCTCGCTGTTAAGAGTCGCCCAAATCTCTTCACTCACTCACTCACTACTTTATTGATGGCATAGCATCTCACAACACTACGTAGTCCTTCTAGACCAGACTCTCTTAAAAAAAAAAAAAAACTGCTTGATTTTGTTTTTCAGTACCTGGCCAATGGATATGTTGTTCTGGAGGACTTCCTCACGGAGGACGAAGTCGCAGAGTTGCGGAAATCTGGAGATGAGCTAATTAAGGACATACCTCAGGATGAGAGGAAAACAGTGTTCAGTATGGCCCAAACAGAACAGGTAAGTAAGCAGATCCCTGCATTGCATTTACCAATTATTTATATTTTATATTTATTTATTTATTTAACCATTGTAGTTCCCATGAGTCAAATATGACTCATTCCTAGAAACAATTTATGTGACGACATAATAAGTAGCAAAAAGTAACTGATTGTGTTGACTAGAGCTGACCACTGTGACTTAGCTTACAAAAATGAAATAATCTCACAAACAAATTACCAACATTTCCTTTGTAATACAACATTAGTAAGTCCAATAATACAAGAATTACTTAACAGTTGATTACACTTTGAACTAAACCAAATGTGACATACACAGTGAATGAACATATATGTATAGATTATATGCATGTTTCAACATCTTACATCAATATGCTGATATAGAACTTTGCAAGTATCATTCAGTGTATTCGAAAATTCATCGACGAATCCAGCGGTGGTTGATACACTGGTGTACACCGATTGAGGCATTTTTCGAACATCAGGTAGATTTTTAGCGGTGTTTTCGTCTGCTTTTAGACACATATTAATACCATTTCACTCAAATTATAAAATGTTTTCATCGCCCATTAGTAAAACTCGATGACTGAATTATTTTGGTATATTTTGGAATGCTTGAAAATTACAGTTGTGCGTATTTTTTTCTTTTATTTTTCAGAGAAAGCGTTCGAAAATTCATCGGTTAATGTTTTGGTGCACATCCACAGATCCACCAGATTTTCAGGCCGGTGTGGAACCGATGGATAAACCGGTTCACCCGGACTCACCAAACGATTAATTTTCGAACGTCCGGTGTACATTGGTGGATCCGCCGGTGAATTTTTGAATATAATAAAGTCCCAGTCCCATAGAACATTATTAGCATTGTGTCTGTGGTATTTTTGTTGACTGAAGGTGGCAAATCGTGTGTCTAGAATCTTAAATTCATATTTATGGTAGTACAACTTAACAACTACAACTCTGCATAAACATGAATCCTTCCTCAGCGAGATAGCATGGCCAGTTAATGCTTTATTCATTGAATTTAAATTTCCAAGATGGTCATTGACAACGTTGTATTTACTTTTACATCTAATACAAGCACAGTATTGCTTGCATTATTTAAGTACGCCTTTAGACAGCACCTTACAGAAATCTGTCATTTCACTTTATTATAGGCCTACCTACATTAATCACAGCATTGTGAAAATGTCACATATATTTCAAGCTACTACCATAATTTAATCTTATTACCATTACAAAACATGACGTTGTTAATCATAGCTATCTAATATTTGTATTTTTGGCTACAGGTAAGACTGTGGGCTGTAGTGGCCAACCAAAACAAACCAACAGCCTAGACATTTAAATCAGAAAGTAAAAAATAGTTTGATGGTAGTGGTACTATGTAATTTGTTAGCTATTAAGTACTTTTCAAAACGTGGAAGTCCTGCTTTGTATCTACTTTCTACATATTGTGGAAACATCTGTTATGAGTAGAAATTAACAGTAAATTGGAACTTGTGACTAGCATCCATGTATGGATCATGCGATCCTGTTAAACTGTTTGCTGATACACAAATAACCAAATAACGCTATGCTCCTGTTGTGTCAATTCCCACTTTAGTATGTATAAAATAAAACCTCAGTAAATAGCTAACAGGTTAAAAGTTAAGACACAGTGACAGTTTTTTTCTCATATGTTTCTGACATCACTAAAACAATATTATCGCATCCATCAAGCATTTTGGATATTGGACCAGTTTAAAAATTTTTGTGATGTTTGATGGACTCAGCCTATCTGCACTGTGCATAAAAGTAGATCTTAATCAGGGCTTTCAAAAGTGCTCATTCTACCTTGAACCACCTATAACTAATTAAATTGACGTGCGTGCACCACTTAAAGATAAAGATCAAAGATAACTAGAGAGAAAATGAGAGAGAGAGAGAGCTAGAGAGATAGAAATAGAGATAGAGAGATAGAAATATAGATAGGAATAGATATATAGAGATATAAATAGAAAGAAAAAAAGAAATATAGAGATATAAATAGATAGATAGAAAAATATAGAGATAGAGAAATAGAAATCTAGAGATAGAAATATCTAGATATAGATAATGATATATAGATAGATATAAAGATATATAGGTAGAGTTAGAGAGATATAGGTAGAGATATAGAGACATAGACATAGACACACACACACACACACACACACACACACACATATATATATATATATATATATATATATATATATGGAGAGAAACATAACCCTTCAAAATCAAGTATTTACAACAATGTTTTCTTCTCACAACCTTTTTTTTTTAAGTCTCTCTTTAGGTTTCTGGCTGAAAATGATTTAACACATAATTGTTACTGAACTTTGATTAACTTTACATAATCATTTGAAGACTAGTTAAGAAAATTGACTGGACACAATTAAAAATATTCTTAAGAAAATTGCATTATTTTCTGGTACATGAACTTTAAGAAATTTCTTTATAGAAAAAGTGTTGATTTTACACAAATCAAATGTTATTTATAGGTTTCAATATGACTCGAGATAAACTAAGTATGTTGAAAATTTTTGAAGTCTTTAAACTAACAACATACCAACCTGTTCTACTTTCTGGCTCTGTTTGTATTCCCAACAATATTTGCACTCGGCAGCTCGATGTTATCACATATATGGCGTCTTTTTATCACTGAATATCCAAGTGGCACTCCTCTAGTGTCTCACAGTTCACGTGTATTTACAAGTCTGTATGGCTATTTACAAGCCGTATTACACAGTAAGTTACGTAATTGAAGGAATGCAGGAGTAGCTAACATATCTCTACATCTAAGGCACTTGCCTTATCACCATCTTGACGAGAGAAATTGTGCTAAAAGCGTCCAGAATAAAGTCTTACAATTATGTAACTGCACTTAGGTTGACATTGCACAGATGTGTATGGTTAACCAATGTATAGCATCTGGCGGCTATGTAAGTTTACTGAGTATGTAGCACAATCACTCACTAGTGCGAAGTTCTTGGGATTTTTTTTTTTTTTTTTTGGCTGTTCGCCTCCGTTTCCTCGGAGGTGGATATGGCGGGTTCGGCCATGTAAAGCAGGCAGGAGGCCGCTCTGGAGTTTCTTTGTAGTAGCCTGCAACCAGGTGGGCTTGGCAGGCTCGAAGTGGCTGGATCCGTCGTGAAAGTCCGTTGAGCTCCTCGGCGGCTTGCATTGCCGCTGGGGGTAGTGGATGGGCTGCACAGCCTATCTCCGTGGTTCTGTACTTCTGGGTGTCAGATGCGGGTGAAGCCATTTTCAGGGGGAGTTTGCTTGCTGCATGGCCTCCTCCCTCGGTGTCTTGTTTCACTGCAGCAGCGGCTGGATCAGCATCATTGATAGGCACTGTCAACTGACTGTATTTGACAGGCGACCTCTCTCTTCTTCCAAGGATAGGGGCCTGGGTTGTTGGCAGCGATCTCAGTAGAGGTGGCGGTTTTGGTGGTGCTCCCACCTCTCGAGAGATGCTGGCGTCAGAACCTGGACCAGGTGCTGGGCCTCGAGTTCAACGACGACTTCACCGTGGCTTCCCGTTGGTCTTCAGAGCTGCGTCTCGCCCCCATGTGCTCCCTTGTCAGGGCACCAGGGCATGAATAGGCCCGATCGGTGCTGTCGGCTGGCTCAGCACCCCTGTAGCACCTCCTCTTGTCCAGGAGAAGGCACAGTGGGCACCCACGGGACTGCGTCTGCGCTCGGCGTCATGGTACGAGCCACGGCGTCGGGTGACAAGGATGACCTGCAAACATTCCGAGATATAACAGCAGTAGTGTATGATACTACCTCTCCTTTGCATGGCTAGGCCAGCTGAGCAGCCATCACAGCGAGGGAGATGGGCATCTTCACATCATCTTCATCCCGTTAAGGAAGTGTGGTCCACATGGCATCTGCTATGTTGGACGACACTGACGGCCTGCCCCAGTCGTGACAACAACTATTGGATTAGATATTACCTTCTCGGTGCGGGATGGTGTCGGGAGCTGGAAGTTGGGAGATTCGATGTTGAGAGTCGACTCCGCTGCTAGGTTGGCCGCGCGATCCTGGGTAATCGCGGCCGAAGGTACCAGCTGACCTGAGGCTTGGAGGGTTACCACGGTGGGGCTGGCAGTTCTGATGGATACTTCCCCAGATTGTGGCTTCTCTGCAGATGCGGCGATATCGTTCGGTGTGGCAGTCATCACGCTGAGTGGGTTTGCCAGTGCGAGGGGCACTGGCTGAGTTCATCGGGGCGAAACCGGTGGTTTCGCTGACTCTTCGACAATGCTAGTTGCAGAAGATCTCTGGCCGGTGGCGGTCCGTGAAGACTGAAGACATCTCAGATGACGATCCAGTGGACTCCTCCAGGAGACCAGTGGTGCTGGGAGACCACTTCCCAGATCGGTCAGCATTCTGATGGTGTGGTTGGTAGGGATTGTTCTGACTTCTTGATTCTTGGCTTGGGGAATGCTACTCTCACCAGCACAGGAAATATAGATCCCATCGCTGGTTGCTCTGTCCCGCCCATCTTTGTAGACTGCGATGTCCGTGCTTCCTTACGAGGGGAGGTTCAGACAGTTGTTTGACACTGTCCGGAGTGTCAGAAATCGGTGATGCAGAAGTGAGTTGGACAGGTTCCGAGGCAATATCCGGGAAGGGTCGCATCTTTACCCTGGTTGACTTGCGTATGTGAACTCGGCGGTCTTCCATCCAGTATACTTTGTCCTGGCATTCGATGACCTCTTTTGGGCCCTCCCATTTTCCAGTGAGTCCCGCACTGAAATGATTGTGGCCTCGACTCAGGGGGTGGCTGCGGAGTAGGGCTGCTCCCATTTCGAAGGATCGAACTCCAGTGTGTGGTGGCTGGTATTTCTTGGCGATATAAGCCTCTTGGCTTTCCCTGGCCTTGTCTATCCGTTGAAGCATGACTAAACATATGGCTTCAGGCTGAGGCATTTCTGTGGGCTCATGCTCCCACTGTCAGTTTCCAGGGCATTGTAGCATTTGGCCCAAGCGGAGTTAACTAGCTTGCATTGATGGCTTCGTTCGTTCGATGTCGCAGAGCGAAGAGAATTTTTGGGATGTGGCGATCCCAGTGTCTTTGGTTTTCTCCGATTCTGAGGCACAGGTTCTTCTTGAGTTCCTGGTTTTGGAACTCAGTAGGATTAGCTTGGGGGTGGTAGGGCGGAGTTGTTCACCTCTCCGCTCCCCATTATTGACATGCTAGCAGCCAATTTTTGCTAGCAAACTGGACTCGTCCTTCAAAGATCACATTCCATAATATCGGACCAAGGACCGAACCTTGTGGACAGCCCTTGGTCAGCCCTTGGTCGCTGTGGGTCCCCATATTCTATTTGACAGGAAGCTCTTAATGATCTCATACGTATTCTTGGGGCACTCCAACAACCGCATCTGCCACAGAGTCTGCGGCCACCACACATTGTTGAACGCCCCCAATATATATCCAAGGATATCGTGAGAACGTAGGTCTGGTCATTGGTTCTCACCTGATCGACCATGTCCATAACTGCCATTTCTTTGTTTTTGCTCCTCATAAATCCAATCCAAGGGTGGCAGTATTAGATCCTCCTGGATGTCTGGTGACACGACAAACTCCGCTTGCATCTTGAATTGGTGAAGTTCAATGGTAAGTGTGATACTGTCATCGGTGGTGAGGATGTATTCCGCTTTCACCATTCTCACGGTTTTGGTCTGTGGGCGCAGGTTAGCCCTCTGGTCTGTGTCTCGTCGATTGAAATTACCAGAGGCTGCTAAATCAAGTAGCGCTATAACGTTTCTTCCATTAATTTGAACTTCGATTTGAGGGGCTTCAGGTACTTCTGCTTCCTCGTCTAGGAGTTTGACAGTTTGTTCATATTGACCGACGGGGTCGCCCCTGTTGACACGCCGACTGTGACATTTCCCTTTGGTGGTGCACTCTTCGGATTCAACTCAACTGGGTTGAGCCGCAGCGCATGGTTTGAGCCCCCTTCTTTCGTTCGCCCGTGCCTTGGTGTGGGGCATCCTTGTTGTAGTGGTATGTGGGACAGTATCAACATTTGGGCAGGTGTGGAGCTGGCGGTGCAGATGACTGTGGGTTATGACAAGGTTCAGACGATTCATCTGTTTCTGCTGGTTTCGTAGACTTTGGCTGATCAAGGAGAGCCTGCCGTTGGCAGTTTCGCTCAGCTTCCCATGTACATACATTCTACGAGTTCGTCCACTGTAAGTGGCTTAGGGATGAGTACGATATTTCGTAGGCATGGCAGCAGCAGGCGAGTTATCTGCCACATGCAGCTTTCCTCGTCTCCGTCGGGAAAAATCCTTCGGTAAATTTGCACCCTTCTGCAAACAAAGATTTCGACCTCCTCTCCTGGTGCTTGTGTGTGGCTGTATAATTCGTTAGTAAGACTTTTGACGGGCTTGACCATATCGCCAATCGCCCTCGGATTATTATTAATTAACACTAATAATAAACTATTTAATTAGCAGGCTAGACCACGTCGCCATAACCACCCATTTGAATAATGCCCGAACGGCATGAACATTTAAGCATGCTGGTTTTGGTGTTAAAAACTCTAAAAATGGCTGAAATCTATTAAATAACTAACCTGCAATGTTCTCTCCACATTATCGTTACCTTAAGAAGACACTGGAAGACCTGGGGTAACGGAAAACGTGTGTCTATGTACGTGCTATCTTTTCACGTGCAGCAACTCGCAGCCATGGCAGACACTGTTAAGCAACAGGACGTTTCAACAGTTCGCCACCTGATGGCAGCACCATCGGCGGCAGGCACTGCTGACTGCTCGCCATCTGTGCGTCCACATTACAAACTTGTGATATTTGTTTACGCAAGTTCCTGCAACCTGGTCAACATGCCAGAAATGTGATGGCATATTTTAATGTTCGTGGTGGTTTATTTTTTAATTATGTAGACCTCCCTAAAGGAAAAAGGTGATCGCTGCATCGGTTCACCTTATTTGGTAACGTCAGCCACCATTGGTCGTGAATCCCACGAAACCTATAAGACATATTAATAATACCACATAATTCTTGGTATCATGTTATTTTCTGAGGAAAATAACATATCATTACTGTGATTGGTGGCACCATGTGGCGGAACTGTATATTTTATCCCTGTACATGCTTCATTCGGGGTCAGTCAGCGACCTCTGGGAGGGGGGGGGGGGCATACTTCTACCAGATATGTAGTATTCTGGATTTGATACATAATTGTAGGCTCTTCAAACTGTAGGACTTTCACGTCATCTGGACGTTAGGCGAGGGCCATGATGGCTGAATTTTTAAGACTTTTAAATGATCGTGAAATGTTAGTCTCTCATCTGAGATTTTATAAAGTGCAATGTTAACATCTGTAACGAGTTTGCTAACCCTTATAAAAGCATAAGACCAAGTCATTAATGCAGGAAATTTTGGTCGTAAGCATTTGTAACCCAGACCATAATTATGAAAGTTGGGCTTAAACTTTTGTAACTAAGTCACGCCTTATTGAGGTTGTACTGTTAACTGCTTGTAACCAAGTCACGGCTGGTACAGCTATTGTAGTCAATGCCCGTGACTTTGTGGTATTTAACATTTGTTAACCAATGAAAAACCTTACGAAGTTTTAGAAACTCCTTGAAAATAGTATTTGCTCGTGGGAGTTAAGGCTAGAAATTGTTCAGCAGTTGCTCCTATCCATGTGGGATCGCGAGCAGATGATTTATACTGGAAAATATAGTGTAAAACTTTTAGGTTTCCATATTTACGTAATATTGATTAATTACAAGTAAAGTAATAGGTGTTACCTTCTTGCTTTCCTTGTGTAGGAACAAATATAATTCTAAAGTTCAGAGTAAATGTTGGAAAGGCAGAATTGAATCCACCATTTTGTGACAATTTTATTTGGGATAATTTGCCCAGTGCATCTTGTGATGGCCTTGTGATTATTAAATGACCAGTTATTTGTGTAAACACTTCCCATATTTTGGTGTGAAAAATCAAATAACTATTTATGTACCCGAGAAATATTTACACTTTACTTTTTTTATTGTAACTTGGAGTTTTATGTATATTTTAATTAATTTGAAATGTAGGCTCAGGAAATTTCATGTTAGCTTTTCCTAATGTAATATTGGTAACAAATTATAGGAAAGATAATAAAAATAAAACGACAATTACCACACTTCCTTGTTTCTGTTCAAAGTCGTTTTCACTAGTCAACTCACCCCTACACTGTACAGATAAATGATTCTTTTGCATCGCTTTTACCATTTGGTTCTCTGTTGGTTTTGTTATATTTTTATGCAAATCCGGCCATGCCACACCCTTGGCTTAGGATGTAGCATGGTCAGAATGTGCTAGTACTTCCTCGCGCATGAAGTATTGTGTGATAGACTAAGGAGCTGCTTCCATTCAGTCACAAATTCGCCATTTTTGTTCCATCATTCGAGGGCTTTGCACTTCAGTTTGGCTTGGGCTCTGGTCACCCATTGTTTCTCGGGTACCACATGCATTCAAAACTCGCGCTCACACTCCGATGTAAATACGAGCGAGTCCTCATGTGGTCTACCCGCGAATTTCGGCAGTTGTGGCTCCCCTGCACAGTGAGGCGTACTGCGGAGCGAGGCCAGTCCGAGGTTTGATAGATGGTATTCAGAGGCGCGTTTGCAGACCTCGCTTTGGTATACCATTCGTGGTCTGTTGATTCATGCGTCATGCCATCCGATGCAGGCATGGTGGTATGTTTCACCACACAGGATGCACCTTACTGTGTGGATTCCGTGCCCAGGGCATGTGATCCAGTTACAGAACGCCAGCTGTCTGGTTTTGCGATCCTCACATGGAAACTAAAGGCAGTCAGTATAGCAGAGTTCATCTGCCTAGCCGAGGCAGAAATAATGGCTCCATTGTTGGTAATGGGTGCATTGTATCTGATTGATGCCCATCCCGAGGCCGTCGGTCTTGAACAGTGGCTGTGTTAGGTTGCAGCTGCAGTGGTACAGTCGGGCTCGCGCTCGTTCAGGTCGGCATTCGACGTTTCTGCTGTGGTTAGGGTGCCACAGGATGTTAAGGGAACTCCCCAAAGTCAGTTCGGTTCTTGAATGGGTCGGACTGATGTGTTTGTGCTGCCTAGTCGGAACTATAACAGCAAAATGCCCATGTTGGGCACCAGAAAAACCCTCTTACCCTACCTTGAAGCGTGACAGCCCGTCAACTGGGAGAACACTAGGTCAAGCAGGTGAGTTTTTGGCGGGTTCTAAATCAGGCACACCCTATTCTGGTAGGGTTGTCGGGTTAAATTTAGTCCTTGTGTGGCACTGGGGCACGCCCAGTATAAAGGACAAGCCGGGTAGCTTTGCGGTAGGGCACAAAGTCGGGTTCTGGCAACGTGATCTTTTGCTTCAGGCTTGGTGCTTTGGGCAGTATACCTGGGCGACATGTGTACTTGTACTAGGTCCGGCCTCTGGCGGAACAATATTGTGCGAGTGGGTGCAGCAGGTACTTACAAATGCTGAATACGTGTGTGGAGTCTTGTCGGTGGGGACAGAGCAACTGGTGTGAGATATGCGATAAGTCATGTCGGTGGTTAGTCTGGCTAGCTGAGGTACTCTGCGAGCCATGGGTGTACCTCCTCGCTCAATCATGTAGGTCCTGGAACAGATTCTTCAATATCTCTGTAACGAGAAGATGGTGCAGAGCCTGAGCCTGTTCCTGGGGTGCGAGCTGTCTGATGGCAGCGACTAGGGCGGAAGTCAGCTCTTGTAAATGTCCGGAGGCGAAATGCAGGGATTGTGTGCATTACACGTGCCGCGCCATATAAGTATCTGCCGACTGAGCAGTCACCCAATTTCAGTGTTCGGTGCCTAAACACAGTGAACAGTGAAACTCAGACCTCACCATCCCTACACGTGGGTGTATGCTTCAGCCGATTCTTCCCAATCCAGGGAACGTCCCTTCCTTCCGGCACTGAAAGTGCGGTGGAAATTTCGAGCACCGAACTGACAATCTGGTCTGAAGGCAGAAAGGCTAGCCACTGCTTATGCTTGTGGGTTAGCAAATAGTGTTTTGGCTCGATTGAGTATAGTTCCCAGGGTCACCTGCATTTCTCGCAAGGAGCTAGGATAACTGGAAAAGCAACGTTTACAGGAACATGGTACTCGGGTATCGGTTCAGACACAATGTTTATTACATAGGATTGGAAGTAAAAATGAGGTGATGCACTATACCTCCTACATTTAGCAAGATCTTAGGGGCAGCTAAGCCAATGTAAGCCAGCTAGACGAGACCTGGTATTTAGCTACAAGGGTGGGGTATTCGAGTGCTGTGATGACAACTAAAGAAACTTGACTAAACTCCCTAAACCATTATTGCCCATAAGGGGCCGCAGTGTCTAGTGTGTAGACGACGTGGTATTAGATTTCTTTGGCATTATGCTTCGATTACTAAGGAAGGCGAGGTAGGAATGATCTCGCTGGTGAGACCAAGGATTAGGAGTCTCTTTGGCACTGAAAGTGTGGTGAAGAGGGAAGGTATAGCAAGGAGCTGGGCTGGCCTCCGGCGACTAGCGCAGTGGAGAAGTCGAAGCAAATGTGTAAGCAAAGGCTTAAGATGCAAGTTGGTCAGTTTCCACAGCAGTGCAGTGGAAGACTGAAGACTGGTCCTGAGTCAAATTCTAATTCCATATTTATACGCTGCTGGGCGGCTGCCTCGGCTTTCATTGACTGGCCTCTCTTGGCGAGGGGTTGTCGCTGAGTGGAGGGTGGCGAAAGCATAGCTTATTTAGCATGACATCATTGGCTGGCTGGGAGAATGGAAGACAAGCAACAAAACATACTAGTGGTGCCATCTAGAAGTGGTTAGTAGTACTCAATGTCTTGGTGAATAGTACAGGTTGCGTGACCGATGGTAAAATAAACTTCGTGGAAATCAGCTGCAATGCATGCTATGATGATGAACTGATGTTGTCTAATTACCATTGTTGAAATTCATCATGCATCAAGATAATACATACTAGTAAAACACTTTAAAGTAGTCACTTGGGGTAACTATCTCTGCTAGTACAACCTTATATACCTACCTTCTGCCTAATTTAATTTCAAATGAAAGCATTAAAATTTCCGGCAAAATACTATGTTCTTTTTACATAAAATTGTTAACCTCAAATATACATTACAGACTGTAAGGTGTTTGTTTTACACGAAAAAGTGTGGCCCAATGTTAAACTTAATGTACAAAGTTACCCAAAATGACTGTTATACATTAAGTATACAAACTTAATATTTTTAATGTGCAACTTATGTATGATTACTTATTCATTGGAGACGACACAGTGAACATGGTGAAAATGTGTTTTCCCAGAGCAAAGACACATATTTCTTGGAGAGCGCAGACAAAGTGAGTTACTTCTTCGAAGCCAGTGCTCTCAGTGAAGATGGGGAGCTGCAGGTTCCACCAGAGGTCTCCCTCAACAAGGTTGGTCATGCACTGCACATGCTTCACCCAACGTTCAGGCAGATCACCTTCAGTGACAAGGTGAAGGAGGCGTGCTTTCAGCTGGGCTTCGAGCATCCCGTGGTTGTCCAGAGCATGTACATCTTCAAGAACCCTGATATTGGCAGTGAAGGTACAGCTACTATATTTTTGGTAGTAATAAGGTCCACTCCCTGTTATCTACATGATTAAGTAGGGCTTTAACTTAACAGCTGAGGAAATACGCAAGTGAGCTATATGGCTGCAATATAAATGAAAAACCATTCACATGGCAACAGGTGCAGACTTCCTATTTCCTGATGGTTGGAGGAGCCGAAGTGGGTTGGGGGGGGGGGATAGGTTTCAAACTTTCTGTAACCCCACCCATGTTACTTTAATCATATTCTCTCTCTCTCTCTCTCTCTCTCTCTCTCTCTCTCTCTCTCTCTCTCTCTCTCTCTCTCTCTCTCTCTCTCTCTCTCTCTCTCTCTCTCTCTCTCTCTGGGTGTTGTATGTTTGTGCTTGAAGTTAAGCATGGATGTACACTTTATTTACATGCATGGTATAGCTAGGGTTTAGGCACGAGTTACAAATATTTAAGAGAATACAGTATTAGAATGTTGCTTGCAAAGGCAATGTAAAGGATGAAAGTGTCCTAAGAACTAAACATTCTAATTAAATCAAATATTAGAATTTTCACAATGAAAAAATTAAAACATATTTGCAAAAGAATAAGGCAAGAACTTTACCATTAAGTTATGCTTATTACAAACTGAACTAATGGCCAATTACCCTGCTGGCTGAAAAATGGAGGGGTGACCAACCTCCTTGTCTCCTCGTACTTTGTGCCAATGCTGTCTCTTATAACTGAGCCAAAAACTTGTGGTATGCACAGTAAGCATACTAATAGCTCTGATGAACATTCTCAGTTTTATATTTACTCATAATTCCACTTCTTCAGCAATAATAAATTAAAATAAATGTTGTGGTGGGAAGCATACCCATGGACTGAGCTAATGGTCACCATGTAAAGAGATTTCAAGATGTGGCCCAGAAGCACTCATCACAGAAGGTGACATGAAGTGGGACCAAATGATTCAGCAACAGCAGAATTCAAGGGTAGGTTTCGCTGGATTTCCCCAACAAACAAGTCCCAGCCAACAACAGACAAATTTTGGGTCAGACACCAAACCCATTAGTGGTATTCATTGTGCTACAATGGCTTCTGGGGTTTCTCCCCTGCTTCCTGGGTTTCAGTTTCCTATCACTCTGCCTCTCCTTGTCTCTCATAATGAGCACCAGTCTCTCCAAACACAATGTTATACTTGCAGCTTGTAATCAGTCTCTCAAATGCTATAGTGGTGTTGTCCTCTGCCCAGTATGTTCACATCTTCCCACTACCGATCTCTGAAGTGATAGTGATGTGTGGTTGGGGGCATCCATCGCTGACCATAGGAAGTGTTAGGGAGTAATGAAGCTACTTAACCCATTCTGATATACATGCACTACTTGTAGGACATTCAGCCAACTCTTGTAACAACCTGACACATGGACCAGCTAGGTCCAACCACAAAAGAAACCATCCATATCCCTATTATTCACCTATTTATATTAATGTTTTAAAACATTGTATGGCACTGACGTGATAAATTAATTTCACACAAAAGTCAACCAATTTACAACAGAGCCTGTCATTTTATTGTGTAGTTTACGAACTATGACCCTGTGACAGGTTTATAAAACAGCGAGGGAAAATCCAGATTCCTTGATGCTTTCCACACAATTGCTTTATGGCTGCCAGCCTCTGGGGGAGTCAGAGAAAAGAGTCCCAGGAGTCCATCATCACTTGCAGAACACACTCCATAAAACATACTCGGGATCAAGTGACTGTGGTACACTGTCTCTCTAGCGGCTTCATATGTTCCTCAACATTCTCCCTATTCTGACCATGTTTTGCCAGTGACATGATTACCAATTGGACCTGTAAAGCATGCCATCTCTCTTTTTTGCGTAAAACAGGTCGAAAAAAGGGGGGGGGGGGGTGCTGCAACTGTGAACAAGTTTAGGGGGTTAAGAAGGCAGGGTGCTGCCATGGCAATGCGAGAAGGCTATCTTGCAGTATGAATCTTTTCAACACTGGTATTCGTCTGTGCTGCGCGAGGCAACATTAACATCCGAATAGCCAGTAGTTGAGTGACTTGTCTTCTGCTATTGCTTTGTGGTAGCAAAGATACTCAGGGTCATGGTGTAGAAATTATAATGTAAAAGCAGCAGATCCTATTCATCTGCAATCAGAAGGTGGGACTAGGGGTGGTCAGGTTGGAATCTGAAATGGTCTTGTGGGGGATCACCCTTTTTAGGAAAGGAAACAGGACAGGAAATTTGCATTCAACTAAACACTTTCTTTGGTGCTAAAGTGCCTGAACTGAGCTTTTGCTGTAAAGAAACCAACCTCTGAGGTTGTATTCTGATGACGTTTTCCCATTTGTAAGGTTTATTGTATGCATACAAGCAGCAAAAACATTTTATATACCTATAACCGTATATATTCTTCTCTTACCCTCGTTCTGCTATGTTGTTTATTGGCATTGTGTGTATAGTAGGATGTATATTTATGTGGACATGGTTGGCACAAGTGAGGTGTGTCATGGCAGACATTGTAAACATGATGTATGCGCGTGGGCAAAGACCGAGGTTAATCGTGTGATTCGGTAACTAGTAGTGCCGATGGACGGGACATAAAAGTGGCGACGAGGATGGGATCTGTGCCGGACTGAATAAAATACATTAAGCGCCCAGTCATCGGTAAACAGTTATGGCCTCCGTGGGTACAATTGGCGAATTTGTGACGGGCCAAGATACGTGGCGGTCTTACAGTGAACGTTTGCAGTTCTATTTTATCGCAAATAAAATAGAGAACGATTTAGCGAAACGGGCGGTATTTTTACTCTGTGAAGGGCAAAGTTGTACAGTGATGTTACATCATTACTATCGTCGCGCCAAACAGATGCAGTACCATTAAGCAAAGTGCTAACAAAACTTACAGAACATTTTGAGCTAAGACCACGTGAAATAGTGGAAACTTACAAGTTATTACAATGGGATTAACAGGAAGGCGAAACAATTGCGGTCTATGTGGCAGAACTGCATCGACTATCGACTCACAGTAGTTTTCCTAACCTCGAACGAATGTTGCGTGATACGTAAGTATGCGGGGTTCGGGACAAAACTGTTCAACATGTGCTACTGGCGAAAGACAAACTGACCTACAAGGAAGCAGTCGATATAGTGATGGCAGCAGATGCAACGGGGAGAAACCTGCTGGATTTACGGGAAAACGCGATCGTGGAACACAAGGATGAGCTACATAACCTACAGGCCTATGGGCGGAGAAAATGTCCAGACCTTCGGTCGGGGGGGTCAAGAGTAACCAGCGAGATGCGCATGCTGGCGATGTAATGGGGATCATCCACCGGCGACATGTAGACATGTGTCCACCACATGTCGTCACTGCAACAAGAAAGGCCACCTAGAGAGGGTGTGCATCACCAAGAAGAAGCAGGGGAGCACTGGTTCTACAGAGAAGCGACAGGAACCCATCCAAGCAGGGCAAGGCAGGACTCATATGTTGAGAGCCTGAATACAAATATGACGATGAGGCAGGGCGAATATATGGGCTGCATGGCCTGCAAGGGGGAGGCAGAAATGAGCCATATGTAATTGACCTGTGGTTAGATAATAACCTGCACCGGTTAGAGGTGGAAACTTGGGCCTGTTATACAGTGGTTAGCTGGGGTACTTGTAAAACTTTGTGGCCAGAACTGCCACCATTAGAAGAGTGCAACATTGTTCTGTACATGTGGTCACAGGAGGGATTGCAAATTAGGAGTCAGAAAGTGGTGGAAGTTCGATCGAAAAATTGCTTGGTTGCTTCCCTGCCCCTGTTGGTGGCTAGTAGACAGGGGCTCAGCCTGCTTGGAAGGAACTGGTTTGAACCCCTCGGGATTTCAGTAGAGGGAATTTCCACGATACAAGCCCAGGTGAAGGTTAATGGTTCTCTAGATACTGAAACACATACACGGGTCACTGAGCTTACCACTATGTATCCAAACGTGTTTGCTAACAGGGACTTAGGCCAGTATAACTATTAATTTAAAGGAAGGAGCGAAACCAGTTTTCAGAAAGAACAGGTTAGTGCCATTTGCACTTCAAGAGAAGATGGAGGCAGCCATTGACAAGCTTGTCAAACGAGGTGTCTATAAACCTGTAGCATATTCAGTTTGGGCAGTACCATTTGTGCCAGTTATGAAAGGGGATGGCTCGATTAGAATCTGTGGGGATTAGAAAGGTACTCTGAACAACATTAGCCAAGTTGAATGTTACCCACGTCCAACAATCAATGAAGCATTTTCTCATTTAGCAGGAGCAAAATAATTTACAAAGTTGGATCTGGAATATGCTTACCTGCAAGTGGCCGTGGATGAGTCCACTGCAGAGTTATTAACAGTAAACACTAGAAAAGGGCTTTTTAGAGTTCATAGTCTCCCGTTTGGAGTAAGCGGAGGTCCAGCAATTTTCCAACGACCGATGGCAACATTACTAGGGGGTTTACTAGGTATTGTAGTATTGTCTTGTTAAATGATGTTCTGGTGGCTGGCTCAAGTAAGGAGGGGCATTGGGTAGAGTATGCGAGGTCATTGCCCGAATTGACAAAGCTGGACTTCGATTAAAGAAGACCAAATGTGTTTTTGCAGCTACAAAAGTGAAATATTAATGGTACCTGATTGATGCGGGAGGCATCTATCCAACACAAGAGAAAGTCGAGGCAATACACAAAGCACCAACACCACAAAAAAAACGTGATTTGCAAGTATTTCTTGGGCTCTTGAATTTCCATGAGAGGTTTTTACCTGACAAATCAACAGTACTGGAACCTCTACATCGGTGGTTGGACAACAAAGCATTATGGACATGGGACCAACAACATGAAAAGCATTTCAGAAAGGTAAAGAACTCCTGCAGGCAAGCATGGTGCTGGTCCATTATGATCCCAAAAGAGCTGTGGTGATGACCTGTGATGCTTCGGAGTTTGGAGTCGGGGCTGTCTTGGCACACATCATGGATAATGGGGAAGAAAGGCCTGTTGCTTTTGCTTCATGGATGCTACATAAAGCTGAGCAAAACTATGCGCAAATAGATAAGGAAGCTTTAGCGTTAATGTTTGGAATCACCAAATTTCGTCAGTACTTGGGCGGTCGACTATTTACTGTGATCACTGATCATAAGCCCTTGCTGTAGTTGTTGAACCCACACTGGCCCACTCCTTATATCCTTTCCCCCAGGATGCTCAGTTGGTGTTTGCAATTGGGCATTTATGATTTTCAGCTGGTCTAAAAGCCTGGTAACAAAATAGGACATGCGGATGCTCTAAGCAGACTGCCAGTACTAGTGCCCACCACGGAGGTGCCCACCACAACAGAAGTGCTCATGCTAGAGGAGAGGCCAGAAACACCCCTAAATGCACACATGGTGGCCCAGTTGACAGAGAAGGATAACATACTGAGACAAGTGAAGTAATTTGTACTGTATGGGTGTCCAGAAAAACTGCCCAATGAAGAGGCCCGACCCTATTGGAACAGACATGTAGAATTTGTCTATCTACCAGGATTGCCTTCTCTGGGGCACTAAGAGTTGTTATTCCAGAGTTGATGCGGAATGAGATATTGGTTCTGCTCCATGCCTCGCATGATTGCGTGGTACGTTCAAAAGCATTTGCTAGAAGTTACATAAGGTGGCCAAAACTCAGTGACGACATTGAGAAGATGGTTCAGCACCGTGAGATCTGCCTCAGGGAGAGCCTGGCTCCACCCAGAATGCACATAACGTGAACCATGCCCCAGAATCTATGGTCCTGCCTGCACATGGATTTTGTGGGACCATTCGTGGGTAAAATTTTTTTAATAGTTATCGATGCCTTCTCAAAATGAACGGAAGTCAGATTGGTGTCATCGATGTCAAGTGCGATGGTAGTGAGTGAGCTGATAGACATGTTCAGCATTCATGGATTGCCGGACATGGTTGTATCTGATAATAGGACAGCATTTGCATCCTGCCAGATAACGGTTTTTTCGGACCAGAATGGCATTGCTTGCAGACATTCACCTCCATAACATCCTTCCAGCAATGGACAAGGGGAACGGGCAGTGCAGATTGTGAAGGATAAACTAAAAAAAACTGCAATCTGGCGACTGGCGCACAAGAATGCAGAGAATACTTTTTGCCCTACGTACCACACCAACAACTACAACCCAGAAATCCCCAGCTGAACTGTTGATGAGCAGGAAACTAAACATTTTTATTTTGGTAGTTTGCATCCCAGCATGCTGAGCACTTCAAGGGCAGAGACGACTGACACAGAAGACAAACGGGGTAGGCATTTTTCTGTGTAACTATGGGTCAGGTCCCAAGTAAATCCCTGGAGTGGAGATTGCCAAGGAGGGGCCAGTAATGTACAGTGTTCAAAACCCATAAAGCAGACAGATTAACCAGTGTGATGTTGACCAATTGATTCGCCGCCCATCCAATAAGGAGATGTGTCACATATCTACCAAGGCTAGGAAGCAAGGAGAAATTGTTTTTCGAATATCAACGAATACAGACTACAGGTGGGGTTCCAAGAATGCCAGCGTTCCAGGAAGGCCAGAGCAGTGGTTGTCCGAATCTCCATTCAAGGGTTTCCCAGAGGCCTCGTGGGATAGTGTGTCAGCTGTGGGAGTGTCAGCATCCTTGGACGTATCTGTATCTGCAGAGGATATGGGAGCAGCTCATGACTCCGGTCCACCACCTTTGGCAGTACCTGGGTCTGTGTCAGTGACAGACGTGGCAGCAGCTCTGGATATGAAGGTGTTAACCGGGAACACAGAAGGACCACACAACTAGGAACCACCACAAGAGAGAGACATCAGCCCCAACACAATCAACATTCACTAGAGTCAGGACTAAACCAAAGAAATTTGCTGATTATGTACCTTAGAACTGTGGGGACCAGTTAAGGTTGTAAACAGTTAGTATGTGTGTTGTGACTTGGAAGGGAGGAGTGTCTTATACTGGCATTGTGTGTATAGTAGCATGTATATTTAGGTAGACATTGTTGGCACAAGTGAGGTGTGTCATGGTGGACGTTGTAAACATGACATGAGTGCGCAGGCAAAAACCAAGGTTAACCGTGTGATTCAGTAACAAGTAGTGCCGATGGATGGGCTATAAAATGCTATAAACCAAATACTTTACATCCCAACAAAGGACACTAAGTAAACACACTAGAAACCACTTTAAGTAGCGCCCATTGTATGTTTTTTTCAAAAGTACATCTATTGTGAATATATGCTTGCACTCCCAGACAAAGAATTCCCAGAAATTATAATCACTGATGATCAGGTAAATGAGCACCCATAAGGAACAGAGATATACATTCCTGCAATGTCGCCAAACGAATTATGCAAGACAGTGCTAGTGAAGGTAGTTCCAAGCTTTGATATGCTAAATAGGCAATGTGTCCAGCATTGGTATAGAAGGTATATGTAATCTTGATACAAAGTATATACACAAACTGACTTGAAATCTTATACTTAATACTGAAAACTACTTTATATTGAACATGTATTTAATAATATTACAACTTCTGAGGATTACAAATATGTACTCTAAAGTGAAAAGTACTTTAAACAGAGATTTTGCTGTATTCTGTTGCAAATAAAACATTTCCCTTCACTTGTAAACAATCAAGTAAACTCAATAATGTATTTTATTCACTTTCAAAGTTATTTGTTTGTCAAGGCTAGAAACCAGTGATCTCTAAATATTGCTTCCAGTTCCTTCTCACCAAGATGCAACATTCCTCCACACTGAGCCGGTGTGTGTAGTAGGCTTCTGGATAGCACTGGAAGACGCGACACTGGAGAACGGCTGCCTATGGATTGCACCTGGGTCACATCGCAGTGGAGTGCACAGGCGATTTGTGCGTAACACAGAGCCCACAGCTTCCGAGCTACTTATGTTTACGGCACCACTGCCCGTCTACCCAACATCAAATTTTCAAGCTGTGCCAGTTCGGAAAGGTACAGTGCCTGGGTCTAACCCTAGATTGTTATGTTTGTGCACAACCATACAAGGCACTGAGAACTATGATGGCATAACCTCCATATATAATTCTCAACAAATAAAGTTCAACTTGGCCTCAAATTTGGAAGTGTTTGTAAAGACTATGAAACAACTAAACATATAATTTAATGTATATTGTGTATCCAATATTTTCTTCTATCCTAAATACCATACCACTGCTTCAAAAAAAGGTTTGGTTATAAAAAAAGCAGTCTATTTACATACCATTTCCTTTGCTTCTGTATGATCCTCCCAGTCTTCAGTATCTATTGCATTTCTTTATTGCTACTCACTCCTACACATTAGAACCTTTACATTATAGCCTGGCTCATCCTCCATCTCAATCCTCACTCCTTTGTCCTCTCCACTCCAGTCTCGCCAACCTCCATACACACAACTTCCCTCATGCAACACATCTTCTCTTCCCTTAAGTAGTACGCTTGTCTTACAACTGGACAAACAAAAGAACAGAACATAACTCACAAGGAAATTCCCTGTAACATTATTATATACAAATTCAGTCTTTCTCTTGGTTTCACTTCTCTTCCGCTCCTCGTTCTTGCCGGTGTTGTCAGTCTCCCCTTCTCCTGTGCTGCTGGCAGGTTCAGCCATCCCTTCCAGTCTTCATCTTCCTCACTTCTCTGCCTGTCAACCATCTCCGACGACAGTGACCTCCGCTGTACCCGATCCTCCTACTCCTCCTCTTCCTATTCCTACTCCTCCTCCAGGGCTGCTGATGTTTTCTCGTGGCATGGTCCTGACAGTTGTCTTCTCACCTTCCAGCTGGTAACTCTCTACCCAGTTATAACCTTGCTGTTCATCTTCTTCCTTGCCTTGCACTGGGTTCAGGTGGCATTTGTTTCTTCTAATGATTCGTCCGTGTGAAGAAACTCAGTATGATTGAGGCGCCTCCACTTACGATATTAATTTCCCAAACCTCTAAGTCAGTGATCCACACCCTTTGGTTTGGTTGTAGCAGAAATTTTTCCCCTGATCGATGGCATCGATCGAAGTGTGCTTTCTACAAACTCTTCGCTTCATCATGAATAACTGTAAATTTGTTCTTATCAATAATTTTGGGCTGTTAGTTTTGGTATGATGTCCAGCAATGTATTCCATAGTGCCCGGCCCATCAGTAATTGGGCTGGGCTGTATTCTAGATCAGAAAGAGAAGTATTCCTGTAGGATAACAATCCTATGTATGGGTCTGCCGATCATTTGATATTTTTTTCGTTGTTGATTGCTGCCTCTACCTGGCCATTACTTTGAGCATATCTCGAGCTGCTAGTAACGTGTGAGAATCCATATTCCACAGCAAAATCTTTAAAGGTCTGGGAGGTATACTGGGGACCATTATCAGATCGAACCTCTCTGGGAATGCCTTGTCGAGAAAATGCTGCCTTACATCTTGATATGGTGGTTGAGGTTTTGGAGTCCAGTAATTGAAATATCTCTGGGTACCGGGAGTAGTAGTCTATTATGACCAGGTAGTGTGTCCCATCTCTTTCTGCCAGGTCCATTCCGACCATCTTCCACAGGACTAGAGGTAGCGGGGATGGTAACAAGAGTTCTGGTCTGTTTGTTTCTTTTTCTTTAACACAGTCTTCGCAGCATAAGACAAAGTTTTTGATATCATTCGTAATACCCGGCCACCACACTGTCACTCATGCTCGTTCCGTGCACTTCTTGATGCCCAGGTGACCCAAGTGGATACAATCCATGATATCTTTCCGTAGCCTGGTTGTATTACCATATTACTCCCTTCATTAATATACCTTCGACTACTGATAATTCCCCATGGTTCTGCCAATATGCCTGATATGATGGTGGAACCTATGTGGGTCTCTGAGGCCATCCCACCTGAACCAGCTTCTTTAACTCCCTGCAGGTGGCATCCAAGTTCTGTGCTAGTCTCACCTCAATTTCGTCAACTGCCTATCTATCGCTTTCGCCTGTTCCCTTGACAGGCGACCTCGTCGGTAAGGCATAAAGGGGGGGGGGAACGTGCTTCCCTGATGTGTGTTTCACCTGGTATGTGTATCTCGTTAGCCACATTCTATACCTCTGCAATATAGGTGGCAATTCATCTACATTCATGTTCCCTAATATGGACACAAGAGGCTAATGATCGGTGATGAGAAGTATGTCTTTCCCTAGTATATACATACAAAATCTATCACATGCCCATGTCAGTGCTTCAGTCTCAATTTGCAAATGTATTTCCTCCGATTCAGATAGTGATCGTGATGCATAGACAACTGGTCTCCATACCCCCTCTGCATCCTGCCCCTACTCCGTACGAGGAGGCATCTGCTCCCACTAGAATATCCTTATTTGGGTCATAGTGAAGTAGACTTAGGGGGCTGCACAGAAGGCGTTTGATCTTTTTAAAGGCCAGCTCTAGTGGTTCTTCCCACAAAAATGTGACTTTTTTTCAATAGCTGACGAATCGGCTTTGTGATCTCCGCCAGGTTAGGCACGAACTTCCCAGCGTAGTTAACCATTCCTAATAACCTCCTTACCTCAGTAACAGACTGAGGTTGTGGCATATCCCTAATTGCTTCAATTTTGGCTGGATCTGCTTCTACCCTTCACTGGATATGACGTGGCCTAAGAATTAGTTTTTATCAGTTCCAAATGTGCACTTATCATTTAAGGTGATTCCTGCTGCTTCCAGTTTCCGAAGAACTCTATTCAGGTTCTCGTAATGCTCTGTTCTATCTTCCCCGAAGACTAACACGTCGTCCATATGACAAATCACTCCAGGTGTGTATACAAGGATACAATTCATTTCCCTAGAACAAAATGCCAGTGCACTTGTGATTCCAAATGACAGTCGATTGAAGTAAAATCTGCCAAATGGTGTGATGAACGTCGTTAGAGGTTTAGATTCCTCTGCTAGTGGTACCTGCCAGTACCCACTATCGGGAGTTGCGTTTTGAAAAACTTATCCTTTCGGAGCTGTGCAAGTGAATCATCAACAGCTGGTAAGATTGTACGCTCTGTTTGGACACTTGTGTTGGTAGCTGTAAGGTCAACACATAATCTGATTTGTCCATTTTTTTGGGACAATCACAATGCCAGAGCACCATTTGGTAGGCCTATCTACGAGAGATATGATGCCCATATTAACCAATCTATTTATCTCCGGTCAAGTTTCGGCTGAAGTGGTAAGGCCACCCTGTGTGGTGCATGTAATGATACCAGTACTACATCGTTCTTCAGTCTGAGTGTGTAAGTGGCTGCAATTAGGTCTAGGCCTTCAAAAAGTTTAGGATACTTTTCCTGTGGGTCAAACTTGTTGCACAACTGGTTTATCTCGTCTACCCATTGAAGTATTCCCAACGACTCGACTGCAGACCACCCCAGTAATGGTTCTTTCAAGCCCTGAACTGCATACACATCCATCGTGACAGCGTTACCTCACCATGTAATTGGAGTTGTGATTTTACCTTGAACTTTCAATGGTGAATTGCAGGGGCCAAAAAGCTGTGTTTACCAGCTTTATTTCAAGATTTGATGCACTGTACCGACTGCCAAAAACACCTGCTCTGGGACCACCATAACATCTGCCTCTGTATCAATCTTGAACTGAATGACTTGTCCTCCAACATTTACATGTCTGTACCTATGAAATCTTTTGAACCAGGACTGCCATTTTTCCGGTCTTCTAAAATTGAAACTTGCAGGTGGTGCGAGAATGCACGCGCTTCTTTCTTCTCATCCGCCATTATGTACTTCTTGGTTACTTCACTATCCAACACAACTCTTCCCGACACCGCATCCCACTTCTGACTCCATATATTGCATTTATTTATTGCTACTCACTCCTACATATTGCAACCTGATTCATCCTCCGTCTCAATCCTCACTCCTTTGTTCTCTCCACTTCAATCTCGCCAACCTCCTTACCCACAACTTCCCTCATGCAACACATGTATCATTTTTTGTTTAAACCAATGTTATAGAATTGTTGAAGTTAAGAAAAATTTACAATTCTTTAAACTACAAAATATAATTTACAAAGTACTCTGGTTCTCAATGCCTAGTGAAGATTCACTATAAATTAAAATTTTCCAAAGTCAATTTTGATGGCATGTAGTTCACCACAACATTAGCCCATAAGTTTTGTGTTGTGCGTTAATATAAATTAACAATAACTGAATTTTTATATGGATGGGAAAATACACCCACAAATATGGTATTTTACAGTGTTTAATCTCATGTTGCAGGAACGTGCATATTATTACATGGACTTGTAGTACATCGCAGCGACCAAAACAAGTCTTCACAGTCAAGGCATGCTTACACTTTCCATGTTATTGACCACAAGAATTGCACGTACTCTACTGAAAACTGGCTGCAGCTGAAATCTGGATATAACTTCCCAGCCCTTTACAAAAAATGAGAGAGGAAAACACGTGGTGAAAAGTATTAGAAAACTTCACCTCATTGAGCCTCTTTCCTACCAGTGCCATGTGGCGAAGGAAAGATTTTAAAACTGACTGCATACATTGGTGTGGTATGGCATATACCACTTTTATAACATGATTTAATTCCTAATTATTTCAGGAATAATACGTATCTTATTGCCAAATACCAATAACTTGACAAAGTTTGTATAGTTGTTTCTCTGTCAATATCAACATACTGCTAATGTGTGTGAATCTTAATATAGAAGTGATACACCAAAGTTTTTGCAAATTAAACATTTGTTATGTTTTCCATACTTTAAAAAAGAACAAAAAAAAAAGATTATTTTGCTTACATATGACTAAAAATAATTGCAATCCCTACAAGTAATGCACATAACAGGTACTTATTTTCCAATATATTATAGATCTCTAAAGCAATACTAATGGGTAGTTGGCGAATGATTAATTACAAATAAACTAATCATTGAGTTGACGTGTGACCGACTCTGGTGGTGAGTCTGGTCACTGACGCAAAGGACTTTATGCAGATGCCTAGGCTAGTTGTGTCTTATAGGCGGACAGTTACTCTGTAGGAATGGTGGATGCTTTGCCCTTGTACAATTTCGACCTCGTGGGCTGTCGGTTTGGGCTCATGTAGGTATACCTGGGCCATTTGGGATGGTTCCGATTTACGCTGATTGTACGGCTTGGGTGGAGCTATCTATGGTGTCTGGTTTGTGTCAACAGCTGCGATGGCTGACAGGTGTTCGCAGGTATTTTTGGGCAAGTCAGGTGCTCCAGTGGCGGGGGAAAATTCTTTCTCGGGGATTGTTAGCACCGCAGAGGATAGCATGGATTACTGGATGGTACCTCTCAACAATTTTGGTTGGTGGCTCGAAAATGGTCGGGACAGCCTTGGGCCGAGCCGGTACGGTGAGTCTATGGAGTACGATGGCTTGCTCCCATGGACTCAACAGTTCATACCCATCAAGAAGGAATTGCAGACCCCAGGGAGATCTAGAGGCAGTTCTTGCCTGTTTCACCCTTTTTTGAACACCGCTACTGTAGGTAAATGGCATATGGACAAAATATATGACCAGACCTGGTTGGAGTGGAACAGTGAACGTGTTTTTGTTTTGACGGTTTAGGTGACTGGGCCACTGACCACGCCGTATCACTCTCAGACTCCAACACCATGGTGAGGGGTCAGTCGAGCTGCGGGACGCTGACAGTGGTCTCAACACAGTGTGCCCGGCCAGGGCGGTCTCCCCAGTCCCAGAGCGCTACCCCTCTCGGCACCACTAGTGTGCACTGAGAAAGGCAACCTCCAAGCTGACAAGCCACTCCCACCTGGGATGTGTTCACTGGTGCGGTGAGTGGCCCGTAGGCGCCGGTCCCCCCAGACCCGAGAAAGTACCTCTCTCGGCACCCCTAGTGTGCGTTGAGAAGGGCCGATCCCAGACTGACAGTCCAACTCCTGTGGAGCGATATCCTAGTGTAGGCTCTACCGTTCACCATATGGGTGCGGCAAAAGGGTGGCCATCCAAGGTGATTTTGTATGTGTTAAGAGTCGTTACGGGAAAGCTCAACCCCTGGTCTCCTGCCATCCCCCGGCCAGGTCTGGTTTCTACCAGGAGCGGGTACAAGGATATGGAAGTGATGTTCCAAAGTGAGCTTCCCCATTTTTATACCTTGAACGGATATAAACAGTAATGGTGAAGGCACTACCTCCTATCCCCCTAGGGCTTGCGGGAGGTGAACACCCTACGGAAAGCAGGTGGAGGCGACCTGTGCAAAGCTGAAGGGCAAGACAGCGTAATAGCAAGGCTAGCTGACTGAACTTCCCTAGCTCTAGCGGTTGTCGAGAAGGGACCGAATGAGTCAAGTGTTAGCGTGATGACGAAGGTTCTTCAGTAGCTGGAGGTGAGACGAGAGTCAGGCGTAGGTCCCTTGTAGACAGATCATCAAATTGCTACAGACTGATCCCGAGTGCTGGGGCGTCTTGGTATTTATACTCTCAAGTGGCGTCCCCCCCCTTCTTCGTGTAGCAGAGAGAGTTGGTCCGGGGGAGAGGTAGCAAGTGCAATGAGCGAACCATAGATCCTCGGTGAGTGTCACACCAGGCTAGCACAGGATCCAGGTTCAAGCCTCGGTGCTAGTAGTGGCATCTGGCGGCGCGCTGTGGTACTTGATGAATCTTGACGCATGGCTTCGGTGGCTCGGCCGGTGGATAATAATTCCAACGTGGAGCATTCACCCTCTTTCTTAGTAGATATGTAACACAATCTCAGATACCTCGGCGGTGGTGGCGGCTAGTTCAAACTCCATTGCAACTGCCTCATGTTCATTTGTACCAATGAGTAGGTGATTAATAACAACTGAGAAGGACGACACAAGTCTTGAAAAAATGTCATGCATCAGAGTGAACAAAGTTGTTCGATTCGTACGCTACGAAAGTACAGTACTGATTCATAAGCCAAACACGAGCCTAAAAATGTTAAAAGTTAGGGAGGATACACGAATCAGAAATTCAGATTTGTTTGTAAAAGAATTGAGAGTCAAGAGTCATTAAAGCTTGAATTAAATTCAGGGGGGGGGGGGAGGGGGTCTCCTCAAACACTCATTATTTTGCTACTACCTGCACGCACATCATGTTGTAACGTAATACTTGACAATCTTAAGTAGTGGTATAGAATTTCGTAGTTCACATACTGGTACACAAATTTTTCTGCAAAAATAAAATAAAAAGTCCTTCAGCAATCGTGCTAACGAGACAAATAACAGATAAAGACTACGCAAGGGCCACAAGAGCCGAAAAGAAGCAGCAGAGATAATGAATACCCAAAATGGAGTGAGAGAGAGTCGTGATTAAGTAGAATGGCAGTACTTGAGAACGAAAAGAACAATTCATTTGAACGAATGGTTTCACTAAACTGATCCAGATAAATATATTTAATCCACCTGAATCATTCTGCCTATCACTATAATGCAGTGACAGAATAGTTTGACATACAAAATTAATTGTTATATAAACTGATAATTTTCATTTACCATAAAACCACCACTATTTTAGATGAAAAATACACTGGTTTACTGCACTATTCATACACCTGGTTTAGCTATCTTCCAAATAGACATCTCAAAATTAAGGGCACGGTTGACATATGACAAATAGTTATTATTTCCAATTATCATCCTATTAATTTTGAACCACCTCAAAATTAACTACACAGCAACTCTGCTTAGCCATCCATTTGTGTGTGTGTGTATTTTGTCGGGAAGTGATGTATTGCTCAGCTTCACCTTGCATATGGGGAAACATTGTGGCATCGAACATACCACTCCCCAGCCTCTCCTTGACTGTCCAGCACACAGAGAGAGCATTTCTATGGGAGTAGCTGTGCAATGTTCAGCATACGCAGCTCTGACAGCATTATAAACAACATACTACACATATAACGCAGATAGCCCCATAAAATGCCGATTCTCTCACTTGTTTCCCTTCAAAAATGCACGGATCAACAATTTCAGGTAGTAGGCATTCTTTATAGAAATGCACAAGTTTGGGTAATGCGTCAGTTTTTCCATAAGTTTTCATTTCTTCTAGTTTTTAAATGTCATTACTAAATGTCAATACTACAAAGTACAGATACCCTTTTGCATTATATTTAGTGTTCTCTGGATTTGATCAATATATCTGTGTGTGCTCTTCAGTTTGAGTGTTTTACTGGCAGTTGCTAAACAAATAAACCTTTCTTTTGTTTTTCTTCTTCATGAAGTCCAGAAGATACAGCTTAAGGAACACACTTGACTTCTACTGTAGTATTTCTGAAACAGTGCTATCTGGACTAGTTCCCAAGTATAACCATATTCCAAATGTAGGCATGTATAACAGTCCACAATTCTCGCAGTAAAATCTATCTGATGTTCGAATCACTATATGGCAACATGTTCATTGTGGCGACTATATTCTGTAACTTTGGTACTTGAAAAGTGCGTGTATAGAAGTTGTTTTACAAGATTCCCGCATGAGGTCAACTATTTTCCAAGACACAGTGTATCAAAATTAGTGGCATTCAAATGCACACAACTCAGTTCAAGCCAGTGTACAGTCTGACTGTTCACTAGTCCAATGTACTTTTTACCCTGCAGCTGAATGGTCACCGGAAGCAATTTAACAATTCTTTGCATTTTCTCTGTAAGTTATGCACCTGTAACATCATAATTTTGATCACCAGTAACTCATTCACAGCTTGGCCCATAGTCATTGTATGCATGGCAAGCTGCAAGATTTTTCAGTTTCTTTTCGAAATGGTCATCATGAAATTGCAATCTTCGTCAAGGCGTGCCATTTCTTTTGAAAGACATAGTAATGACTGACAACACAACTTCTGCCACAGTTTTCAGAAAGGACTTATCATCCATGTATACCCATTCTGAGACCTCAAAAGTAGCAGCATGGTATAGTTTTTGAATGAACCCCTCTGTGTGAAATTAAAACTTTTCTGACATTGAATTTTGCAAAGAGGCACATATAAAATTCAGCCGTGTTACCCGTTTTGTTTTCAGAGTCTTGGGGCTTTTGCCACTAGCCTACCAACAAGATCATGGATGTAGTCATACAATCAAGATCCCCAGTATCATGTGTGGGACTATATACATGTTTTCTTGCGCACATCTGTATGCATACAAAAATGCACATACTCACACATATAAAATATTATAGGTTTTTTTTAGTGAAAAACATTTTTTAACAACAATTTTTCATTCAAACCATACCTTCAACTAACAAATGCATTTATGGTCCACATTTTTTAAAAGCAGTAACCATAATAATGCATCAACACAACACAAGTAGGTACTCAATTATATTCATTAATTTGCAGCTTATTCCAAATAAATTGCCTACATCAACCTACTGTATGTACTAATTTGACCAAAACTGATGGCTTTACAAGGATTTGCACCTGGAACAACTTACACTGAAACAAAGCCCATTATAAAATAATAATTATACAATTATTGTATTTTATGCAACAAGTTGTGTGGTTTTAAAGGGTTAAGCAACAATTAAACTAAAGTATACAAAGACTACATTGTAAAAAGCATTTTATTTGATAGTACATGTTACCCGAGTGACATGTAAAAAAAAACATGCACTGGTACCAGAGAAATGGTCACAGTTACATTTTAAAATACAATAAATACACCTTTTGCACCAAATTTTTTCTGGCTTCATTGACACTTGGTCCTTTCCCATACATCACATATGGTGGAACATTTTTACAAAATGAACCAACTGTTTACTTACACATTAAAAAAAAAATTACAGTTCTGACCATAATAAATAGAAAATCTTAAAATGGTTAATTTTTAAATTCTCCAATCTACTAACTTCTACACTTACATGCTTTTCCCCCCCACTTTCTTAATGAAACCTATTTCAGCAGAATTCAATGTGCATACTTTCATCATTAAAACATTTAAATCCAAACAGAGGTATTGAAACATGCTTTTGTATGCATCACCAATTAAAAAATGAACAGTTGTGCAGAAGTGCAGTAATTTGTGGAACTGCAAAATATTTTCAGATTACAATGACTTCTCTGTAGGATTTATAACGTATAAACTGTTTCTATTGTGAGTGTGTACATTTCCGTTAAAACCACGAAAGAAAATAGACATCATACCAATTTTAAAATACCAATTGCAAAAAAAAATTGAACGCCATGAACGAATTGCACAAGTACAACGAAGATTGCAACACAATCATCGTAGTCTGACACGTCCAATTTGCATTTAATGCTGTTTACTAGCACAGGTGTGCCACTACGGGGCACACATGTCCTTCCATCATTCATAGCTCCAAGACACTGAATAAGGCCTTGACAACACTGAGAGCCACAGAGCTAAGTTCAGTAACGCGCAGCATGCCCTGGCAGCGCATTAGATAAGCCTTTGCCCTGCTGAATGAGTTTGAGAGGGGCTGCACCATCGTCCTATGAGACTAAAGTTGGTTGTTTCAGTGCATTGCTTGCCACTTGAACTGTTCTGCCTACATCGAGAGTCTGTGTTGGACACAGTGGGAACAGGAGGGTACACACACCCATCGAAAATGCTTGGGTCGACTCCACTGGACCACCAGCAGGGTGGATAGTTTCATTGTGTGACATGCTGTAAACATTCCACATGTATCGCTGCACACCGTCCAGGGACACGTCACAGCAGCTGGGGATACGTTTGTGTCCACCAATACCACAATCAGGCAGCTAGCAGAGTGGGATGTCATTGCAGTGCCCTAATGACATCTTACATTACGACCTGAGCATTGTGAACACGTGTGACCTGCACGACCACTGAACTTGAGTATGGAAACATCTTGACCAGCACAGTGATCCACGCTTCATTATAGAGCAGCACACTACCCAAATGTGAGGTGTCATTGGGTGAGGTGCCATTACCTATGATTCCAGCACCCCTCCCGTGGTGACTGAAGGGACCATGATGGCGTGATAATATGCCCACGAAATTCTCTCACCAATCGAGAATGTTTGGAACCAGATTGGACAACAACTTTGGTAGATTTGGAGAATCAGTTGAGGCAGGATCTTCCTCAAGAGAACATACAATATCTGTATACCTACACGTCTGACCATATCACCACTTGTCTCCATACTATGTGTGGTTCAACACCATACTAAGTGCATCCTGCAAGTGTTTGTCCCTTACAATATGTGCTTGGTGTGGTACACTATTTTGATGTTTTATGTATACATACTACTACGTCCTGTGTCTGTATCCACTTAAGTGCCCCTGCAGTAGCACCTTTAGGGTGATAATTTTTTTTGCAAGTAAGTGTATATACATGTAGGTAAACATGGATGCACCTGATAACAGGTTTAAATTTGATAGGGTTGGTAAAAGGTGGACGGGGGGGTTTAAAACTAAGTTTAGTGGTTGATTATTTCTCTTATTACATTACTATGTAAAGTCTAAAGGAATACAAAATACCACTCAGAAAAAATATGCCAACAATATGGACTTTGCAGTTTGCAGCGTGCAAAAAAAATTAAACAAGAAGATAAAAATATATTTCCAAATGCTGCAAATTGCATACCACAAATATTAAAAAAAAAAGTCATTCTGGTTTGATGTGAAAAATAGATAATCAGTAAACTGTTAAAGTTAATATAAACTACATAATTTCGACTCTCCTGTATCGTAAGCAGGAAATAACAAGCAGTGATGCGAACAACACACAATGATATGTATAACTTCTTGAAAGAAAACTGTTTTTACAGTGACGCATGACATCATTTCTACTTACTAAAATTTACTTCTACTCATCAGTGTGAACCACTCAGTCACACATCTCAACGGAGTTTGATTAGCAGTACAATTTAATTGATGTCAATAACTTGTACTGTTTACCCACTGTAGGAGACGCACTCTCCACGTCCGAATAAATTGTATTGTTCACCGGCTGAGCCACCGAAACTACGCTTCAAAGTCACCTAGTTCTATGCGGGCCGAGGGATGGCACCACTAGTACGAATCGCCAACATGCAGCAGCTGGAACTTTGGCCGGCCAGTGACATCACACCTCCCCAGAGGATCAAATGCTGCCCACCCCACCTACTGATAAACGGTGAGCCAGAAGAGTATAAACACAGCACTCCTGGTAACGAAGGAAACACTGGTTCTGACTGGTCTTCACCCCACTCTTTGGTGCCAAAGCCCAGGTCTTGAGATTCCTCTTCACCTACGAAGATCACCGCCAGTTTAAGTCGTCAAACACTTAATCGTAGCATTAGTTAAAATAGAGTTTTTTTTTATAGCCACTTTGCTAGCTTAAAAACTAGTCGCCTTCACCTAACGTCGTAAGCTTCCATTAAGCTCTTGCTGATAGGAGGTAGTACAAACCTCCTTGTTTATTTCCATACAAAAATAACGTCATTTTGCCCCACTTAGGATATTATCCCCGTAGTAGTAGAACCCTACCCTGTAAACTTCAGGTCCGTCAAGGGACAGTAGGTAACCAGGAATTTTATTCTAACCAAACCACCAAACTCACCAGTAGACACCCACACCATTATTGGATGGCCACCTTTTCTATGCACCCAGTTGTATAGATAAGGTAGAGCTTCGACACTAGATACTCATCCTCTTGGACTGTCAGTCTGGGGTATGCTCTTTCCACTGCGTTTCTGGTGCCAAAGGGAGTATTTCCTCAGGTCTGAGGAGACTGACCCTTTAGGGGAACTCATTCACGTATTGAACCTTCAACCAGAGTATAACTTGACTCTCAGCATCCACAGTGCTTCTGGTGCCGGATGCTGGAATAAGAGACGGCTTTGGCCTGGTGAGTGCGGTACATGGAAGTAAACCTGAGTAGGGACCGAACGTTACCTGTTCCACCTGCACACCAGGTTCTGGAACCAACCCTGGCGCACCTCAGTCCAAACCGTAGCAGGTCCAGCAGCCTCCGCAGGTCACCCGTCGCTCAGGCATCCCCAGGAGTGTGGTTCCACCAAAGTAAAAGATTGTGCTAGCCTCCCAGACTCCGTACCCGCCAGAAAGCCACATGGCCAGTCCTCTACACTGGTCGGGCTCCTATGCCGTGCTGTGAATAAGAACCAAACTCATCCCCGGGTGTGTCTGCCCTCATGCAAACAAAAAACACTTGGGCCGTGACGTACCACCTTGTTCATGGGAAGTCGCATGTCAGCATTATCATGCTCTTCTCTTAGAAACTGTTTTCTTTTAAAAAGTTACACTCTATATAACTGTGCATTGTTTACGTCACTGCTTGTTCTTTCCTTTGTTTGACACAGAAGTCTAAATTTCAAAGTTTATAGAAACTTCAACAGTTTTTAACAGAACTGATTATCTACTTTTCACATTAAAATGCTACCACAGAAGAACATCTATCGTGAACAACAAAAACTTGACAGGATTTAGTTGCTGGCAAACAGTTAAAAATATATCCTGTCTATGTAATAAGTATTGTTATTAAATTCTTTAATAATTTTGCTACAAATACAAAAGCAGATGTGTAGAACCATTCACAATTATATGCATGCTTTGTTTTTTTTAAATTATTTATTGTCGAACGATTGGAGTATGTAATCTTCGGCAACAGGGCAGAAAATTTTAATCGGTCGACACAATAAAATATTGTATTATTCAAAGTAACACTTCTAGCATTATTTATGTTCAAATTTAAGTGAAAACTTAGAAAATTTTTTGGTGGTTATGGACTGAATCCACTTGTGTTCTATGTATAGTGTTTTAATATATTTATTTGTATTTCTGAAGGTGAAACTGGCTAATACAATTACTTCCAAGATCATGTATAGGGAACTTCAATTCAAAGCAGCATAGGGACATGCATACCACCTGTCTCTTTATTATTCCATGCAGTGACAGAATCAGTGTTCAGAGTCCACAAAGACAAATTAACAATGGAATGACTGCACACCAATTCACAGACATAAATATAAAGGTGATGACTTTCAATGCGCTTGCCAAGGTTTCCCTTACAACTATCTCAGTTCCAAAATATCCCAACACTTATTAAAGTACCTTTTGCCAGAGGCATCCTTAAGTCAATAATAAATGATTAATACATTTTTAAAAATATTTATTATTGAAAATTTAATATCTAAGTTATATTTCATAACTAGCAGCACTGATTGTCAACTATTTGGATGTCCCCTTAATGTGTTCAGGATAAATCTTAATTGTATGTATGCAGGGTGCATAGAATCTACATGGGCAAAGAAATACTGAATACTGAAAACTACTGTTGTTTTTTTTTAAATATGTTCAACACATCCTAGATTGTATTTTCTGCAGCTATAATCTCCTCTTGTGCTGTGCTTTTGTAAGTACACAAATTTTGTATAGTACTGCCCCATGATTAGATCTCCTGTAAAGTGGCAATGTTAAACTATCCAACAAGACGTAATGCAAAAAAAATGTTTGCTAAATAACTTACATTATGCATCAGAATAATGAAGTACATTTCTTCTGCCTATTGCAACAGAATATTTTAAAAATGAGTTAATTTTTGCAAAAGAAGCAATTTACCTTTTGAAAAGAACCAAATGGAACAGAATCTTAGATGCAGTCCACCAACCTGAATTACTTGGAGACTTTCATTTGGCTGTCAACAGATGCTTCCTCCAGTGATTTTTACTATTTTTCCCCCTACTTATGCCACACACTGCTTGCAGTTACTTCGGTGAGCTAGACGTAACACATCAAAAGACAGATTATAAATCTAGCACCAATACATTTCCTATCGCTGATATCCACCTCCAATGTGCTTGCAGCAGAATGCAACTGAGTAGCCCACATCTCCCAAGAAATAGTGACAACCACAAGTATTTTGTACGAATTACTTGTGTACACTAAACCTCTACACTGATGATAGTGACTCTAGTTTCCAATTCTTTCACGCCTCTGCTTGGGCAGATGCTAACGATCACAATAAACCTAAATATGTACCACTCACAAAATTTTACACAAGCAAAAATTGCAACTTTCTCTTAAACTCATAAAATAATTACATACCAACTTTGCAAATGTAAGTCTTTTTAAACCAAATAAGGAATTGTTTACAGTAAGTGCTCACTTAACATTAAAACCCTATATTATGAAATCACCACATGAAATAAAAATGGACCTGGTATTTTTTTCCCCATAACAAATCATAATGGTTCAAATGAGGTTTTGAAAGCTCTGGAAAATATGTCAAAACCAAACAATTAACATCATGAATGGAAATTGTAATTATTATATGATTATCATTTATGATAACTTGTTTTTCAAAGTTGCCCCAACATTTAAGATTAACTTTTATGCCTACATGCTGTTCACAGTAAAATGAGCACCTTTGAAAGCCCTGCTTGTGGTATACTTGTATGCACGTTGTGTATTCATCCACCTTATGTAAAGTCAACATTGCCCCGGGTCTCATCAGTTCACTCATGCGTTGGTCAAGTGAAACTGTGAAATTATTAAGAGCGTAAATACTTCAGAAATCTTCATATATTTACACCTCGATGCATTAAAACAGAAAGCAAAAGAAATAATTTTAAGTTATCACAAATGGTTACCTAACACTTTTTATTCAATGTTAAAATATGAACTACTATCTAGCCATCATTACCAACTTTACTGGGTGAATGTCACTTGGTGCGCCCGTTGAAATATATGCAGAAAGAGGCGGTCACTTTTTCTAAGGTTCATTTCTGAAGTGCTCACTTTATCGTGAACAGCCTTTATCAAAATATTACAACTATTAAAATTTTAACCAAACTGTAAATAAAGTAAGTCTTAAAAATAACATTTGCTTTTGAAATCGCTAGCCTCATAAAAATTTTACCCCGTCAATTCTATTTTTAACCCGTAAAAAAATCTATAAACTGCATGTCAAACAGCAATTTTTCCCCAGTGAAGACCATGTTTAAAAATCTTCCGTATAAAACCAGAATTATTTTTGTATTGAACTGACGTGCAACGTATTTTCTACTTATTTAAACAGACTTCTACTCATCAATGCAAACCAATCAGCAGCACACCCCAACAGAGTTTGATTGGCAGTACAACCTACCCGACAATACCTTGTACTGTTCACACGCCAAGCCACCGACACTATGCTTCAAGGTCACATAGTACTATGCGCGCCGAAGGATGACACCATTAGTACGAATTGCCGAGAAATGAAGAAGCTGGAAATTCAGTCAGCTGGTGATGTCACACCCAGAGGATCTAACACCGCCATCCCTCTCCACCTGATCAAGGGCAAGCCAGAAGAGTATAAATACAGGGGCACATACCTTAGAACGCCAATATGTCCTGCTCCTTCACCACATTCCTGGTGTCGATGAAACCATCAGCTCTGTCTGGTCTTCACCACGCTCTTGTTGCAGAAGCTCAGGTCTTGAAATCCCTCTTCGCCTCTGAAGATCACCACCAATTTGAGTCGCCTAACACAGACACTTTCTCGTCCCTTCAGGATATTCAGCCTAGTGTTAGTTGAAGCAGAGTTATTTTCATAACCACTTTGCCTACCTACCTCATTAGCTTAGGATCAGGTCGCCTTCACAGGTCTAGTGTAACAAGTTTCCCATAGTAGTAGAACCCTACCCTGTAAACATAGGTTCGCTGAGGGACAGCCGGTGACCGGGAATTTTATTCTAACCAAGCCGCTGAACTCGCACATAGACACGTACCTATCTTGGATGGCCACCTCTTCTATACATAGACACATGATGCATCCCACACCTAGAAGAGACGCCTATCACAGAAGCGACTTCACCCCATCCTAAAGTTACTTTAGTTATATGGGCAAGTCAATCCTAGTTAAACACGGTAATGGAGGCAGGACACGTAGACAACCTTCGTTGATGGAGGCTCAACACACCTAATTACCACCACGTGCTCCTTGCTTTTACCATGCATCTGAACTCTACAAGAAGCAGTCACATCACTGCCCCTCCCAGATGAAAGACCGTTTTACCTTGCCGCTCCTCCTGGAAGAACAGCAGTTGCTTTGAATTTTGCGCCACTGCAGGTAGGCAAACAACTCTACAGACAGTGCCTCCGCGAGAGCATCAGTGCAAGACGTGTCAATGCTTCGCGCAGAGCGCCACACCAGATAAGGATCCATGGTTCACGTATGTGACGTCACAAGTCCACCTTTGAGAGGAGGAGGGGGCTAATTCCCCCGCACCCCTCTGAGTGCCTAGGAGTGTGAAAAATAAGTATAAAAGGCACCCCTGCTCAGGGCTAGGCACTGTGTGCAGGGGCAGTGAAGGAATACTTACCATCTGGCTGTGAAGGCCGAGGGGCACCAACAGGATAGCCACTCCTCTGGGCTGCGAAGACCAGAGTAACAATATAGAGAGAGTCCCTCAACTGTGCTGGTAAACGCGCAGTAATCTAGTAGTCATTGACACCAACAAGCTCTGGGGAGTCCTACCTCCAGAAGTCCTCAATCCCTTTGGCTGCCTAGTCGCCAACATCCAGAAGCTTCTAACCCTGTGGCCTCTGCCAGCTACTCCAGGCCATCGCCACCGACTACCACAGTGCAGCATTGTCATCATCCTAACCTTCCTCAAATACCTTCCTTATGCAACATTAACCAGGTATTGAAGGTCACGGTGAGGTTGTCCCTTCTGGACACCCCATAAGGCCTTGGCCCGGCCATATCTCTACCACTCTGGTAAAGGATCCTTTTCAAATACACGTTAAAGGTCCCTTCCGGACAAACCCACCTTAAGCTCAGCTAGGCAGTCCTGGCCATTAATTTGTTGAGTAATTTTTTTTTACAACATACGTTAAACATTCACTACTCTCATTCTATGCGAGGACAACTTCACCTGGCAGTAATGAAACATGCTCTCGCAATTTAAATATTAAAAATTCTTCTATATTTAAGTTGTCACAGATATTTTATTATTGAGTGAAATTGATGCCGCATTATAATATCTCCTCATTACGTGTCAACAAACACAAATCATACCCATCTAATTGCAAGTATTCTTCTTTAGCTTTGAATATCCCCTTGCTACCGATATTTAGAAACATTCTCTTAATTGGAGTTTTGCAAGGTCTCGTGAGGTAAAGCCGACCACTATGTATACGCCACAAAGGCAGTGCACACACACCTTAAGAGGCAACCCCGAGGTTGGTCGACCAGTCAATCCCAACACAGCCCAAAGCACTAGGAAAACTATTCCTTCCTTGGAATCGAGTTGAATTGGTATCTTCCTACTCCACCTGATGGAGAGAGACCTACCATCCTCACTCGACCCTAGGTGGAAACTCACCTAAGAATATTGTCGGTCGCAGGAACTTCCCATACTCTGTAACTCACGCTAGGGTGGCAAATGGCTAAGCGAGTGGGACACAATGGAAGTGACGTGGCCAGACGTGCTCTTAGAAGTACACCCTAGTCCGCTTGTTAATTTACCGGCTTTCGGTCGTGGGGAATTTAGAAGTGTTTAATATGTTGAATTATTCAAGACCTTATCCCTCATCAACATAAACGCTACAAGAAATATAAATTTAAATTAACACTAAAGAAAATTTAAGACTATACCAAAACCACTACTTTTCCAGAGTAAGGTACAGAGAATACCTTATTTACACCTCCTACATGCTTAGGGCAACATACTCCTTTTGAACACATTGATAGTTCATTGTGACATTACGGTCTTGGGACTCGATTCCGAACTCCTACCCAATTCATACACTGCCATTCCTCCACACCAACCTCAAGAACCTGTGGGCTGTACCAGCACTCTTCCACCGCAGCCAATGCCAGATGCATCCCAGCAGCCACCAGCAGCAGAGTGTGTACAGGTGCCAAGCGGACAGCAGGTAAAGAGGCGGAGGGTCACAGTGCCAGTATCGCTAGACTTCCATCCCACTCATAAATCAACACGACCTTATATAATGGCAAACTGCCCAAGCGAGAGTAACCCCTTCTTGGAGCATGATCCCAATGATTCTGACATTGCACATATATCTGAAGGCCACTTCCTCCGCTAACATAAGATCTGTGTACCGCAGGTCATTGGAAGTGAAGTTCACCCTAGGGGTTGTAATCCCCCAAGATCTCGACCCGTCAGAATGCTCGCAAGACAGCTAAATAAACATATCCTCCTAGCGTGAGGAACAACCGCTCCCCTCTGGAGCTAGCCAAAGGTCTTGTGATTCCTGTTGAAGCTAGGGTTGCATTCAATTCATCTTTCTATTTGAGCAACACCCTATTAGAAGGAATACAGAGGTTTTATTCCTCACTCCACCCAAGCCACACTGGGCACCGTTATAACACTTCCTTGGTACACTGGCATATCGTCACTGTACCAGGTGGCTTAAAACGACACTCCAGCACCCAGGTGTATAGAACGGTAGAGTCCCGACACTAGGTACTCATCCTCTTGGGGTTGGGCTGTTAGTCTGGGGTGTGTTCTTTGCACCGTGCTTCTGGTGCCGGATGCTGGGATAGGGGGTGACTTTGGCATGGCAATTCCGGTACATGGAAGCACACCCAAGAAGAGACCAAACTTTAACTGCTCCACCTCCATGGGTCAAGTATTAGTGACTCTTTCCTCATGTCCTCCCGTTGGAGTGGTATTCGTAAGAGGGTTAAAAGGGCTGCTACTATCTCTAAATACCAACAGGAGCTTATTCCCATCTCAACCAAACTCGAGAGCCTCAGCCCCCAAGAGAAAGCTCAAGCCATCTGTCATCTAGAGGTGTCCGCCTCACCAACACCAGTACCGGATCTCTTCACACCACTAATCAAACACAGAGATACTCACCCCATGTTATTAGCCTATCTGAGTGGAGAAGAAACATTTGGTATAGCCAACCCGTGATTTTGAGGGTTCCTACTCACAGAGTCAAACCAGATGACAACCAGCGCCAATGTTCGCCTGCCCGCCTACACACTGTTCCGGGCCCAACCCCAGCGCACCACAGTCCGAACCACAGCAGGTCCAGCAGCCTCCTCAGGCCATCTGTCGCCTAGATATGCTAATGACAATGGTCCCACCAACGTGTAAGATTGTGCTAGCCATCCTTCATTTCGTGCCCAGCCGGAAAGCCACACTACCAGTCCTCTGCACTGGCCGGGCTCCTGTTCCACGAGTCAAACTCATTCCCAGGTGTGTGTGCCCTCATACTCACCAAAACACTTGGGGCAGTGACGTACCTTCTTGCTCATAGGACGTCACGCTTCAAAACATTAATTTAAATCAATTAAGTAATATGCCAAAAGTGTAAACTTTATCACCTTTTGTCACCAAAAATGTTAACATCAAGAGGTACCTTTTACTGAGTGTAATGTCCATTTTCAAGTGTTTCTTGCAGGAAATATAGAACAAAAATGATTTGTTACTTTAATGTTTATTGTAGGATGTAATTTGTACATTTTCATATATTATAATGTACCATTTTTTCCTTGCTTTTTAGAAAATATTTGTGATCTTTGAATAAATAGTACAATGGGAGCGAATGACAAGACGGATATTTTTGGACATTCGCCATTGTGATGCAGATGTCTGTCATGGAAAAACCAAACCGAACACGAAAAGAAAAAAATTGTTTTCTTTTTGTGTAGTCTTGTTTTTCCATGACAAAAATCTGTATTGCAATAACGAATGTCCAAAAATAATCTCCATCTAGTAAAAAATATTTCTTTGTAAGTTTCTTATGCTGAAATTACTAATTGTGTCATCATTTCATGGATCCAATGCTGTAAAGGTTTAAAAATAAGACTATCAGTGTATAAAGTACGTTCATTACCACGTATAAAAGTTGAGGCTTTATCAATGTATTATGAGATTTTACTGTATTTTGAATTTGTACACACATGTTGGCCAAGATTTATTTCCTGAAAAGGCCAGAATGGCAGTAATTTTACGTAATATACATTCTGGGCCACTTCCTTGAATAGTTATTTCACGGATACAAGTAATCATATGTGCAAAAATACCATCAGCCTTCAACATTATTTACTATGATCCCTGGCTACGTGTTATGTGAACATCTGTTTATGGAAGTTTAAATGTGTGTTATCAGAATGAATTACTGAACAGATTTAGAATTTACAAAAATAACATACCTTTGGATAGAATTTGGGAATTCAACTTTCAAATAATCTTGCCTAGTACAAATATTATTCTGGAATCCTTACTACCTAAACAAAATTGGCACTATCAAAGTAGTAGGTAAAAACTAACTTACTTAAAAATGACTGCAATGAACACTGAAGAATACTTTACACACATAAATTATAGGGTTTCTATCTTCTAACATTTGTCATTATTTCTTTTGCAGAAATGAGTGAGACAGTAACTGGAATCAGATGGAGACCCACCACAAGCCCAAAGGCAAATTCATTCACTTGAAATCTACGAAAGACATCGTCTTTCCCTGAAAAACTACATATAATACAAAAAAAAAAATTTAGTGGCCATACAGCAAAAACAAAACCACTCGAAAACTGCCGTTATAAACACTATTAAAAAAACATTTTATGTTGCAATTTAGCACACAAAGACAAAGTAGTTATGATGGTATGTACTAAATAATGAAGAGAAAAATCTAATACATAATTGTCCTTCCAGAACACAGTTGATGTTACTTGAATATGGGGACATACAATGCATTGTAGTAACTGAAACCCATCAAAGTAATGCTAAGTGAGAACTTACTGCTCAATACTTTCAATGCTTGAAAAGAGTAACATAAATCAAACACAGAAGTATGCTTTCAACCCACACAACTATTCCTTCAACACATTTCAATACTTCTGAAAATTCAGAGTAATTTTTTTATCTGACTTCACACAGCTATTAAGAACTTGTAAACACTTTTTGTAGCAAAAAAGGAATTACTACCACAAAGAGTATGGATATTATTATTCACAGCTCATACAAAACAAGAAATATAATCATAAAGTTACATAGTTTGGCATTCCTACATACCAACACTGGAATATCCTTATACATTAATTTGTGCATTACTCAGTTTTTAAAAAAACACTCTCAAAAAAATCAACCAATCCATTCCATAATAAAAAGGATATAAAGACAATATGCATACATGCAGTATAAACAATGTGCACACACTGTGTGTTACACCAATTACTGCTTATATTAGTACAACAGATATCAATATGATATCCACCAACCAACTCACGTGGCTGTCCACCACACAAACAACTGGCATCTGACATACAAGCAGACAAAACAAATAACAAATAAACACAACTTTTTAATAATTATAAATATAGCACAGCCAGTATAAAAAAAAAACCAATTACAGCAAAGCACAGTTACAACAAAATTATATTAATCTCTGAGAAGTAAATAAACATCTGTTCAGATACAAATAACTAAACTTTGGTTAAGGCAAACCTAATTACAAAATCAACTCAAACATAACGATATTGAAAATATTTTTTCTAAACCATCTACAGTATCACAAACTCGCACACGAACAAAATACACTAGCATTATTAACGATACTGGAGTTAAGACCAGCTTTGGGTTAGCAAAACTCCAACTTGGACATACGGTTTAATGGCCTTTAGGTGAATTCTGAGAAAAACAAATACGTTAAATCAAGGATGACAAAACAGTCTTTCCCATGTTCTGTGTAAAAGAGATGCTGTGCTATTACCGGTACACACTTGTGAACTGATAGTGACATCACACTGCAGTTACTAATTGATACGTATTTCAGAAAATGCAACTGTGATACCATTGCAACTATAAACTTCATTCTAAAATTATATCAAAGGACAGGAATCCAAGTACTCACAGGCTAGTATTTGTCTATAGGCACACACACAAAGTAGGACGACACACTTTTTCCACATAGTTGCACGATTGCAACGTTTAGATGGCTAAGCCAGCTTCATCAGGCAGCGTGAAAAAAAGTGTTGTCCTACTTTGTGTGTGTGCCCATCAACAAGTACTAGCCTGCGAGTACTTGGATTCCTGTCCTTTTCTATATTTTTAGCAGCCTAGCAGCCTATTTGCAATCTTAATAAACTTCATTCTGTCTCAGAAAAATTTCAATTTTACGGTGGGGTAGTCTAAAAGCATTTTTTCATAATGGTATTGTCAACTAGTATGGCACTGTTGCATTGCACTTTTTCATTAAAAATCTTCTAGCTGCTTTTAGAGAACCAGAATACACTTGCAGTGCAGGAAAATAGAAGGTGTTTCGGCCTTTGGGCCAAAAAACTTACCTTTGAAGAACTGTGTTTATGAACTATATTAAAAATATTTTCATGGGAAGGCTCTGCAACATTAGATGGCATGTGAAAGTACAAGGTTAAATGACGTTCTTGAAAAGGACTTGATGAAGAGCACTTTCACTACAATAATAGTAATAGTATTAACACATTGTGAACACGTCCTAGATTAAAACAATTAATTCTGCACTATGCTAACATGTTTAAAATGTATCCAGCATTTAATATAATTTATGTGTTGTTTCACCAAAACTTGAAAGTTACCTGCTAATTTGTTCAAAAGGTCATAAACAAGCACAATCAGACGAGCCAATCAAAATTATCACATCAATTTATAAAAGCTGTATACTTACATAAATGAGTAGGGGCATTTGAAAAGAAGTTACAGCATCCTAATACCCATTCACTACTGGGCTGATCTTTAATACAAAAAATTCTTACGTGGATGTATTTTACTTCCTTGTCTATACTGAACATAATGGAAGAATTCTCGTTGCATGTATGGCACACTGAGGGGAAGGAAAATTTGCAACTTCAATAACAATGCATGTATTTGTTCAAAATGATGTAACATTATAAAATGACTCTTAAACATACCAGATGACAACTCTGTGTGGGAGAGATCACTTCACAGCCAATATAGACATGGATTAAAGTACTTATATAAATAGATCTAATACTTCAATGTCATCATAAGGGGGGGGGGGGGGGGGAGATACTGATTAAATCAAATTAAATATTGTTACCTAAAATTATGATGCGACAATACCCTTCATGCCATAAATTGAAACTAGACCTGCACCATGGGAAAAATGACACCCTCTCTCCCAAACTGGAAGTCTGTATCTCCTCCTGTCACTACAATGCTGAAGTACGCATATGCTTCACTGTGTTTGAATCACAATATTATAGTTTTAGAGCAAGCAAATTCCACTAATAAAACAGAGTGTCAGTCAGTTACTCTCCTTTGTTTTCCATGCTGCTTTTGTAACAGCAAAACTGAATGGCTAGTTTCTCACATTTACATTAGTACAGGGGTTGTCACTAAAATCCTTTGATTTCACTTTGCTGACTCTCAGCTCTCCCTGACCGAGATATAAAATTTATCCAACTTTTCCACAAGCTGTTAGTAACAACAAATTAAGAAACAGTTAGGTCAATTTTATGACACTTTTTTGACAATGGAGATTAGACGACTTTTGCTCCATCCTTGCTTCGGAGTTTGCATTTTCAATTGTCCCGACGTGAGATCAGTGTGTACTGTCTGCCTTGCAGATTGTGTTATTCACCGGCCACCGTAACTATGCAGCCAAGGCAACGAGTTCTTTTTACCACTGCTAGATGGCACTAGTAGTATAATTATAGTTTGTCTTAGCTTTCATCCCTTCTACCGGCTGGTGATGTCAGATAGGCAAGCCATGCATTCTCTACCCCTTGCTCTGCAACAACTCTACGCCTTAATGACACCAGCTAATCAGCGTTGGGCAGTTTAGTATAAAAGGTGAGACAGCCCGCATCTCCAGACCAGTCTTCAGCTGCCTACTGTACGCACTGCCAGGGCACTGATCAAACTGTGACCAGTCTTCATTTCCAGCACTCGTTGCTCGGGAACTGACCAGCCTGCCACTTAAGACTTTGCTTACTTTAGTCTTGTTCCTAGCGACAGCCGCTCGGGTTCTAACCACTCGATCGTTGTTCAAGCCCTTGCTTACAATGAGGTTTTGCTTCCAGGCTAGCCGCTTGGAATTCAATTTTGCTTTACGATAGTTATGATCTCTCCCTGCTTCGTACCTTGCAAACCCGAACAACCTTGCAGTACATGGACGTGTCAAGGTGTTTCTTTCCTCGAGTCCTTCCAAGACTCATCCTGACATCACCTTACTTAGTTTTCCAAGCTACGTGTCAGCATCTGTACGCAATTTCGTTTCACACTCGTTACCATGTCCAACAATGCAAGAGCAGATCACTTTGACGTTCAGCACATCACACCCTGCATTTCCCAGTTTATTCACTGGTTGCCTCTACCGGCCATTTTCAGTGTTACATTCTAGCTTCCCTGCCCAGACATGTCCCGACGACCGGAGTTAGGGTGGATTCACTACGTGTGTTTCCACTTGGAAATAAACGTGGGTCGGCTTTTACTTCGAGTCCTTCCTATAGACCTAACACCCTGTCCATAGTTACCCTCACAAAACAATACTGCAGGTGATCACGGGATACCTTCTCAAACGAGCCAACAAACTGAACTTTTCTACCCACAAACACACTGCACCAGGCCACCCTTCCTGTCAATGAAAGTTGATGGAAAGGTACTCTCGTCCTGCGCCAGCTAGTGAACTCAGTGTCCACTAGTCTCTCCACTACTTCCTGAGCCAAGAGAGGCTGGCATTCCCCAAGTTGGGAAGACTAACAGGCTCACACACCCATGTGCGACCTTGGACAGGTAAGACCTGACTTCCAGCGTGAACTGCATTGCATGCCAGACATTGAAACAGGGTATCCACAAGTCTCCGGCCCGCATGTGGTGCTACACGTAATAGTGTGCACAAGGAGCCTGCCGTTTTGTTATAGTAGTAAGAGGGTAAGTCTACATCCTGATGCCCTACTCCAAGAGGGGCTTTAAGGAAAGAGTCCAACAGATTCTCCTGGCTTCTGGTCATCTGCACGAGTTGAAGCCTGCCGTGGTTTCATACTTAGCTAGCCTTAATCCTAAAACTCAAGACCAGGCCCTGAGGTACCTGCGCAAGACCCACTTGAACCAGAGGTACCCAGGAATCTGTTCACCGCACCTGAGAGCACCGACCCAGCAGAATACCCGTGGTGGATTGTTGAAAACTTGAACCAACCAGAGCAGCCTCCTTTGCCTGTTATCTCCTACCTGGTCCCTGCTGTACTACGTTCAACACCTCGCTCACTAACTCAGTTCAGACCTACCTTCGCCACACCCTCCACATCTGCTACTACCTCCGACACAATTCCCACTGCACGTCGTCCAGGTATCATCAAAATACCAGTGGCACCTAAACGTAAAATCACACTACCTGCTCCCGATTTTGTGCATTATCACAAAGCGACACGGCCAATTCCATACAACAGGAAGGCGCCAGTACCTCGTCAGGACTGAAAATTCCCAGTTACATAGGAGTGCTTGGTCTAGCTCCTAGCCAGAAAGGTAGACACCACCTACTGCCTCAGACAAGTGAGTATCCATTCGCATATACGTCACGCATCAACATTAGATTATTCCAGCCAATAGAGAGTACAAAAACCGTACTATTTAGCATTCTTATACTATACATATTATAAATACAGTACAGTGGATGTTTTATTTTTCAGGGGGCTGTCAAAAACTATCCATACATCCAGGATTTCAGTAGTGACATATATATATATTAATAAAATTAAACTTCTACCATTACTAAACATTTAAGTAAAGGTGATAAGTAGGCTACTAGTCTACGAACAATACATAAAAAAAGGACACAATCACAACTACTTACAGTCTACTTAATATCTCTAAAAAAAAAACACATGCGAATGCACAGAGGCTGGACAGTCATGACGTTTCGCTGGCTAGGCCAGCTTTATCACGTGGCAAGTTGGACATTGCAATATAGCAGACCTGCCATTTTAACTAATTTTATCAGCTTTTACGGATTTTTAAAACACTAGAAAAATCCAAATGCAGACTAAAAATGATTTTTTTTGGCACTTTGCTTAAAGTGGCAACATTAGCGCCCACAGCGGATGTATGTCAGATTCACTGATGCATTTGTTAGTATGATTCTTATAGTGGAGGTGGATAACTAAGCAAAATATTTTGGACATACGCCATTGCTTCAACAATGTATGTCCAAAATATTTTGCTTAATTATTCACTGGTGCTGGTAAACAGTTATCTACATATTTCTGTTCCTGGCTGTATGATCACATGCAAAGGTCAAGGACATTATTGAAAAGAACCTTTGCTGCAAATTGCTGTTTTTACGCATACAATCCGAATTTGATGACTGTGTTTTGCGTTTGGCATTGACATCACAATGGTGAGGAAACAATAATTATCACTGAAACAGTCGTCGTATAAACGAAAGTATAAATGTGAGTGGAGAAAAGAATTAACATGGTTTCTACATTCCAAACCAAAACAACTAGGGCCTACATTTAACATGCAAACATCTTTCGTGTCCACTTTTTTCCTTCTGTAATTTGCCATTTTTTAAATTCCAAGGCTTTTACAGGATTTGACCCAATGATTCCAGGATTTTACAGGATTTTTATATACAGGAACCAGGATTTCAGCTTCAGGGCTGGTGGCAACCCTGCAATATAGTGAAAGGTGCCCTACAACTTGCCACCTGATGAAGCTGACCTAACCAGTGAAACGTTGTGACTGCCAACTGCTTGAAAAATGTGTCTTCCTTCTGTGTCTGGTGTGTGTGTGTGTATGCCTGTTGACAAGTACTAAACCATGAGTACTTGACCTTCTGTCCTTTTATATATATACTAACCTTATTGATCTTGCTGAGTACAGTATAATGAGAGCTGTACATTATCTGTGGAAACACAATAAAAATAGGAATTTTTAAAAAAAGTACTACTTCATCAATATTACTGCAAATAATACACTGTGTGTTCACAACGGTTGAGAAGGAGAAGAGGAAGCCTATGTGACGGGAGGAGTGAAACTATCTAACCCTGTCCCTTCCAAGCCAGTCAGCACCCAAGAGGGATAGGCACAAGAATGCCACACTGCTTGCTATGCAACTAGCTTTCACATCACCAGCTGTGCGTGCTTTGGTGAGGAAACGAGCTCTGCCAAGTATCACGGAGGATAATCAAAACTTACTCAATCCAGACCACATTACTACACTTACATTGGTGATGCTGTGCACGCATGACAAATGCCTACCTTTTAAAGTAATTAACATTATTTCATTACAAAAAAAAATTATTTTGAGACAGATGAACAAATAAGGTAATTAAAATTTATTCCATCATGGTATTCAATAATTAATCATTAAAAACATGTCCACTGATTTTCCTGTACACTTAAATCTGTCGTGAGTTATGTTGCACTCAGGCTCGGTGGTTACATATTGTTCGGAAACTAAAGCTGTAAAAAGACCCTTCCAGGACATCTTTTTACTGAGAAGACTTGAGTCAATTGAAACAAATTAATAGAAATCCTCTGGTCTCCCAACCAGAAGCCACTGAAAATAAACTGTCCACTTGGTAATACAAGTGGTTCTATGTTCAAACAATGTCTGTCAAAAAAGGAGGTCAAGTATATGCTTCCGGGAGTATTGCTTTATTTGGTAGATGCTGCTTATTTAGTTAAAAATTACATTGATTTTACACCAGAAATGATTGAACATGAACTTTACGGGGGGGGGGGGGGGGGGGACCTTTAAATGCAAAAAGACTACAATTTTGCAAAAATAATTACTTGCTAAAATTTATTGCCTAACATTTTCAGGTGCAACCATTTCATTTCAAATACCACAGTGATGACAGGTGTAACTATTATGAGCGATGGATAATCTGTGGTGCAATGGTGCGTTCTTAGGAACTGAGATCTCATGATTAGTTTTATTTAATGCTTCAGGTACTCTACTGATTCCCCTCCTACAAGGCATGTAATGTTAGGAAGCACGTGCTTGCAGCCAAGAGAGAGCGAGAGAAGATGCAATTTTGCTATATAACAGCTTCCCCTCTCATTGGCATATAAAGAGCTGGAAGAAATGTTCCTAGCTGAGAGCAAGAGAGAGGACATGAGGATGCCATACTGGTTGCTAGGTAACAGCTTTCCCTCTCGTCTGGAAAGTACATAATGGGAAAGAGTAAGGTCTTGCCCAACTTGCCAACTCCCATCAGCTGAACACACAAGCACCGTGCTTACCCAGTTATCAATCGTTTGCATAAAAAAACAGGTTAAAAACATTAATTTAATGAACTAAGAACTCTGTTTTTGATACATAGAGAGTTCACTGTAGAACCTCTATTTCGACCCCATTTATAGCTACTGTCTTTCTATATATCGCTGAAGAACTGTAAAAAATTAGGTAAAAAAAGTAAAAAATTTCAGGGAAATCAGTAGAAAAATGAATTTATACTTTTTTGGTTACTGTGCATGATGTGCTATCTGCCTCTCACTTGCCTTTTCACTTGTTAGTGTTTTTACAAGTTACTGTATTTTGGCATGTATAGGCTGCGTGCGTGTATAGGCCATACCAGACGTTTTTGATGAAAAATTAGGAATAATTAATATTTCATGTATAGGCCGCACTGAATTTTTGTATTCCTGTAAATATTGTTAAGTCACTATTCCATACAAGCATAATAAATTCCGACAAGTTTCCCTTACAAAACATTTGTGACAGAAAATTTGCATTAATAATTACATTCCCCCTCCCCCCTCCATTTCCTTCCAACTTCCTTCGAATCTAAGTTAAAACATTAAAATGTAGTACGTTGACAAATTTCTAAACGTGTCTTGGGGGAATTTTTTTTTGCAAATCTCTCGTACATAAGCCACACCCCACTTTTTGTAGTATTTTTTTTGGTAAAAATATACGGCATATACACGCCGAAATACGGTATTTAACTTGAGATTTCTCTTGGTTTTTGATTACTGTTTGTTTATGACACGATACAAACATGATAAAGTTCTCTATCTAAAATGTCGGGTGCAAAATCATTTACACTACTTTTCGTTATTTGTACTGTACTTAATAGTTATCTGGACTATGAGCAGAACTTCAAATAGTTCTGTTGTACTTCCTATACTCGTATGCTGGCAGCTGTTCACATTCTCAGCACTTCTACAGTAAAATAACAGGCATTTTCCGTTTTAGCATAATTAGGCTATTATTTAGACATGCTGGGTAGACACATATACAGCACACACCACCCTGTTTAGGTTATTAGCATCAAGAGAAGGTTACAAATACTCTTCTATGGTATCACTTTATTTGAAAGACGTCTGTGTATTAATGTTTTGTTGAAATATCCCCTCATTTTACTGCAAGCAGCCACCAAACAATAAATTTGTGCTAGAAAAAAGAAATCAGTGTTGAATGTTCCAATTTTTGTAACTGATTGGCTACTAAAGTAGTCACATATATCTTTCTGTGATATTTTGTTCTGAAAATGTCTGTTTATTAATATAAACTGACGTTACATTGAAATATCCTCTGATTTTTCCGCAAGAGGCCATTAAAAATTGAATTTAGGCTCTGAAAAAAAGAAGCTGCATTGAATGTTACAATTTTTGAAATTGGCAACGTGGGAGGTTGCATATACCCTACTGTAGTATCTTTTACTCAAAAGAAGTCTTTACTATTGAATATAATTAATATTCCATGCAAAATCATGTTGTTTTACGCCAGAGATGAATGAACATAGACTTACAATGATTGGTAAATTCTTGCACTGCTAAATGTTTTTAACATTTCGAGAGATAAGGGAAAAACTTATATTTAATTTTGAATTTTTTTTTTTTTTTTCATGGTACAAACAATTGAACACTGACTCATGCAAAAAAAATGGTAAAATTTTGACATATACAATTTGGGGGCAAGCCAAAATAAGTCCAAAATTACCCTAAATATTTACAGCGACCTTCTTTCCATAACAACCCAAAGTAGACAATACCAAGCACACAGCGTAAGCATTTTCTACATTATAATTAAAAATAATTATACAATATTGGAAAAACAACAAAATTAAGAGCTGCAATACAAAGCATGAATGACTCCACAAAATATCAACAATCTCTTTCTTTCGAGAATATTTTTCTATTGTGATGAAATATACTTCAGGTTGTTATTTTCATTTGAAAAAATTAATTTGGCTAAAATAATACAATGCACTGTAAAATGGGGCATGCTGTATAACCCATAACCGAGCATTTCCCAAGCTGCCCAGTTGACATTTGTCACAACTTTTGAACTTTTGCACTGGCTACTTTGAGAGAAACAAGCAATACAGTACTATTGTACTTGCAAATGACAATCAGTGTGCAATAGCAAAACTTATATGTATTCTACCTACAGACATGCCTTAAGTAAAATATTTTTGTATAGTAGTCACATTACTACTTAAAAGAATGGCCCAAAAACTCATGTGAGAATACCACAACTACTATTGAACTTCATTCAAATCATCGGATAATAAATTGTAATTCCAGTTTCAGAATTTTGTAACATGAGAAAATTATTAGCATGGATTATACTTGAACTTCTCCAACTATACCTAAAGTTCCAGGTCAGGGGCAAACCTGTAGTTGCAACAGAGCCAACTCACTTATTTGTTAAACTCTTGTTCAAATGTGACACTAAATGCTCAAAACCACTCACTGGGATGTTTTGGGGGTGTCATCTAATCTTGGCTTTGATGCCAAGATTAGATGACACTCTGTATTCATATCTACCAATACAACACAGTGTCACTAACAGAAATATGTGCAAAGTGTTGCCAAAGAATCGACATTTCCATGGATAGAGACATATCCCACCTTCACAAATTTAGAAAATGAAAAGTACTCTTGTTATACAAAATTGCCTTTTTTTCAAACAGATGTCAAAATATTAAATAATGCTACTGCAATAGCAATCTTACATGAATATACAGTGAAATCCTGTAAAGACGTTTCAGAAAAATACTGACAAATGTGGGCCTATTAAGCAGGAAAACTTCTTAACAAGGGTAAAATTATGTATTTGTAATACACAAAGTGCAAATATTTTAAAGTTTATTAGGCAGGAAATCTTTTTAACAGAAAACTTCTTGGAGGGTTTTACTGTAATTATAAACCTAATCTCGCAACCAGAGTAACATGAACAGTGTGAACTTCAGCACACTGTTAAAATAGCACTGAAAATATTTCCTTTAACAAAAGCAAAAATGTGACAGTGTACAATGGGAGAGGATGAGGAGAGAAATATTTCTCCTAAATATAGTATGAAAAAAGTGAAGAAATAAGTGAACACTATTTCTACTGTCATGTCACCATACACAGCAAATTAAGGTAACTGCAATCTTTAAACCTCCTTAGAGGAACTTTTTTTTAGACACAAACATCAAAATGTTTAAAAACAGATTTAGAGATTCAAAAAACAGAAAATTTCAACATACATACATAATGCACTATACCAGAGCCTGATTCTATCACAAAAGGAGGTTGTGTATGTTAAGTATAGAACTAAGCAGTCAGTCCTACATTATAAATTAATAAACCATTTCAAATTTAGCCTACAATTTAGCATGTACAAGTAAAATGAGTACAGACAACTCTGTGTGAAGTACTGTAGTTTGTATTGACTGAGGAAACAACAACTACTACTCAAAGCATTAATTCATGTAACGCACCACAAATCAAGAAGTTAACTTTACGAAAATATTTTAAAAACTCAATGAAAAGAAAATGTGTGCCATATATCACATTTTACTTTTTTTAATTCTCCTCAGTCAAAGAAATAATACAGTGGAAACTCTATCCATAGAATTTCAGGGGACTGACATAAAAATTCTAAAGAAACAGACATTCTGTAGATGTGAACTAGACATATTTGTATTTAAAAAAAACTCGTTAAACTTTATGTTAAACACATTGATAGGCCTATGTTAGGTATTTCTCAAGTTTAACTACAAGAAATAATGTAATAATGCAAATGGGGTATTAAAGAAAACATTCATAATACAGTAGAAACATGTAATAAAGTTCACAAGGAAACCAAGAAGTGTTGACCTTATACAATACGTAAACAAAAAATTCACTAATTTTTCCAGTACACTCACACTCAAACACTAAAAGCAGTATTTAAACACCTATTCTGAAACTACGTACACAGGTAGTGGAAGTATTATCAATAGAGCAACTAACAGTCACAGTTACTAGCTAAGAAATGAAAATGTCTTGAATATTGTGACTGTTAAAGTGTAGTGAATAAGGTTTCCTTAATTTTGTGTTGCCTTTTTTGCTAACTTTCCGGGCATATTTACTAGAGTTACATTGATACATACTGCATGCATTCGAAATTTTCAAGAAAAAATATTAAGTGAAAAACTTGCGATTGTTGTTGGGAATGGCGCATCGCGAATTGATATCTCGAAAATATGGCACCATTGTTTCTTGTAGTTGCTGAACATCTAATAAAACTTCTGCAGTACATATTTCATTCATATATGTACTGTATTTAAACATTTTTTTTTTTTTTTTTTTTTTTTTTTTGTATTTCGTGCTCTCTAAATACATAATGTGTAGTCTGAGACGTCTATTGTGATTATTTATACAGACTTTGTATGCCATGGTGAATACAGTTGATAGTTATACTTTTTTTGTTAATGCCTACTTTGTTGTTAAATGATCGGAGCATGTAATTTTCGGCGATGCTGTACAGAAATTTTTGTTTGATTGATGGGTGAACATTAAATTTTGAAGTTTGGCAAAAACTGACTTCTTTAGCATTATTTAAATAGGAATTTTGTCGGGACCACAGAAAATTTCCAGTTGACACTGATTTTCGATCTATCCATGTTCGATGGATAGTTTCCACTGCAATTTTGCAAATACAGCATAATGTGATTTATAATAGTGAAAGTATTTTATGGTGCACACATGACAAATCACACGACTTAAGTCTACTCACAGTACCGGTATATCAAGTGTTAAAAAACACAGAAGAAACACGTAAGCTCGTTTTTGACACACTACTCACCTTCTAAACAGGTCACTTCACATGATCACAATAAGGTTCCTTCCCTTAAATGTAAACCCAGTTAAAAAATTTTTTTTATAGATGACACATTACATTTTGTTTCAACATTGAAATATCTCTCCAAAAAGTGTTTATATGAAATTTCAGTTTCAAAATTTTAAACTCTGATAATAACTACAAAATTCCAAATAGAGTATTAATACAATTTTTCAATACCATGCCATGTTCGCAGCTACAATACAATCAACACACGCAATAATTCCATCCAAAACTCTACCACACAAAAAGACCACAGTGAATTAGCAGAATTAACACTATAGAGAAAACTGGATTAAGCCTGCAATAGTACTGTACAATAACCATCTAAGAAATATTTCAGGAAATGTACATGTGTACTTTTAACATTTGCTGCAAAATCTCATGACAGCTTCAAAAATGGAATTGTACGTATCTTTCCAAAATATTTATCCACATGAAAGCACTACAGTCATGCTATAACACAAATCAATGTGATGGAAAATAGAACCCAATTACAATGAAATTAAAACTTTTGTTATGTTCGAACAATTAGCAGCATTTACTTTATAATTGAAGTATATGTTCACTGCACAGGAATCTGGAGGGGGAAAGAAAGGGAACACTAAGAAATAAATTCCACATCCTCTGGTTTTACAACTTTTAAATACATATACTTTTAAGAGCAGAAATGCATATTGCTGACCTGACCACATGCTAGAAACAGCAGTGGCTAATGGTGATGAAATGCAAAAAAGTTATACCCAGTTAAACATGATAAAAACAATAGTATTGATTTATACACACAATAAAAACTAGAACGGTAGAAGTGCAGAGCTCTTATCACACACTCACCACCTTTCACAAGGATCAGAAACAAAGAGTTTCTGAATGCAACTTTTTTGAAGCCAACATATTTGTGAGTGTATGTGTATGTATGTGTGTACACACACACACACACAAACCGTATTTCAGCATGTATAGGCCACATATTTTTACAAAAAAAAAAAAAAAAGTGGGGCGCAGGTTATACACGAGATATTGGCAAAAAAAATTTTTTACCCCCAAAACATGTTTAGAAATTTGTCAACATACAGTATATTTTAATGTTTTAACTTAGTTTCGAAGGAAGGGAAGAAGAAGAGAGGCAGAAGAAATATTATTTGTTCACTCGCGTTAATAAACAAAATAACCTTCATCCCACACGTGTGAAATGTAAACATGTTGGAGCTCGGCTGTAGATGCCGTACATGAGAAAATTACTTCTCTGCTCTACAAGAAAGATATCTTATGTAGTTTGTATGCCTGCCGCTGCGCTACAAGTACACATTGATAAGATGCCATTTTGTGCAACATGTTATGGTGGTTTTGCTTTCTGAAGTCACATTACCATATATGGAATAGTAATCCCACAATGTATATTTGTAAACATTGGAACTTAATACAAATTTTCTATCACAAATGTTTTGTAGGGAAGATATTAAGTCTGAATGTATGGCATCATGACTTAACAATATTTACAAGAATACAAAAATTCAGTGCAGCCTATACTTGAAATATTAATTATCCCTAATTTTTCACCAGTGTTACTTGTTTTACAGTTTCGCTATTAATTCAGTTTGTCAAAATTTTTATGAAAAGGAATTAATATACCAAACAACACTGCAAAAATTTCACCAAAACAGTCAAGCAAGTAGGTAGAACTGGAAGAAACGTATAAATTCAGAAAATGTTTTAATTTTTGTTGGAAAAAAAAAAAAAAAAAGAAGAGACCAATCCAGTTGTGCTTGAAAGATAAATAAAAATGTTCAATGTCACATTCAAATATTTAAAAGTATAATCAAATAAACTGAAAATCTGTAGTGGTTAAACATTTTTATTGTGTTTGTTACACCACAACCAAATTTTCTTGATTACATTGGTGGTGAACAACTTAAGTAATACTCAATTGACTATACTCAAACAGAGCAATTGTAAATTAAACTCTGCAATTCAAATTATATTTAAAAGTGCAAATATCATTTAACAGCTACAAAGACTGAAAGGTCAAAAAATATATAAGTAATAAAATATTGTTACTTTCAAGAAATTTTTTAAAATAAACTTGATCATAGATCAGGCCAAATTTCATACAACTTATATCCAACTACTGTACTTCTATGAATTCTCTAGAACTCAATGGCTCCAGCAATAACTAATAGAACATATGAGTAAAGCCACCAAATTCAATTTATTATCTTGTTACCAAAAAGCTGGCATGGATGATGATTCACAACAGAAAAAAATTTGTGAGTTCTATTAAAAAAGTTTCTGAAATTGCATGCTACTGAGGAAATCTCCTATGCATATCAGTGGAAAAGTGGTGCATCAATTAAGATAAGAAAGAGCTACTCAGCACACAATTACACTGTCATGTTGAGAGATGACACCCAGGACAAATTATCTACAGTCTGTTCTGCTTGTAACTCTTAGCCTCATCTGTGATAAATAAACAATACATTGAGGGAGGGTAGTGAACTGTTTCCGTAAATGTGCCATGGTTTTGTGGTCGAAGAAATTCATTGTAAAAATGACCTCAAATCACGTCATATTACTATGTATGTTTTTCATATTTAAAAGAAATTAAAACATATGTATTTTATTTTTGTTGTCAATCACTCAAGAAATTACTACTAAATCATTAAATAATTCAATTCAGAGATTATAGTTTACATATAATAACATGCAAAACTCAAAATCTGATGAAAACTCATCACTTATCTTGACAAACATAAACTGTGATCAAATTAGGTCTCCACAAATGTAATTACAGGGGTCCGGATAAAAAATGAAGTTACTTTTAGACACTAAAAATCATTAAGGAAGGGATGTTTATAAATCTTAGGTAACGTTACATAGTGTCAAACATCTGGCTACCTACAAATACAAATCTATAATTAAAGTATTGGTTTCACATACAATTATTTTGCAGCAAACATAAATACTCCAATATATTTCACAGTCGTAGCACTTAAACGTCCCATCTAGCTTAACAATACAGTTCTGTATACAACTGAAATGTTCACTTTGCAAACTAGTAAAACAAACCAAATTTTTCACTTTGAAAACATTACATCAACCACACCAGCTTATCCAATCACTGGCTGGAACAATATTGGATGATTATTTCTACACCATCCAACTGTACAAATAATTAAGGGAAAACAAATTAATACCAGTCACAGGCACTTAAATATTAAGTAAATTTCTTCAAATTTCTACTATTTTCATAAAAGCTATCGAAAATTCAATTAACAGTATGTTTTGATAACAAATCAATACCTCAGTACAAGAGTGCTACGTCTCAAATAATGCTGTTTTTCAGTAGGAATAGTGTCATATTGACGAGTGACGCCTCGGCTGACTGGACGATCACTACACGTAGGAAGGTTGGTTTTGTGGGTAACTAGATCAGGTGCACCCTCTAGCGGGGTTTATGGGTTTCTACTTAGCCCCTACGTGTACTGGTGCACGTCCAGTGTAGAGGACTTGTCTGGTAACTTTACAGCAGGGCACAAAGTTGGGTTTAGCTAGCATAATCTTTCGCTTGAGATTGTTGACTTTCGGCAGGATACCTGGGCGAAGTGTAACCATGGACGACGGCTTGACCTGATTCACCTCTTGACGGGCATGCGTGAGTGGCAGGTGGGTTAAGTGGTCCAGGACTCTAAGCTTGCGTGAGCTGTAGGAGTTAAGAGCTGCTGAAGTAAGTATAAAGCTGGAGGTTGGGACTTCCAAGTGCTTTTCTTGCTGCTTTAAATACTCTGCGATCCAGGGGAGTATCTCCCCGTTCAGACGTGTGGGTGCCTCAAAAAGGTCCTTGGGGATCTCTGAAGTGATAGGAATCTGAAAATGGCGCAATGCCTGGGCTTGATCCTTTGGCGATAGCTGATTGAGTGCGGCAATGAGGGAGGGGGGGTAAGCTCTTGAACCGCCCAGAGGCAGTTAGCAACTGTTTTACCTTTTCGTGGATACCACTCCGGGCGCGGGAGAAAGGCATATGGATTAGAATATACCATCTATGGGAAAGGATACCCTTGAGTCAGAAAAACTGTTGTTTATTCCATTTGACGGGAAACAAGTGGTTTCGCGTGGCATGAAATCTTTGGCATGTATGCGGTGAAGACTAAGCAGGTAGAAAAGGATCCCTCCGGTGATGAGCTGCAGTGGTGACCAAGGAGAGAGGTATTCCTTCAGCACGAATGCGGTGAAGGAAGGGTAAGTAGAGCTAGGATTGAAGCGAGCAGGATAGCTGAAGCGGACCGTGAGGGCTGAAGCAGGCTGGTCAGGTCTCCGGCAGCGAGTGTGGTGGAGAAATTAAGACTGGTCACGAGTCTGCTTGTGACTCGCTATTTATACTCTTTCGGGTCCTTCCCGCACAGTCAACTGGATAAGAGCGGCACTGAAGACAGGGTGGCGATAGCATAGGTTCTTCAAGGCATGATGTCACCAGCCAGCTTGGAGATGAGGAGGCTGCGAAGCGTACTGGTGTAGCCATCTAGAGGCATACAGCGGAACTCGGTGTCTTCGATGAATAGTCTCGGTGGGCAGGTGAATAATTCAATCTGCTGACTGGAACGTCCATTCTTGCGAGAGTAAACAGTAAATGTTCAATACGCCTCGTTGTGGGTCAACAATAAAAATCCAGTTTAAATCAGGCGGCAAGCTTGCTAACTGATGAGCTGAAGTAGTTTATTCAATCGTTGAAAAGAAGTCATGCGTCAATATTAACAAAATGCCTTCCTTACGCCAGCACACTGTCATGCTACATTATCCCATGCATAAGTAAAACTGTCAGCATTTAAGTTTTAAAGATTTTCACATAACAGATTTCTGCACTGCATATTGTTAGGCAATTTTAAAATAAATCAGATGTTTTACTTGTAATACTGTTGTACTGAGGTACTTGGTGTTTTAAAAATTAAAATGAAGAAAACTGGAAGCCACGTTCTGTAAAACACTTGTCATTTGGTATTATCTACAGCTTTCCCTTAATTTTGTGTGCATGTATAAACCAGCACTATTGAGTTGTCATCCGTCTGCCACTCATAAGTCACACATCCATCACTCATAAGTCAATAGTTTTAAAATACTTAACACACTCTCATCAGAAGTAAAACCTACATAACTACAACACAAACACACAATAATAACTACAATCCTAATGTGGAAATAAAAATTACAGTCCAGCATGGCTCCCCAAAGATATTAAGTATTTACCTATTTCAGTCTACATGTACACACTAATATACATCATAAAATTCTGCACAGCTTGAAGGAAATATTGCAAAATGATACACAAATAGTGATGAAGCACCTATGCATGTATATATTGCTTTGATGTACATACATTCATTTTGCATGAACAAAATTAACAGAAAATGGAATATAAGACCTCTAATTTTCAGGTACAGTAAAAATACTAAACTATTCTGCAGAAATACGAAATGGTTTCAGTCATGTTCACCAGCCCACATTGAAATTAAATACATTACCACACACAGCACAACATATGTTATGTCACTTCCACATGATACATTCCAAACTGAAGAAATTAAATGCTGGTTGATTCTACATTGAGGTACTGTAATGTACACTAACTGCATTCACCATACGGCCAGACACACTTATGTTACGTACATGCATTACATCCACTGAAGTAAAGCTTAAGAGTCCCTTTCATGGAGAAGTAGCAATAATCCAGAAATAATGCACACTTTTTACAAGCATATTATTTTGCACACAACACCTGCCCCTTACCTCTCTTAAGCCCTTGTCTTGACAGTACATCTGAGTGAAATACCATCCCAACATAACCTTGCTACAAAAAATTATTTTAGTTCTGTTTTACTACAGAAATGCATTATGGCTCATATCAGGAGCATTAATGCTTTTAATTTTGGCACTCCTCAATAACAAACTATTATTTATACAAAAAAAAAAGCTCAGATTCAGTAGCCTGGCCACCACTTATTTCTAAAAATATCAGTGTTTACTGCAGACAAGTGGAACAAATGACACACATGCAATCATAATGTTATAGCATTCAGCAACTGATGGAGCTACATGTAAAATATCTTTAATAAGAAACTAAAAATATTAACTCTTACATACCACAAACCTATATAGTACGCATTATAACGTTGCTTATTTTACACTGAGTCAAATATTGAATATTTGTTATTATATAATTGAAAGAACTTTTCAAAACTAAACTGGGGCAGGTAATTATTTCAGATATTGTTAAGAAAACATGGAAGATTATAATAATTCTGAACAGTGCTGGGGTCATCAAAAAAATTTTATCACAGCATTCCTACATATGAATAGTTACTAACTGCAAGCCCTGGTTCTAATCCAGTCACCCAGTTAAGTGCCAATATTTTATCAGACCTTGATCAGAGCAAAAAAGATATTATTTGCTACATTAGAAGTACAACACTAAGATATCTTTCCTTGATGGTCGGAAGTAGTGATCAGAGAATATGGCTATTTTAAACTTGCTGCAAACTTAACATAAAAAACACTAACAAACATGAACTGCAATTAACTATTCATTCCAGCTGGTATAATTTAGGGTTGGGATCCTCGATACCGTGATCCCTCAATATCCTCGATACTTTATAGTATTGAATATCGCGTGAGAATATCCAAAAGTATTGAATTTTAACACCCATTTTCTTGTACCATAATTATTGTACAAGTGTATGGTAACATTTAGAATTTGTACGATAATTTTGATGAGTGTACCATAATGTTTGGAATATACACAATAATTTCGAAAGCATGCCATAATCTAAGTACAAGTGTACCACCATATACCATATTTTATTCATAGCATAATATTTACACAGCTGCGAGCACCTCAAGGTGTTACCAGGCAACCCATACATACCACAATAATTTTTGACATTACTTTTATGGTACATAATTGAGATACAATATACACAGGTTGAGTTGTGAGCAAGCACCGATAGGCGTGAGTGAGCAACTTGAGTAGTTACTGTACATCCAATACATACCACAATTATATGCTGCACCAAAATTTTTCATTTAATTCATTTTTATCCCATTAATCACTTTTATGGTATATACTTCAGGTACAATAAAAGCAGGCAGAGAGTTGTGACTGAGCGCCGACAGGCACAAGCAAGCAAATTGAGTAGTTATTCTACATCCCACATATACCATAATTATCTGATGCAACTGCATTATTAAATATTCACAAAAATAAATACCATAATTATCTCGTACACCTTTCATGGCCTAGACCACGCATTCTGTGGGCTAAACCACGACGGGTGTATCAGATAATTACAACATTTATTTAACGTTACAGTAATTTCCTTGAAGTCGCAAAATAAAAATAAATAAAACTGCGAAATCGCAAAATAAGTGTGTACTGTGCTATCATTTTCCATTTATGATTGGTTAAGGACGTTTGGTTTAAAAGTCATCCACCATTTGTTTCCACTGTAATGTGGGTTTTTATATAGTTTCAGTGTGTGTCAACGACAATAGTAAAATGAGCAATTTTCTTCGCCGAGTTGTTTTGTGTTTCATGACAATTTTAATTTGGTATCGAGAAAAGTATCGGTATTGAGTATCGTGAGAATGTTTTGGCATCGAAACTGGTATGTTTATGCACCTCTTGACAGAGGCATTGAACACCACCTTAGTGTCGAGGGAGTGAGACTGTACCCACACACTAATAACATGGTGAATAACATTCACTGGGTACTGGGAGTAGAACGGAGAGGAGAGGAATATAATGTTTTTTTACTGATGAGAATAGTTATATTCCGGAAGACAGACTATCACTTAACCGGATATGTGGAGTGTGCAATAGAAGCGTGTGGGGGCATATGATAAATATAATAAAGTTCCTCTCGGAGTTCCAGAGCTGGACTGTTTGGCATTAATGGTAAATACCTAATCGTACAAATATCCGTTTCTTCCCACACAAACAATAAATAACTACTTGATGCTGAAGTCATGAAAGCAACCTACAGCGATACACATATGCTGTCACTGAGGTTTCATGCGCTGTTCTTGCATTATGTGTTCTGACGGCAGTCAGTGTAATGACGTCACTTACCTGAGCAACACTGACGAGGGTGAACTGATGGAAGAATCTTGGTTACTTGAGGTGACGGCACCCACCATCTACATTTCTTCAGACAAAGAAACAACAACACGAACTGCCAAGAAGCCTTCGCCAGGTAAGCAGTGCACGATCGATGAGGCCATAATGTTCCATGGCACACAATCAATGGGTTTGGGATAACTACAGTGTGAGCAAACAGACGTGTCTCCAATTCACAAAGCAGGCAACACAATAACAGTCCTACTGCGATGTTATGCGATCAGACTGCAACTCCAAACACACCTCTCGCAATGCATAAAACTGAACTTTCACACAAAAGTGAACGAGCTCCTAAGCGCTGAGCACCAAAGGGACAGGAAAAACGAACTCTTTAAAGAATGTATGTCACATATTCATATTCTGCAACACCCACATGTACTAAACAAAATCTTTTTAAAAAGACAAACATTTTGTCCAGAACCAACAGGCAACACCTCGTAGCTCAAATACAAGAGAACCTCAAACTTTACAGTCCCACAACGATGTACATACAAATGATAAACTAAACATCGCCGTACATTACCCTAAGAACTCAAAACATAGATCAAGTTGTAAAAGTGCTACTCTTACCCTTGGAAGATATTCTGCATGAACTGAAAATGTTGAATCTTCCACTTCCATGGCTGAAAACAACCTTGGTGAAATTCAACTCAGTCAAAGCGGGACTACTGAACGAACTGCCAACACCTCCAACGTCACCTATTGGACATTTGTCATCAGAAAACTAGACTCCAACGGAGACAGAACCCAATCATGGCAAACTAAAGCGCAAGAGAACAAAAAGTCCTCAGTTCCGAAGTGTTGTGATAAAATAAAAGTAGTCTCCAATTTAAAAAGTCACTTGAGCTTCACAATTGTACGGGATGATATATATTGTAATTGTGTTCTTTGTTTCAAACAACTGTTTCAAATACAACAATAAAAAAAAAATAACAGTAGTCAATTTTGATTTATTTGATGAATATTGACTAAATTAAGATACTGTAAAAGTTTGTTATATACAGTACATTGCCTAATGTTATGTTCTGGTTTTATTTGGCTGTGACTGGGTTTTGCTAGTGAAATAAAATTGAAAACAAACATAGAAAGGTTTTTAATGAACTATTACTTCAAAATTAATAAATAGTAATTACAACACTAAATAGTGTAAAAGACATCAAAATACGCCGCAACACTGTTCAGACATCATGAATCTTTAAAACTGTGTTACACAGTGAGCTGCTAACAGGTAACTGCACTATTGGTCAAACGGCTAGTCTCAGCAGCACGCGTACTCTGGTGTCCCGCACCAAGATGCAACAGGCCAGCCAGTGGCGAGAAAGGGATGAGCTTAAGAAGGCCTACGAGTGGCAAGCCTCAAGAAAGACCTTGTGGCACAAAGGAAACTAACTCTATATCATCAGTTGTGGACGGGGAAGGGCCCTTAGACGAGCTCCGATCATCCTCCACAAGCTGCTCCGAGTAGTAATGTGGTGTGCTCAGGTAGTCGATAAGTCGACGTGGCAGTGGCAGCGTTGAGATCAGGTCCCTCCGTACCAACTTGAGGATCACAAACCTGCCAAAAATAATCACATGTCCTTCAAACTGACCAGATTGCATATATACACACACACATACATCTGCAGTAGTGATTTTTAACACAGTATTTTTACGCAAGAAAAGGCCTTGCTTTGCAGATACTAAAAATTAGAGACACATGTACAAAGTCAGTTCTTTACACCTCCTGACAAAGCAAATCAAAATTATCAAAATCATACAGCCAATAACAATGTAGGCAACAGTAAATGAAGAGATCAGTAGTTGTATGTATTGTTTTAACTGTTCCCTTCATGTAAATTTACATGTTCTTTTCTTAAGGGTTACTAGTGTTACAAGGTGCCAGAGGGGCATATTTGAGCTCGTGAGGGATGGAGGTTAATAAAAATATAAGAACTAAATTTGATTTTTTATTCACATTGCTATTATTTACAACATTAAACTATTCAATTGCACTGTTACTTTTGTTATTCTGTGAGCACAATATTTAATGGTGCCACCACCTTGCTGCTTGATGAAGCTGGTCAAACCAGTGATGTGTCACACGACCATGCAACAGCGTGGACTATGTGTTTGTCAGACTTTTTATTTTGAGTGTGTGTATCCACAAGAACTAACCTGTGAATACTTGTTCATTCTGTCTACTTTTTATAATGTAATCAAATGCCTATTCCCACCATATCTAAGGAAGCATGACATGTAACTTTCTATTGACTAAGGAGGTACGTCACGGCCCATGTGTTTTGGTGGGTGTGAGGGTATACACCGGGGTGAATTTCAACTCTAGTTACAGCATTGAACAGGAGCCCAATCCAATGTAGAGAAATGGTCGTTTGGCTTTCCGGCTGGACACTGTCTGGGACAGAAAGGAAAATCTTACGTTTAGGAGGAACCACTCTCACTTGTATACCTGGGTGAGTGGTGGCCTGTGGAGGCCGCCGGACCTGCTGCGACACTGGAGGTGATGCGCTGGGGCTGGCACCACGACCTGGTGCTCAGGTGGGTAGGTGGTTGTCAGCGCTGGTGGTCATCCGGGTAGGCTCGATGTGAAGGTATCCCCTAATCCAGGGGTTTGCTATACTATAAAAGACTTCTTCACCACTTAGGTAGGCTAGAAACAAGGGGTGAGTAACCACTACGAGTTGGACTGGTGGTTCAAATAGATCTGGTATGGGGGCTGATGAGACTGGCCTCTCTAGATGACATGCTACTTGAGCTCTCTCCACGGGACTTGGGTTGTCAAGCACAGTTGGGTTGGCTAATCAACAGGCGAAGGTGAGCTGGCGGAAATTAATCTATTAAAATTAATTCCTACAAAATTCTTAATCAATAATAAAACTTATAACGCAAAGTCCGCCGTAGAGTGTGCCTCTCTGTGGGGCAGCATGCTGGCATGCGTCAATATATAATTATTCTCCCACTGCAGCATAAAATTAAAAAATAGTACCAGAAAAATATTAAACTATCCAAGGACATTTTAAAAAACTTAATTCACTAATTAACCTAAATTGCAGTCTACCTGCCTTTCATTATAATTTTTTCTTTTCTTCCTCCACAACATACTCGCACTGCATCTCCAATTCCATTTTTTTCCTCACAACATTTCCCTACTGTCTAAAATTTACCCTCCTTTTTTCTTCATTACTTGTTTAACCTGGTGTCTTAATCTTTTCTTTGACCTCCCAAACTTCTTCCTGAATGATACATAACATTTCACTCTAGTGTACCCACAATATTCTTTTACTAATGGTACTGTATTCTCATTAACATCTAACTGGTGTAACACAACATCTGATTCAAATTGCACACTTAATTTATTATAAATGTGTTTCCTGCCCCTCTCCCCCCTCATACTTGAAGTTTCCTTTCCTGTACTACACTTTCCCTCGACACATTCAATTTAGATTTTGGTACACTATTTTTAAAATTATCAATTTGCCTCAGCAATTGATTTTCACTCACAGGAACACAGGAATTGGGTAACCTAGAACTTTACTACATTCAATATAATTTTCTACACTACCCTTATCACAATTTGTAATAACTTCTACATTTCTACACATTCAATGAAACTCTTCACTTACATCATTGCAATCAGTAACAAATTCTACATTTCTAAACTCTTTACTTACATTGTCACAATCTGCAATAACATTTACATTTCCAAGTTTTTATCATTATTACCTGGGGCAGTTAATGTGGTTACATTTTCTAACTTTATTTTTTCCAATTCAACCCCCCAGCTGTCTAGTCTTGTTACTAAACCTGAAATATTTTCCTGTCTTTTTTCTGCAGCATGTCTGATTTCCTCTTAATTCATGTTTAATCTCCTTAATTCTTCCCTGTTCAGTATGCTTACTTTGTTCTAATGTTTGAAATTTCTTTTGTAAAGACAACAGAAAATCATACATTTCTGACCACCTCCTCTCCGAATCATTTTTGCAACTTAAATTTTCCCTATTATCCATATTAAATTTCGCTTTGGCCGAACCTGAATAAATTTAAACAACATCGTCAAATACTAACAAACAACATAACCTATACGTGAAACATACACTAACAAACATAATCTTTATATCACACAAAAACCAATAACCTATATATCAAACATATACTAACAAACATAACCTTTATATCACACAAAAAACAATAACCTATACGTCAAACAAAATACAAAGTGTCGTATTATTTGGTCTGGCTCTCAAGACCTCGATGTTAAGAGTCGCCCAAATCTCTTGATACTTGTTCAGGTATCTTCTCTGATATCTGTTGACTTGATTGATGATTTCTCGGCAAATGCATAAATACTTTGTTTGTACACTGTTTCTTGTGGTTGTAGTCTTATGTTGTTTGGGATTCTTCGTTGCTCTCTAAGACTGCTGGAACAATGGAATGCTGGACTGGAACTCTGCTGCTTCGCTCACTGTTCACCTCTCACAGACTCGTTCGGAAGAATTGTCTTAGTCGTAATTAATGTTCTATTGCTCCGTTTATACGCCGCATCTTCAGACGTGTTAAACTGAGTCCCGTGGCCGGGCAGCCATTTTTTAATTATGGCAAAGGCTAATAAATAGCCCTGCAGCAGTTGTCAAAATTTGATAACTGTTCATTACAGTCAGGGTCCACTCATTCAGTCAAGCATGAGAAAAGGGTGCCAATTTTAAATAACGAGAAATGAAATTCAGTCTCTGAAAAGTTACTAAGTTTTATTGAACTTTCAAAACTGACATTTTCACAATCTTCAAACACGTCACAGTAAGGAGCAGCATCAATAAGACATAAATTTGAAACAGCGCCACAGTAGTACTTAGTTAATGTTCCTTACACACTCTCATTGCAAGAAAATCACGAGCACGTCCACCTCCATTGCGCCTGTTTCAAGGCTACACGACATTTGCTGCAGGGACAAAGGTCTTTGCTACTCAGCTTGGCACGTGTCGCAATCCCTTCTCCTAGATAAATTACTAAAATTAGAAATTCCCAGGACTCACATCCTCCTATTGGTGAAAACGAACTACATTGCAGCGAACTCATAGGTTTAGAATAAATTTTGCTTACTGTTAAAAAAAGGCAAGTGAGGTTGAAAAAAAACTTATCTCAAACTGACGAAACGAACTGTGACTGCAAAACTCGAAAAACCAACGCACTGCAGATAACCACTTGAATACAAATTCAACTACTGATAAACTATTCTCGCTCCACGTGGCACCAAAGTAAAATTAAAAATATTACACTTGCTTGCAAAAAAAAAAAAATCAATTAAAAGTCAGATTTAAAATCATTATAAAAAACTATTAAAAAATACACAACCTACAACGCTACAAGGTTTCTGTAAGAGTGGATTCACAGGCAGTCACAATTGCATCTACCATGGCATCGAACATCCATAGTTTTGCGGCATACAATGTTCTTCTGCGACATACAGTGTTCTTCAGAGTTCCCCACAGACTAAAATCTAACAGCGTTAAATCTGGAGATCTAGGTGGACCCTCAACACTTCCTTGTTGGCCTATCCACCTCTCAACAAATGTTTCATCCAGGAGCGACTGTTCATCTCAAGAGCTGGTGAACAGTTAACACAATGTTTCCCTGCAATGATAAGGTAACTTACACCTATCACCATTCAGGCAAAGAATGGCATCCATAAGTGCTCTGGTAAGACATCACATCACACTGTCAACCTGGGAAGATTAATTGCTTGCTCTACCACCATGTGAGGATTATCATTTGCGCAGTACACACAGTAGTTGCGGTTGAATGTGAAACTCAAAGCTCAGTTTAAATCGAGGTTTATTCCTTTTTATGGGAAATAAACATGTGGTGACATACTCCCTCCCGAGTCTGACGAGAGCTGACGGGAAGCTAAGCTACGCAGTATGGGTAGACGCGACCCGTTTCTGAACTAGCAAGAGATTGGGGCAGAATAGCGCTGTGAGAACTGATAACTAAACTGACTCCCTAATGCATTGTTGTCCACAAGGGGCGGCAGTATCTAGTGTATAGATGATTAGGCACTTTGCTAGAATAACTAAGCAAGGTGTTGACGGGATAAGTCCAACAATAGAGCTTAGGAAGGAGTTCCTTCTGGCACAAAGGTGCAGTGAAGGGGAGGTAGGAATAGCAAGGATAGAAGCTGGCGAGGACGCGGTGGGAAAATGAAGGCTGGTCCTTTCGTTGTGGCTCATACACAAGCCGATGAATAACTGGCATCTGTGGGGTGTGACTCACTATTTATACTCTGAAGGGCGGCTACTCAGCGCTCATTGGCTGGCGTCTTGAAGGCAAGGTGTGGTCGCTGAGTGGAGGGTGGCGAAAAGGATAACTCTCTGGTGTGACGTCACCAGACGGCTGGAAGAATGACACAGACAAACAACGAAACATACTAGTGATGCCATCTTGCAATGATTAGTAGCACTCGTTGCCTTCAAGTGCATAGCTTCGCCTGGCCAGTGAATAATAAAATCTCCGCTGGCAGGAACGTCCATTCTTGCAGGGTCGACAGTACAATCTTCTGACGTCATATAATGGTTAACAGTAAAGCAAACTCCATAGAAAACAGAAAATGAGATGCGCTGCAGGCTACGCTGATGAGTTGAAGTCATCAAATTACCAGTGTTGAAACACATACAATAAAAATGGGTTGAGAGTTGTGAGCGAGCTCCAACAGGTGCGAGTGAGCTACTTGAGTAGTTATTGTACACCCAATACATACCACAATTATATGATACAGCAAAATGTTTCATTTAATTCATTTTTATCCCGTTAATAACTTTTATGGTATATATTTCAGGTACAGTAAATGCAGGTAGAGAAGCGAGTGAGCGTCGACAGGCACAAGCGAGTAAATTGAGTAGTTACTGTACATGCCAAACATACCATAATTATCTGATGGAACTGCATTATTAAATATTCCCACAAATAATTACCATAATTACCTGATACTCCTGCCGTGGCCTAGTCCAGGATTCTGCAAGCTATGATGCAACTGCAGTATTAAATATTCACAAAAAATTACCATAATTATCCGATACGCCTGTAGTGGCCAAGCCCACGTATTCCGCGGGCTAGGCCACGGCGGGTGTATCAGATAATTATGATATTTATTTAACGTTATAGTAATTTCCTTTAAGTCACAAAATAAAATAAAAAACTGCGAAATTGCAAAATAAGTGTGTACTGAGCTATCATTTTCCTCAAAGTTTGATTATAGCTTTTACTGTGAAAACATGATTCTATAGAATCAAAGGAGACTATGTTGGTGTATCACTAGAAAATAAGCAATTTTCTTAGCCAAGTTGTTTTGTGTTCATTACAAATTAAATTTGGTATCAAGAAAAGTATCTGACAAAATGTAGTATCGACCCATCCCTAATTTGCATGTAGCAAATTATAGTCATACAAAACATTAACTGAAATTATTTGGTACATACAAAAAATATTTTGTACATTTTACTTTGACGTATAAAGTCTTGTCTGTTAATACTAAATGACTGCTACTCATCAGTGCAACTGCATTCCTAACAGATAGTCTATGAGTACTTCGTTAATGTTTATTCAAAACAAAAAAATCACAATTTACAATCCCAGAAAAAAGTTACCATAACTTGGTTCCTGGATGCCAAATCAAATAGGTCTACTTATCAAAATGATTAATTGCCAATCTTCTACAAAACCATTTTAAATAAAACTTCTAAAATACATAAACTCTTATAGCAGAACTTAGCATGAAACCCAACCAGTGTAGTAGACTACAAAAACAATTGTAATGCACAGCATGCTGCACAAGGACCATCAAATGTGCAACTGTGATTTTTGTGTAGTGAGAAACTGTATCAATAGAATGTGACGATGGCATCTCACCCAAATAGATATTGCCTACCTCACAACCACGTTGTGTGTTACTAACGATTTTCAATTCAGTACATAACGGCAGTATATAGATCTGTATATTATGGTGTGCAACTCGTCAGCCATCAAATAAGTCACATATTTTTACATTTATAAAGATACTACTGACATTTGTATTCATTTCATTATGTTCAGCCTCCAGGCGATTGCAAAGTTAACTAACACTAACCCAATATTATAATGATTAAAAGTTGAAAGTAAATTAGTTTTAAAATTAACTAATAAGTTAAAAACAACACTTTTTTAAATATTAATTTCTTGAATCGTTAATCCCAAGTATTGTTATACCAAAGTTACACAAATCCCACGCTTTACATTCAAGTACATAAATATTTACATTATATTTAATACAATATTATTGTTACATAAAAAATAGTAAAAATTGACATCTAAGTATTTGCATGGATTTAAGTCAACCAAAATGAAAATATGAAAAACATACAGTACAAATCTCTTTCCCTCTGCCTCTCTCCACTCTACCATCCTTTCTATTCAAGTATGCCATTACTTGTAGACTCACTACAATGCAGATATCCAAAGGTAAATCTGTTGATTGCAAGTAACGCTGTCCCAGGTAAAGCCATTTGTTATAGATTCCTATAACATGCATTGCATTGCATTGGTTCAGTACTCACCTACACATGTGCTGAAGGCTCTGCACCTGTTTGAAACGAGACACAGGGTGTAACAACTGCACTCTCATTGGACCAAGCACTGGCCGCCGGTGGAGGAAAAACAGGTAACGGCCACTACGCGAATGCTCCACAGCATTCTCTATAAAGTCCACTATTGTGTGGCTCTTGAACTTTGTACAGCTGCCAAAGCTGAAATTGCCTGATGGAAAAACACAATAAAAAAGAGATTTGTTTACACACACGACACCCACACCCACATGTACATGCACACCCACATGCATGCACACAAACACACAACATAAACATAAAAACATATAAACAGCACAGCAATTTGTGACAAAGTTATGTTTTTGTACCAAACAGTTACGTGTCCATGGCATGTCTTATTTTCAGCCCTAAAATAACCTAAAATGTATAACAAGAGGCACAGGTAACACATTCATAGAATATATAATTAGATATACACTTTTATTGTGTGTGTACCTCAATTATTCTGTAATTAGTCACAAACGTCCAAAATATTTTACCAGTATTGGAATGTCAAACAATGATTTTGACAGGTGGTAATCACACAGTTACTTGACACTCACATAGCAATGTTTGTTTACATGTGGTGGAAGGATACACAATGGAATTTAACAGGGCTTTCAAAAGTGCTCACTTTAAAGTAAGTCACCTGTATATGGAAATACACTCGCACACTGTTTGTTACAAACAAACAGCAGGATTTAAAATTAAATCCTACTTTGATACATCTTAACATTTTAATGCCACGCAACTGAAATGTAGGTTCACCCTTTTATTCTCAGGTTGCCTGATGACACACTTTGAAAACAGAAAAGATTGATATTCTATGGTAAGTCAGTTCCTTTCCTCAATGAATCCCACTGCTTCTCCACTTCATCACACCAAGGACTGAACATCTGAGGTCTTTAAAGTGCTATTAAAAGATTCAGTACTACCTTCCAAAAATTAAAATGTATTGGAAATTGCTGTTCTACTATAGGGAATTATATAATCGCAGTTTTCTTCTAGACCAAAAGTGGGGTGATTTAAACTAATTCTACGGTACGAGGCAAGAGGTATTGGCTATTGCTTCCATATTCCGTCGTTTTGGGTGTTGCGGTTGAAGAGGGTTTCCCTCAATGGCAGCCAACTTGGTTTACTCCAAAGAGACGATTCCAGTTGTAGGCTTCACTGCTCCAAAAGTTGAGGTTTACCCAGCCGTATCGGGCCTCTGTTCAGTTTAGCAACCCTCTTACCACTGGGTGGCACGAAGGGTGAATGTGAATGTACGGTGAGAAGACAAGTACAGTAACCGAAGCAGGCGCTACTGCTTGTACTATAAGTTGGGCGGCGCGGTCCCATTCCGCCTGCCTGTCCTGCGTAGGATGAGGTAATACTATCCACGGTTTGATAGCAGCATGAGCCAGGTATTGCTCTCTACGCCTCTTGCCACCCACCTTGTAAGGCATAGGGCACACCAGTCTGACAGCCTACGCAGGAACGGTAAGTAAAGTGTAGCCCAATAGTGACTTGCCGGCACGAGCTAGATAGGAGTCCCCACTGATCCCCCACACATGCAGGCTGATCAGGGAATGGAGCCGTGTGGGCCACCAAGCCTCTACTGGTTGTGCGTTCGCACCAGGTTGGGCGGCAACCCCCAGGCTAAGGTCACCTCAGCACTAACTTAGTGCTCAAAGTGAGCGATAACGTGACCTTGTAGCCCCACCCTGCATGAAGTTTCTAGTGGTTGGGGTGCTGCTGTTTCTCCCCACCAGCACTGACTTAATGCTCGGGGGTTGGGAAAAAACAGATAGCCGTCTAATGTGTATGTCAGTACTCTGGGTTCCTGTTGGCGGTGCACATCGTATTCTGTTCCCGACCATCACACAGACAAGTGCCCTGTAAATGAAAAGCAGAAGGGTAGTTAACAAAGGGTGTTTATTGGAGATGCAATAAACATGTGACCTTGTGCTACCTCCTATCAGACCGTGGAGAGCTGAAGGTAACTGCAGTTCCAGGTGTAGGCGACCTGGTTCTAGTAAAATGGGCGAATAACTGGTTCTAAATGGATGCGAAAGTATTTAAAGTTGAACTGTCTCAGAAAAGGGTGTCTGGAGGAGACGAAGTGAAGTTAAGTATATGTGCACGTGTTCGATGGATATTGATGAGTGGTGAGTAGCCACTGGGGGCATACTAGTAGCTTCCAAAGTTCCTGGAGGTCCCAGCACTGAATTAGTGCTCTGGGATGTCATGAGAGTGTTTGCGAAGAATGAACTGCCAGAGCCCGGCAGCGCCCGGTCTTATGTAGGTGATGATTGTAGGCTGCCGGCACGGGCTGCGGGAAGGGTGGACATCCTGGCTAGTCAGCATTTCTGCTTTGTGCCTCGTCGGCGACACTCGGCCTTACCTGGTGGCTTGTAGGTTTTTCAGGGCAGTGTAGGGGTGGGGGTAGGTGTGCCTGCTGGGTGACGAAAGAATTCGCTCATAAGTTCATATTGCCTGGTAGAGTAGGCGGTCGAGAATTCATATGGAAAATATTCTCTCCCCTTCTGCAGTGATGGAAGTAGGAACATTTAGAGATGAGTCGTAATTGTTATTTAGTATGTTGAGTGGCACGCGTCAGTATGATTAATTTACGATGGGGTTATTTTGTGAAAATGAAATAATTAGCCGACTGCATAGTAAGAGACCACTGAGAAATATGAAGAGAAAGTTTGCAGGAAAACATAAAAAGAAATGTATCATAACCTACAGTTTGTACATTCACTAATCTGATTAATATCCAAATATTAAAGTTTTGATATAAGAAGTTTCAGTAAAAATTTAGACACAATCTTATCTTGCAGAAGGATAGTATGGTTTAAAAGACAGCACAATAAAACTTTTTACTTCAGCCACACTCAAAACCTTCCAATCCATTTAGTTTACAGCATCATAATAACCCAAGAAGTGCAAATCAAATGAACGTAACAAACTAGATGGGGGGAAAAAAAACCAGATACATAATCATTTGACCTCTGCCATACACAATGGGTATGCCACATTAATGTCAAACATTCTACAAATCATTTGATAAGGTCCCATAGCTAAAAGTGCATGATCTTCAGAGAAGTTGTGGTGTTACAGCAACTTATTTATATGAATAAAAATTAGCTAGGAAATACTAAAACAATTCTCACCCTGATCATGTTCTATCCTCACATGACGAATGCAGCCATTCAGTTTGAAGGTGAGAGAGAAGATATAGTGATCATCACTACTGTCTCTCACAATAAAAGATCCATCTGGTTCGTTTGACAGAATCTTCTCAGCAGCTTCTCCAGAAATGGGACCCCAATACCAACCATACTACCAAAACATAATTCCACAACATACTTAAATAATGGAAATAAAGCTAAAAGCAGAACATGGCAATGACCAAACTACATAATTGTTTTAAATTGCAGTGGCAGTTTAAGTTGCTGATTTAACTTTGTACATGTCTACCAAATTTATAAATTAAAATTTGAATGACTAACTTGAAAAACCAATTCCTTTAACATTTGTATATTAAAAATAATCATTAAATCAATGGAAACTTAAGAATTAGAGAAAAATATGTTAACTTTTAAAAAATCCTTGCCTTAAAAGCAGCATTTCTGCTTGAAAAAAAGATTTAACACATCAAAACCAAACTGTTAATATTATGCACAGTTTACCATTAACACAAATAGAAAATGAAAATGCCTTAGTTATGGTTAATTTTTAATCACTTTCAATACAAATGCACATATTAAACTATTCACAATAAAGCAATTAGTTATCATTAAAATAATTACATAACATACTTTTTATTAAAAAAAAAAAAAAAAAAGTTTTTCAACCTTTTTACTTTACATCTATACGATGCAGCAGGTATTCAGGTGAGTCTTTCTTTTCTTTCCTATTTTTTCTTAAACTGCTGGAAATGCAACAAAACATGATTAATTTAGTGATTTCTGCTTGCTCACTCAACTCCTCAACTTTTGCTTATCTCTGGTGATGAGCAACAAAATTAACTTCCTTGTCAGCATTAAAAAACGCTGGCCGAGGGTCATATTAAAGTGTCACTATTGTGGGGGTCAACTTCCATCATAACCTTAAAACCACTGCAAAAAAAAAAAAACCTACAATATAAAAAACAAATAAAGGACATCTTTACAAGTGTGAAATATACAAAAGTACAAACAAAACATGTGTACTTTCAGGACACTTTTGCCCATTACACCAATATCTGTAACTTTATTACAACGAATACATGTTTTTGTCTTGTTTTTCCATGCTGGATAGCTGGCTTCCACCAGCGGTGGCGCCGAGGGCGAGAAAAACTGGCTTTGCCTAAGTCTTCCTATCATGTCTCATGGCAGGTATCAGTTACGTGTGACACAATTCTAAGGAGTTTGCCGGGCGCTAAGCCTTCCGTCTCACCTGGGCCGGCGGGAACTATCTAATATCTACAACAACATGAGTACACTATAACGCAAGTGAACTAAAAATATTGTTGTATGGACCATGTAATTATTTAAAAAAAATACGACCCTAAAAGATAAACATGAGCATTAAAGTATTTACAGCCATATTCTTGGAAAAATTCTTTTACAAATTTTCAACTGGCTCAGTGAGAACTTTTGTTTCTTTATTTTCGGCACCGGCCTGTTGTCATCTGCTTCTCAGATTTGAAAGTCTCTTTCATTGGTTTCTCAACAGGATGTCTCCGCATTTATTTATTAACAATGCTCACACTGGCACTTAACAGAGTCTTTGGGTGCTGTTAGCTGGTTGACTGTAGCACAAAATTTCACTGATTTGCTATGAAATTGAATTTCTACTGGTTTCCTAAGGCATCAAAATTACTGTTGCTAAGAGAATTGGTTTTTACTTTTGCGTAGTTGACATTACTTTACGAGCACTTAATGTTTTTATGTTTACTGGTTTCCACAGCAATTTACAGCTGTTTCAAAAGAAAACTGTCTTTATGTTTTAAACTCTTTTACGAGCATTTAAATATTTACATAACTGGTTTAGCTGTTAAAGGCAGCAATTTACAGCTGCAATAAAAATGTTCATTGAGCACTTCTGTTCACTCACAGTTTTGGAGGTTGATTCTTCGCCGGTCAGCCCCACTTTCTCATGGCCACATACATGGGATACGGCCACGTGAATCTGGATGTGGGCCTCCATGGTGACTTTCGATACCAGCCAGACTGGCCAGTGCCGCGGCAGGCATGGGTGGGCTGCTCTCTCCTCAGCTGGCTGGTGGCCACGGGGTTCTCATCCTGGCAGTCGCCAGTTGGGGGACCCCAGGCACCAGGGGACAATCTTGTGCCCCTTCCTCCTAGGGGGTCAGTTGCAGCGTGGCTGGTTGAGGGCAAGACTCTGAGTGCCCCAGCACCTCTCCAGCTGGACTGCTGGGCTCATCTTCTCGTCCAGGCTGAGTCTGGGTGTCGATCCCCCGGCACCTCCTGGCGCTGAGACCTGGTGGGCAGTGGCGACGTCCTGGCTGGTTGTGGCAGTGGGTGTCGGCGGAGGCCGGAACTCCTGGATTCCCCTTGCCTAGCTGGAACGGCTCCCATCCGGGTTTCGATCACGCACTGAGACCTGGTGGGCGGTGGCGGCGTCCTGGCTGGATGTGTCCCTGGATTTCGGCGGAGGCAGGGGCTCCTAGGTTCCTCCGACCTCACCGGGACTGCTGGGCTCATCCTCCCGTTCGGTTGGCTGAGTCCTGGTGACCTTGGTACTATCCGGCGCCATAGCAGGGTGGACTGTGTCTCCCTAAGCAGGTGCAGTCGAGGTGGCTGGCCGAGGCTCTTCGGCCACCTCAGTCCCACCGGCCAGGCTGCTGGGTTCATCCTCTTGTTCGGGCTGCTGAACTGCTGGGTGGATCCCGGCACCTCCTGGGGCTGAGACATGACAGGTGTCCGCGCTGCCTGGGTTGAACGCGACTGGCTCTTTAGACGGGGTATGGAGCTCCTGGGTCCCCCTAACTTCCTCAGTACTTCAGGGCCACACCTCTTTTTTGGAAGGGCGAGTCCTGGTGTCGACCCCGGTGTCATCCAACGTCAAGACTGGGGTGGCCATTGAAGGCAGAGGTTCTTCAGGCTCCTCTACCCCCTCGGCTTGGCTGGTGGCTTCCTCCTGATCAGGAGGCGTGGCTGCTGCACTGACTGCTGCATCACTCACTGTCGCAGCCTCTGGGTCTGCCAGGCCCTTCGGGGCTGGCACACAGCGGAGTGGCCGATTGAGGTAGAGGCTCATGATATGCTCCTCTACCTCATAGGTGCGTCGTGGTTCGGCCCATTTCTGGATTGGGCTCGCTGACTGAGGTCGTCTGCGGGGTTCGTAGTACAGTGGACTTCTCCATGATATCTCTGTTGTCGCCAGCGACATCTGGGTGTGCCTAGTAGTGGCATGGCGTAAAAAACTGCTCGGCGTCCTGGAAAGGGGTTCTTATGGAGACTGCTTCTCGAGGCACCAGGAACTCTACCAGTGCTGGGGTAGCTTGCAGGCTCATTCTGCCGGCGTCAAACTGCACCTCTTGACTCAAGGGCGGAGGCGATTCTGGATTGTCTTCTCTCTCTTCCACTGTGTAGACTTCAATCTTTGAGGCGTGGGTATCGTGTTGTTCAGGAGCTTCTCCGTGGAAGGGGAAAATCTGTCCCCACGTGGCCTTCCGGATGCATTCCCTCACATCTTCTGCCCAGTATACGTTGTCCTGCCGGCCCACCATCTTGTAAGGTCCCTCCCATTTCACTGACAGGCTGGCGCTGAACTGGCCGCCCTTGCTCAAAGGGTGGTTACATAGGACGACTTCGCCCATGCTGAAACTCCGTACACCAGTGAGAGGTTGAGGATACTACTACTCTATGTAATGGCTTGGGCTTGGGTCACCCTAACTACGGTGGCCAGGCGTACCTCTTCAGGTTACGGCATCTTGCTGGGTTCTTGATCCCACTACCAGTCTCCTGGGCGATGAAGAGTCTTACTCAGGATGAGCTGGCTGAGGCTGGTGTTGACAGCCTCATTAGTCCTCCTGCAGAGGACAAAGAGACTCATCAGGATGTGCTAGTCCCAGTGGCGATTGTCAGCACCCATACTGAGTCGGAGACTCTTCTTCAACTCCTGATTCCACCGCTCAGTGAGGTTCATCAGCGGATGGTATGGGGAGGGGAGGGGGGGGGGGGGGGGGGGGGGGGTATCAATGTCTCAACACTCCATCCATTGCACACCTTTTGACAGCTCTGGCTGGTGAACTGGGTGCCGTTATCAGTTAAGATGGACTGTGCGAATTATATTAGACGCCTCCTGGCTGAGGAGAGGGAACGCCTCCATCCAGCATGAGAAGAGGTAGTTTACTACCAAGAGGTAACGGTTGCCTCGGGTGCATCTAGGGTGGGACTCCATCAGGCTGGCAATCAGCTGTACCCACGCAGTGTGTGGGTGATGGAGCTTCGGTGTTGGTTGGGGCACCGGGTAGGCATTGCCTCGCGGCTCATTTCGCAGCTGTTGGACGTCCTGGCTTTTCCCGTCCTAAATAAACGTGACACATTGTCTTGCAGAGTCCTTTATTCAGGGGTGTCCGACTTGCGGGTGATCATGGTAATGGCGGCAGAGGTCTGCCCTCAAGTTTCTTGGTATCCAGATCCGCCATGTTGCCCCGGGTTGTCTGCTCCGGGACCAGACATCGTCATCTCTCAGTTCGAAGCACCTGGGTTGTTGCTGGAAGAGTTTCTAGATGTCGGGGTCTTGCTGTTGGTGGTAGGTTATTTTATACTTGCTCAAGTGGAGCTACAGCAGACGGATGTGCCCTTCCAGACTGCGGTTCGACACCGAACGGGAGGCCATTTTCTCCCACTCCTCCTCGTCACCGCAGAGATCCAGCTGATGTAAGAGAGCATTTGGCAAGTCATTTGTTCTACCCAGGCAATGCTGGACCTCGAAATCAAACTCTGTGAAGAACATCTCCACCGCCCGAGTTTAGCCTTGGAATTCTGTGACTCCCATAGCCATTGAAGGGCTTTACTGTCTGTTCGGAGAATTAATCGCTTGCCCTCGAGGTGGTTACCTGTACTTCCTTACCACCCAGATGACGGTGAGGCACTCTAGTTGGTTAATGTCGTACTGCTGTTTGGTGGCATTGAGACAGGTCGTCTCATGGTTTGCAAAATTTTTCCACCTGCCCGATATGAAAACTTGCCATGTTCCCGCTCAGCACACCGAAAACCATGGTGGTTATGGCCAAGTTTAAAATATTGCTTGTATAATTAATAAATATTGTATTTGTTTGTTATGGCCCAATATAATGTCTCATAATAATATACATAGATCTTTCACCAAATGAAAGTCATAGTATATTATAAACTTGTCACAATTTACATGTAACCATTCTTGCAAATGAAAGAACTGTCCAGTTTATAGGCACAAAACAGCTTTGTTGAAGAATTTTGCCATGGGCAAAAAACAAATAAGTAGTGTTCGCTATATTTTTCAATTTTATGATATTTAAAGATCAATGTGTAGAATTTAAAGAAATGAATTTATATTCCACCCTGTTATTGATTGCTGTTATTTTACAGTTCATTACATTATATTGTTCAGTACCTTGCATACCTTTTGGTACTACGAGATGTTGCCAGTGTGCATAATTTAATAAAAGCATACCAAACACGGTTTTCTGATTACTGTTTACTGATTACTTTGGCTTTTCAGCCTGTGGTGAAGTCTGGAATATATTTCAGAGAATATATGCATGAATTTTCTTTTTGAAAAACTATTAAGTCAGATAAACATCCTGTTAAATATTTCTATAGTAAAAAGTTTTACTACCAGTTCAGTAGTTGAAGTAAGGTCACACTGCAATTTGAAAGGGGAGTTAAACTGACTGAATATTTCCAATTACAGTTCAGGTTTTTTGCTATAGATTAGCTTAGAATTGGTGCCTCATTGCTATTTCTCTGCACCACTCACTAGCCGCCTTGTTGCATCCTCTGGTCTTAGAAGGCACCATAACATGATATTACACAAATAAACCCTCAAAGTACATGGATGGCGCAGATATTGATTTGGAGACTGTTAACCACGTGGTCGCAAATTATGTGGCCGTAAAACAATCTAACATGACAAAAAAACCCTAAAATACATGCATAGAAATAAAGCCCCTAATATTGCATGCAGCAATTAAACAGAAATTACACTGAAATGCCTTCTACATAGGCGGATGGCACCTGATTTCAAAGTTGTGCAGGTCACGTGACCTCTCCGACATCTTTCTCTTTTCTCCTCGTTTAAAAAACCACAAGGGCACAAATTATTAGGTTAAGCAGAAGCATAATGCTGAGGAAATGTCTCACAAAACGTATACAAGGCAAAGGTCAACCAGTATACTAAAAGTGAGCTATGGTAATCTACATCAGTACAAAAAGTTTGTAGGGCGTACGTGACAGCATCTTACCTCGCCAGCTCTCCTCGACGGACAGCCCAGACCTACCATGGTTGCCTACAGGTTCACAGAAGCAGAAGTGCTATACAGCTAAAGTAGTAGTGTTGTCCTATTAGACTTCAAATAAAACAATTACGATGGAAATCAATTGTAATCTACAAATTGCTTCTCAAAATGGCGGCACATATTTTGCAAGTATGCGAGAAGTATACATCTTAGTTTACTCGTACAGCACTTAAGAGGTCATTTCCGGGAACAGGCACGCACATGTATGTACTTCAGGCAAATTCAGACACAGCCTTACTGTGGCCTGTACTTGAACTATTAATCATCCCTAATTTTTCATCAAAAGGTTCTGGTGCTGCATATATACCTGCCAAAATATGTACATCGTGGATGCAAGTGGAGAATTTTCATCTATCTGTGCTCTTGGTGGTGATAATATTGGGAAAATCTCTTGCTTTTTAATTTTTTTATTTCTCATATTTCTACACAATAATGGTAAGCTGGAACAACAGACAAAAGGGAAGGGCATTGGTGTTGGAGTATCGGCAATGGGCAATGGTATCGGGGGATCAGAACTGGTATAGGAAAACACGGTATCGGAACAACTCAAATATATATATGCGATAGTAGTTATGCCAATTTGCCAAAGCTTAGTGCAAAAGTTATCAGCCATACCACAGGTGTTTATAAAATTCTCACCAATTAATTTTTCAGTTTTCAGTGCACCATCATGAAAAAATGAAGAATGCGGGAAAACAATACATGCAGACTTAGAATTTTAGATCTCAGAAATATTTTACATAACCTCAAAATGCATATTTGTTTAAACCAACAGCCTAAAGATGTCATTAAAAACCACAAATTCAAATCAATTTGTAATTAAATATTCACTTTAAATTTAAAACTTTGATCCTTGAAATTGAGCAAAATTGATTAATAATTAATATTTATGCCTAGTGTTTCTTCGTCGGCAGAGCCATACTCAATCCCTCGGTTAAGATTACCACAACTGATAGATTTACGACAATTTTTGCCAATCACTAGTTGCAGAGTCTTTTTCAAACCTTTTAAGGTTCTAACTATGCCTGTCAAAATAACGCAACGGCTATAACCTAATTCCAAATTCCGCTTACAATAAAAAAACCACATATAGTTGGTTAGTGTCTTATATTGTGAGATTCATTCCCATTTTTGCGAACCTAAAAGTGTGCAGTAAATGCATAAAAACATAAGAAAATAGAACATGAAATACTCTTGCAGAATGTAATCAATAGCATCGATAGCATCAGTTCAGTTGTTGATTATCTTTTAGCAAAAAACCTGAACTGGAGAATATATTTTTTATGCATTCATGTTCTTTCCCATAACAAAGGTTTACTCATTCATCTGATCACTTTAACAATTTTCTGTCCTCAAAGTCCTGGTTGTGAACAACAGCAATTCAGAAACATGACCACTTCATGACTAATTTGGTGTCAGAGTTGGTTTTCATTGTAGTTTCTATGATGCGTTCCTACTTTCAAGGTGGTATGTATGGGTTATATAACATTCCAGTTCCATTCCAATTTAGTGAATAGTGTATATATATTTTTTTTGGGAAACTTCCTGTAGCGATTACTCAGTCCAGTCCAAAATCAATTCACATAAAATGTTCTACACATGCATGCATACGTGTACATGATCAAACACACACAATAGCACACATGCAAAAACACATTAAAAATAATATACGTATTCACAGATTTTGCTGAACACATTCAATATTGTAGTGACACCAACCAAAATCTATGAACATGAATCTTAAATTATGAAAACAAACTTTCTAATCATTAGTTTATACTAAATGAAATAAACTTTTGCAAAAAAAATTTTCTACCGACTACAATGCGCGTGAAAATAATGTTACTGTAACATATGGTAAAATAGAATGATTGAGAAAACAACACATTTCCTAAAAATGACAATTAAAATCCATGTTTTGATGGTTTCATTCAATTTGTATTAAAGACTATTAAAAAATCTAGGGATGGGATCCTTGATACCTCGATATTTTATAGTATTGAGTATGACATGTGAATATCCAAAGTATTGAATTTTAACATTTGTGCCATAATTATGGTACATGCATACCATAGCTTTTGAAAAGGATGCCATAAGTTTAGACACATTTTCTTGTACAATAGTTATGGTATGAGCATACTATAAATATTGAAATCCCTACGATACTTTTGAAAAGCGTACCATAATTTAATCTGCGTCTTTCAGGCATTCCTACGCACCCATTAAATTTGACCTAGGTCCAATGGTTCACAATATATTAATTGCAACTTTCAAATGTGTACGATAATTATCTCAGCTGACAGCAAGCATTCCAAAAAGCCTTTGTGGGTCAAGATCGGACAAACTGTTTACTAATTATTAAATTTTAAAAGTACAAGTGTACCATAATATACCATACTTTATTCATAGCAAAATATTTCCACAGCTTCGAGCATCTTGAGATGTTTTTAGGCAACCCATACATACAATAATTATGGTTTTTGACAACATTTTCTAAATGGTAAATAATTGAGGTACAATAAAAACCGGTTGAGTATTGCAAGCGAGCACCGATGTGTGAGTGAGCAACTCGAGTAGTTATTGTGCATCCCACACATACCATAATTATCTGATGTAACTGCATTATTACATATTCACAAAGCAAAAATAAATACCATAATTATCTGATGCAAACGTCGTGGCCTAGCATGCGTATTCCGCAGGCTAGACCATGGCAGGTGTATCAGATAATTGCAGTACTTATTTAAGGTTACACTAATTTCCTTGTCACAAATTAAAATAAAAAAACTGCAAAATCGCAAAATGTGTGTACCGAGCTATAATTTTCTTCAAAGTTTGATTACAGCTTTTACTATGGAAACACAGTTCTATAGAATTGAAGGAGACTGTGTTGGTTTAATATAGGTTAAGGATGTTTTGGTTACATGCCATCCACCATTTGTTTCCAGTGTAATGTGGGTTTTTATACAGTTTCAGTGTGTGTCGATGACACTAGTAAAATGAGCCATTTATTTGACCAAGTTGTTTTGTGTTCATGACAATTTTAATTTGGTATCAAGGAAAGTATCAGTATCGTGAGAATGTACTGGTAGCGAGTATCGATAAAATGTAGTATCGACCTAGACCTACCAACCCCCCCCCCCCCCCCGCACCAAAAAAAATTAAACCAAATTAAATTACAAAAAAATTTTTACTTCAATATTTGTTTTTTGGTGACCCTGTCACCTTAGTGGATTACCTAAGATACAACTCCTAACCACATTTAAAAACACTCAACATTAAAGCTATAAGAATTATGTATTTAATATTTTCCCTGCCTTTCATTCATTTTTTTTCCAGGTAGCACACTTGTACTGGGCAAACCTCTGTCAATAATAAACCAGGTATTAATTTCTCCGGTTGATATGCACCAGTACATGAACAAAAATATGCACATAATTCATATTTCTAAAAATGCTTTGGAACTAGTATTAATTTAAAAAAAGGTACTGAAACAAACTTACATCTTTGACTTTCTCAATACTCGAGGCGAAATCCATACTAGGTTCTTCTGCAATCAGCTCTGTATCATCTTGTGGGCCATCACCAGGCGAGGAGAGAGGGGTGGGGTTCAACTCTTCAGTGTCGGTTCTCTTGGGGAGCGGTGGAAGTGCACGTTTCAAGAATGGAGGTTTTCGCACCTCCCCTATGGGCGATTCTGTATGTTCTTGGTCGTCTTCCTCTACAACAGCATCTGGTACACTCACAATTACATCCTCAGACTCACGAACTACTTCTTTCTTGATTGTGTTGTGATCTGGAGACGACAGTTTACGAATCCTAAAAATATTGCACAGAGTTTGTTTTAAATTGGTAGAAAAACTGTTTTTTGAAGATGACTTCTTTACCCTGTCCTTTTCTTCCCCACTTCCATCTAGCTTTGCACTATCTTTAACTGGAAAATCACAGGAATCTTTGGCCTTTTTGTTTTTAATGTTGATCATAAATGTTTTTTTGGTTTTTCTGATGCTGTTATTTTTACAAACATTACCATTAGCACTTCTGGGTGCAGACTTAGGGTCGAAGTATGCATCTTTAACATGACACTTGTTGTTTTGCACTGGCTTTACTGTTAGCATCACAGGATGTTTTACATTTCCTCTATTATCGGATGAGTCACTGGAACTAGAATACAAGTTGTGCAGATATTGACGCACCTCATGGAGAGTCATGTGAATGGGCTCTGTGCGGGCAGGGCTTGGCTGTCGGACGGTCGATGTACCTGGGACACTGTGACGCTTCACGCCACCATCGGAAGATAAATCAGGTGTGACTAGCACTGGCCTGGGCAGGAGCGACACTTTGTTCCTAGGATCGTAAGGACGCAAAGAATCTGACTGAGATGATGACGCATGTCGACGACGCTTCCGATGATGACGTTGTGGCCTACGTGGCCGCAAGGGCGTCTCGTCGGGGCGCACCACGTCAATAGGTACAGCATATATATCACTGTCAAACGGCACATTGTACATGTCACTTATGTCGCTAGCAGTCAAAAGGTCATGCGACATGGCCGAGGTGATAAAACTGGAGTCGTCGACTCGATTTGCAGCTGGTACGGAGAGAGAATTGTGGGAGCTGGACAGTCGAGAAGACACGAGGGATGCCCGGGAGCCAGGCCGGTTGTGGCAGGGACTGAATGACAGTAACTCAGGAGTCCAGCACAGGCGTGGCCCGCACCACCTGGTGGCTAAGCCCCGGGGAGGAGGATGATGCTCTGTGCGATGACACTCCTGAGAACAATGTATCGACCAAGCAACTTTACAGGAAATGGACAGTGCCTCTTCCAGGAGGGCAGAGACAAACTTTGAGGCAAACTTCTCCATCCAATGCATCATGAAGCAACAGGCAACATCGCTGGTGAGCAAATGTGGCACAGCCTGAAGTTGGCAGGGTTCCGAGTTTGGGGAAGGAGGGCTGTCCTGGAACTCTGGTGGAGGGTCAATAGGCACAATATGTTTGCTCTCTTGCCAGCTGGGTCCTTTCTTCAATGTGCTGAAGTCCTCACAGCATGCATCATCCGAGAATTCTACAGATTCATCCTGCGACATGGACTTCCCATCTCCATCACTTTCTGGAAGCTAAAACAGAGTATAAGAAGTAGTAATTACAGAAAATAAATAACTGACGAAACTTACATTTTTGCATTATGGAATAAACCCTAAACAACATAAAATTTAAAAACAATTACAAAGTAGTAACAAAGGTGAAAGGACTGGAAGTATTGTTAACTAAAAAGTAAAAACTTTATTAACATAGCCTACTAAAAAATTCCTTACAAACTGTAGCAACTTATTAGCAATAGTACTTTTAATTTTAAAATAATGACAATTTTGTTACAAACATTTCCAGAGCAAAGCAATGGTATTTTTATACCATAACAAAAACAATGCATACGGGCAACTTAAAACAGCAAAATTTAATTTTTACAACCATAAAGATTTATTGTGTGTGCATTAATACAGTTGTTTTTATTTTTTATACACTCCTAATATTAGGCCTAATGCATCCTTACGTGCATACTCGAGTAACATTTTCTAAATATTTCTGCAAATGCATAAACAAGTGACCATTTCATTTTAACTAAGGTACCACACAAAAGGATCACATTTCACTACAATCGCTGCCCTTCTGGTAGTGGTCCCGTTGTAAGGTCTCTTCTAGACACCCCAGATTAGAGTAACTGCCTCAGAATTATTTTCATAGTCATCGAGTTCATTTTATACTTGAGTAGTCTAGCAAGTCACCTTCACCTGTTAAAGCGAAGCTTACTTCTGTACGCACTCCGCTTAGTAGAAGGTACAAATCACCAGTATTTATTATTAACAATAAATACCATTTTATACTATCCAGACAGTAAGTTTGTTTAGAGGTATATCCTGTTTGATACTAGGAACTCTACTTCTAGATGGAGCAAGCAAACCAACGGATGTAATAACATTACGAACCATAGTGTAGGGCTAAAGATCCCCTTCAGGTATCAGTACGTCAATAACACACATCACCTTTGACGGTCACCCGTTCTGTGCACCCAGGTGTACAGGAAGGTAGAGCCCCAACCACTAGGTACACCTCCATCAGGAGCAGGACATCCACCTCAGGTTGTATCGCTGAACAGAGAGCAAAGGGTGCTGGTAGGGGTATTTGCCTGGGACTGAATGCCCAAATAATGCTGGACCACACCCTAACAGTAGTAGGAAAATGGCCCATACGACCTACCGCTCTAGGTTTGTGAGCCAAGGTGCAGAACCATAGGAGCACAAAGTTTGCGCTATCAACTGCTGTTGGGCTCTACACTTAGGGTTCTGTCTATCAGCTTGTGCAGACAAAGTATGTTAAGTATCAGTATTGCCTCTATGTCCTTCGGGGAGAGGCACAGTGCTCGAAGGGAGAAGAAAGAGAAGGAGTTCTTTACTGCTAAATGAGTGTGCACCAATAACCCATTCACAACTGGTGGAGATACTCCATGGGAACCAGCTCAGACCACCCATCACCTGGAGAGGAGTCCTCTTCAGGAAGCACCCCAGTTTATTTTCCCTCACACACTAGACTTAGTGTTGAGACACATCCTGCAGTACGAGCACTAGTCATTGGACGTGACACGAGGTTGGGTAATGTCAACTCATTTTGTGGAAGCAGTGCAGCCATCATCTGGAGCCAGAGATACCTGACCTCTTTTTGTATGACACCTCATTAACTAGCACCATCCATGCAACTGCTGGCCCTAACCGGCCTACCTCTACACTGTAACCCAGGAGATCGGCAAGTGAGTACCCTGGTAAGTCAGCCTTACCTCAACAAGCTAAGGTGATAGTAAGAAATATTGTGGTACTGCCCACAGCAGACTTCGAACCAAGCTGCCAGCCTACCAGACCAGCACGAGTCTCTAGTAGAAAGCAGACTTAGTGACAGTAATTGAGAATCTGAGCGTGCCTGACCTAGCGCTCATCAAGAGTACCATCGGCTAGTCTAAGTGACACGCGTCAATGCATTGATCTGATTTACTCAACCTGGACGTTAATGACTAAAATTTATTTTGTCTTTTCCTATCTTCTCGTATGTTAGGAAAAACAATGAGTTGAATATTTACATTATTTTTACCACCACTTGGTTAAAAAATGTTAAGTAAAAACTATTTCCCAGATAAAAATTAATATTTTGGCTAAATTCCATTTTAGTCTGTGTTTTAACTTAAATTTTGGTATTAAGTGGTGTTTTATCTTGAATTTCCCACATTGTTTTAGTTTTATTGCTATTCACCATGTAATCTTCCCTCTTGTGCATCACTGCTTTTGTTTTTACAATACCAGGGCATTGTAAGCTGCCTTACTGTATGGCTGCTAAGAACCACAGAATTGATGTTTGAATCAAGGTGGCTATATGACTAAACATTTAAGATAAATGGAAATCCTGGTTTCTTAGTTTAATGTAGTTAGCCACATTAAAAATATTACAAATAATTGTTTTAAGTCTTAGAAATGTATCCATAAATCTTAGGTTTATGCTAAATACACTAATTCTTTGTTATAATAAATTTGAACATTGAAGTACATATAATGAAAATTTAAGGAAAGATTATATTTGGTTTTTAATATTCTAGTAAAGCTAAAATAATTTGGTTATAACTTAATCTGCTTTTCAAAGTAAAAAGTGTGTGCAAAAACATTCACATTTTTTTTCCCTTACAAAGCAACTGGTTTGGTATCCATAACAGAATGTACTGCAAAGTAGAAACTTATCCAACCAAGTTTCTGAACAAACCTCAAATCTGCTGGGATTACAAAATAGCTTTAATATATTGGAAAATAGCACTTGTGTGTGCAGTTTATGGTATTTATTTTATGGTCTGTAGTGTTTATAAATTTTACAAAGCAGTGAAACTGAACCAATGCTTTTGTTATGAGGAAATCCCTTTTCTTATCAAATTGAGCACCTGCACCATATTAAATGAAACTGAGTCAATATATTATACAATAAAAAAATAAATATAAAAATTAGCTGATGAAGAAATTGATAAAGTAGCAATGGTGTAATTAATCAAACTAAGATTTAGAGTAAAACTTTAGACTGGACTGAACTTGAACTGGAGTTCAAACGTGACCCGAAAAAGGCATCTAATTTTTCAATCCTGATTGACGGTAAACAAGAGCGAAGATGACACAGACTGAAAGCTGCATAGTGAAACATCTTTCAAACATCGCGAGAACTAGAGAACATACAAATTCGTAAAAGAAACACATGATAGAGTTTATCGGTAGTTTTTGTTCTGGAGTCTTTTTGAAGACAGCACTTTTATTTTCTTCTATTACCAAATAAAAAAAGGATCCCTTCCTGTATATGTTTACCATCTGATAATTTTTATATTTGTTTATCCAACATTATGTTTAAAAATAACTGGTCCATTTTGGCCAAGAAATTTCACATTTCCTATTTTGTGGACATTATTGACTTTGTAGCTTAGAATTTACTTAAAAAAAATTTTATACGTTGTATGTACAAACAAGCAAACAATACACTTCCAAAATGGTGGCCTTTGTTATACTCATGCTCCCCGTGCACTCTTGCTGACAGGATTTGATTACTCACTCCTGTCGAGTTCAGGTCTGTTTATGAAGAAGTTTCAATTGGGATTCTGCAGTCCACTTAAAGTTCAATATGGATTGAAATTATACTCTAAACACAGTACAGAAGGAAATTTTCTGTTCTAGGGATTGTACATGACAAGCTCTTCCCCGTATAAATATAAAACTGAGCAACATGTGCTAACATTATAGTAAGATCAAACTGTGGCTAGTAAAATAAAAAAATGTGGACAAAGAACTTTCAAGGATTGCAGCACAATACTGCAGGCATTTAAAAATGAGATATTGTTTAAACATATTTTTCAGAATTATCCATGCAACTCCTTTGCATGAATGGTAATATTTTATTTAATGCATATTGCATTTCAGTCCCTACACTGAAATAGTAACCTCACAACATAAGGAACATCAAATATAACACAACAAAACAATGGACAAAATAAACTACAGATATGTGCCTAGCTAGATACACATGATAATGTTATACATTTTTTCTTCATTAGTTGGTTTTTCGTTAGTTGTAAAATTCTTCCTTTTAAAAGAACATTTTACAAAGTGATGTGAGTACAGCTCAGTTGTATAAAAAACTACAGTGGTGTTTCATGTATATATTTACTGAAACTTGCCAGAATGAATTTGATTATAAAAATTGATTTTTTATAGACTGTTGAGGTTATAGCAATTTGTAGCTATGAAACATGTTTATAGCATTTATTATCACTTATATTGTTAAAACTCTTTTAGGTACTCATAATTGTAATCACCTCCATGGCAAACTGGCAATCGCCACTGCTGCTGGACATGGAGCCACTGAAGGTATTGGTCAGCAGCAATCCGCTATCGTCGCTTGACGCAAACACTTCCGACCAGCCAGAGCACGTGGCAGGAGATTCCATTCTACGTCCTCGTTCATGCTACCTCCTTCACTTTGGAACTGCCCACAAAAAGCAAAAAACCACAATATCAATAGCAGCATTAGCTGAAGTAGGTTCCTCTGCCAGTGAATTTCCTTTGGAAATTAAGTTTAATGTTACATTACGTGCAGCACTCTGATATCACTAAATCAATATACGTAAATGTTTCTTCAGCGATTATAAAATATACACTTATACAAACTACAACACAAACATCACGAAGAGCTGGCAGGTCACGTATAATGTGTTGGGCAATGCTCTCCGCCCAGAAACAGCCAGCAGTTTGTTTCTCTCCCTCTACTAAATGGCGAGCAAAGCATATGGAGGAAAAGGGAGCAGGTAATACGATAGTTGCTGCCGAGATTCCCCGTGCAGTTGAACACTTTTCCGGTCACCCCTCTCAGTGACTCACATATATATATATATATATATATATATATATATAAGTGAGACAGCTGATCCTAATTGCCATGATGGAACACACATTAAACTGTTGTCTATCATCCTTAGGTTCTTGAGCTCTAATAAATCACATGGCGTGTACACTATTTGAGACCCCAAGTAGCAGGGGTCAAAATCAATCCTTAGTAGCTTTCTGCCTTCCTAAAGTATGAACAGATGTTTCATTGCCACAGTAATTTTATCCTTGGAGCATCATCTTGGCTTCTTGTCCCATAACTCTTAAGACAAATAAAGGGATAGGCACTTCAACTGTGTAAAAGGGGCCACACGGCTATAGTAGTTAAAAGACTATAGTCTGTTCACGACTTGAAAATCCTTTTAAAAAACACCCAAGCTGTTAACTGAATGCACCGATACTACAAACATTGGCTGGCAGTAGCACAGTTAGTTTGGCAGCACGGATAAAGAAAATACTGCACAAGTTTTAATGAAATGTTTAATTTATTGCTTAAAATGGGAGTCTGAAAGATTCCAAGAAAATTTCTTCCAGTCGTGAACAGACTACTCTTTTCTCACCACTGCGAACCAGGTTCAATTACTGATGGGGTCACACCAAGTTTTACATTTGAGAACCATGGCGGAAGTTGCCATTGGCAGATGTGTTTTCTTGCTACAATGTTCCCCTGACCTTGCATTCTGCCGCTGCTCCATCTTCATCTCATTTTACCCTCACCAACACAAGACGTTGCTGTTAAGTGCTGACGAAAATATCTTAACTTTTCACATAAATCTCTCACCTCTTTGCTGAACATCACACTTTCATGAAGTGATCCTCACACACCAACCACCATACTAAAAAGTAGCAGTAAAAATAATTTTTTTAACTAGTTATCTCAATGGTGCACATCTATCTTACACCATATTTTGAGTGTTTAGTGTTTATATATTGGAATCATAAAAGTTTACTGCTATATATATCATAAAAGTTTACTGCTATATATATCATAAAAGTTTACTGCTATATATCATGCAGTTACATGAAGCTTTTATTTGCATATTTATCTCAACTATCATAATTTTAGTATATGTGCATTTTTGTGCTTGTGCCTCATTTTATTGTATGTTTTATCTCTTGAGAAGTATAGTTTAATGCATGTACTTCATTTCCTTGTGATTATGCACTATTTATCAAGAAAAATTACAAATTGTCTTTCACACATTTTCTGCTTTCCCCAAATTATACCATCCTCAAAACAAACGTGTACATTTTTGTATTTATAATTTTAGTTGTATGATAGATTTATTGAAATGCAATTATCATCTAACACTTGACATGCATTTTTTTCTGGTATCCTGGAAGTTGCCAGTAGGGCCTACCTACTATACCTGGTCTGTTAATTTCTCTCTAAACATCTAAAACTGTTACTTCATCTAATATTATAGGTTAAATTTTACTTACTACCTTCCCCTACATTAATTTAGGGATTCTGTTAGGTTAAAACACAGTTTTAGATTGTTTCATTAATAAATTTTCTCAAAAGTGTGATAATTTTTTTTTTATTTGTGTTAAAATGGTACTAATCATTTGTGTATGTCACATTTTAAATCACAAGACTTATTGGTGCAGAATCTGAAATGCTAACTCAGTGGCAGATCCAGTGGGATGGAACCCCAAACACAAGGAAAAAAAAAACCCAGTAAGTTATGGTGTAAATATGTTTTTCCCCACAAATATTGATTTTAATTCTCTTTGGGGAATCTAATATTTATTTTACTGAGTAAGTTGTCTACATACTCTACCAAAATGGTGTTTTAACGATTCTCTGTTCCTGCATCCAGTCAAATAGTCAGCTCCAGTAATAGATATAGAGCTGCTAATGTCAAAGTCTTCCTTGCAAGCCAGAAACACTAAGTAACCAGCCGACAATTTTTTTTCTTTTCGAAAAATCCCCTTTTCTGAATAATTACTGAATACCTATTCACATTACACACAATTACTTACCACTTCGAAGCCAATTCCTTCCAGTATGTACTGGGAAATATATAGATACACTCGCAATTAGGCTACCGCCCAGTGGCGAGCTCTCTCACCTCTCCTTCACCCAACCAACTCCTTTTCCACTCCCTTCCTGAACTTACCAACCCCTCTCACAGATACTAATTCCTCCCTCAACACATTCCACTCCCTCACCGACCTCACAAGCATGGACGGCCTACCTCGCTCCATTCTCCTCTACACCCTCTGAAGCTTCTCACTGTTGTTTCCTCTCCCTCCAAACACCCCCTTACTTAGTTTGCAGTGTAGTCCTCCCCATCCTCCCTCTTCATTCACCATCCTGACTAGCAGTTCAACTTTCCTCCTGTCCTTCAATGAGCTCCACCCCATTTCTTTCTCATCACCGATGGCCTATAGTTCCCTTCTTCCTCATCATCCTCCCTACCTTCTCCACCTGCCCTTCACCCATCTTGCTGCCTTTCTCTGCACCTTTTCCAGTTCTCGCACCTCCACCTACACATACGGGTCCCATACTGCTGCAGCATATTCTAACATTGTCCGTACCAACAATAACAACCAGAAATGTACAATAAAATTTCCATCCAAGTCGTATAGGTACAAATTGTGCAGTGACCTTTAAAAATATATAATTGTTATAGATATACAATACAAAACAAGCTTAGTTGATGTAACTGAATTTTTGTTCTTGGTCTATATGATTAGGCCTGTGTATTTGGGTGACAGTGATGCGGAAAGGATAATACTTATTTGATTTACGTGTGTGTATTGAATTTTTATGAGAACAGTAATTAGTGATTTGTATTTATTCTACAATGTTTGTTAAGTGTTTAACTTAATACGTTTGACTGTTGTGTTGAAAATGTCTCAATAATACATGTTAATGATTGAGTTTCTTGTTATGTCTTTATATAAAATTTTGTCTGATCTCTGTGGTAAAATTGTTTTAATAGTATGTAAGTTTATTATTCAGGCATCTGCTTTTGTTAAAAAGAAAAAAGGAATATGGTAACTGAATAAACTGTGAAGTGAAGAGATTTCGATGGCTCTTAACACTGAAGTCTTAAAAGCAGATGAGGGTGATTGAGGTATGGAGCAGTGCCGGAATGAAAGCAAGGGGGGTTAACAGGAGATCCCCGAGAAAACCTGCCAAACAACTGTATCGTCCGGCATGATTCTCATATGCGAAAATCCGGAGAGACCTGGCTGGGGATTGAACCCGGATTGCCTTGGTGGGAGGTGAGCAGGCTAACCACTCGGCCACCGTGGCCCCTGAATGAATTATGAGTTTGCAATAAAAGTTTTCTGATCAGCAGCTTCATGTTTTCAATTGTTTTGAGATGTACAAGTGATAATGCTCGTTGAGGAACAAGGGAAGAATTATCCTTCTATCTAAATTTAATTTGGAATTTCATATATTACAATATTAAGGAACGTCCGGCTGGGGTCCTCAAGACTGCTGATCTGGTAAATGCAACTTAATTATGGTATTAGTGTTAAACGATACGGTTGTGTAGTTTTGTTACATTCCAAAGTGTGTTTCATTTTATTAACTATTTTACATCATGAATAATTGCAATGACCACCCAGAAGCCCATACTTACACGAGTTCTACAAACACAAGTCGAGAATCAGTCCGATTATTGCGAGTATGTTTATGCATGGGGTATGTCGCAAAATTACAGTGATTACGTATGATTTTCAACGATAAATAATGATTTTTGTCTAAACTTAATATATAGTAGAATATATCTTTGAGCTACAACAATTAATATAATATTTTCCCTTGAAATGAGTTCCCACTTATATATGCATAACTATGTCACATCATTCTCTTCATAGATTTGGTTTGCATAACATGGGGTATATAAAATGTTTCTATTAATGTTACGTTAATTTTCCTGCGAATTTGTATAAATACTGACACCATTCCCCTCCCCCCTCCCTTCAGAACATTTGGTGCCCACTGTGGAGCACGTAATGAGTTCCTACTATCCTCTATATATTGTTCCAATCTCTTAATTGTGGCATCACCACCTATACAGAACATTTGTCACCCAACGTAAAAGCACAATATATCATTGGTTCTCCACACATTGTGCATAGTTATCCCATCTTCTACCTATTAGTGCATTACTGTGGACTCGATTAGGTTGCAATTGGTAGATACAATCTTTTGGAGAATTTTAGATTGCATATAAGTGGCAAAAAGATTTATGATTATCTGTACTGAAATAATTTTTTTGGTTGTAGTTTGTAATTCCTTTCACTATACATATGGACATTGAGGAAGGTAGGTATTTTTTTGTAAAGTTCCATGCTATATAATGACAAAATAAAAGTAAACATCTACAGCCATGGAGAAAGACACTTTATGCCAGAATTGCAATACAAAGAACGAAGTTGAAACTACATTTACCGGCATCACATCAGAAATAGTTCTTTCACATAGCGCTCAAGACCGAAAGTAATTTCCCAGGCATTGATGCGGAAAATACAGCATGCAATAACACTGCCAATGGAAATCCCTAACTAAATTTTTCACAGGTATCGTATACAGGTTTTAACATGAAATAGTTGTGTAGTTTGCGCCTTTCAAAATAATAACCACGAAAATGTTACTGGTATTTTTTAGGTTTGCAGGAGTTGGTAATTAAAACCAGTATGTCCGTCATGCATAATAAGAAGCTTGGGTCGTGTTAGATGTAGGAAACCAACCACTTCCACGCGGAAAAAAGGGAGGAAATCCCGCAAACTGAACGCAGCAGATCACACCCCTATTTCTCAGGGACATTTTACCCGGAAAATTACAGTATGATGCATGGTTTGGAATAAGAGAACCTGTCTGCCGAGATGTGAAAAAGTAAGTCATTTAACATCAAAGCCACACTGATGACCTGATCAGTGTGAGAACACATTTGAGTATGGTTGAAATCACTGCTAATGCACAAAACAGTGACATGCACTCAACTGAAATTAACAAATTTAATCCTGTGGACAGAGATATTTTTGATGTCAAAAAATATGTCAATTGCGTCAAAAGCATTGAAATTCGACATTGAAAAGCTGTTTGTTTATTTGAAGACTTTTACCAGAAATTATAATGGTGCACAAGTAAACAGTGTATCCATTCGTCTTGTTATGTACCATATGATAGAGGAAAGAACTTCAAGTACTGAAACACTCGGAACCTCTCAACATTCCTCTACCCCAGTGTGAAGAATCACTAACAAATGAAGACCCAGGAACATCCGGAATGGTTATTCAAACCAGCAGAATCAAGCAAGAAATTAAAAAATTGTCGAAAATAAAAAAATTTAAAGTTGGTGACCTTGCTTTGAAAAGAGCACTCAATGTTAGTTCATTTTGGGGCAGATTAATTTTTCTTCATATTTCAAGGTCCCTAAAAAGTTGATAAAATAATTAATGGAAACTGCTATGAATTACTATACAAGGAGAATCTGTAGGTAGATTCAACTTACAATTACAGGCCTATAACAAACCAGTAGTTTAGTTGCAGTGTACTACTATTGCAAAGAGCTAATATTTTACTTGGAAGACTTTAATTTTGCATTGATATTATTATAGATTACAGTGAAGAGGAATAGGATATTTGTGCATATCTAGAAGTCAGTAATACTGATGGGCCTACAAACGATAAACTGTGATTGAGATACTTATAAAGAATCTACAGTTTCAAATGTACTACAGTAAAGGGGGGTGACTTTGGGCCGAGATTTTTTCGTTTTGCTGCCTTGGATTAACTAATGAACCAAAAAAATTCTGTTTTGGTGACTATATTGGTAAAATTTGATGTAATTTATGAAGTTAATTTTTATCATGTCTCATACCACTTATAGGCAAGGCCCAGGAGTCACCCAAAGTCACTTCACATATGGGGGGGGGGGGGGGGGGGGGGCTTTGGGTGGCAATGTATTTCAGGTGCCATACCGAAGCCAACAAATGCAATGGGTGACTTGGCACTGTTAGTAAGATCAGAATGTGTAGAATTTGTCAGTATTTTTTTTTTAAATTTCTTTTGTATAGTTGTGAAAAGTTACAACATTTTGAACATGTCCACGATGGGGTTTTTACAACAAACCTTTTAAAAATAATTTTTTGGAAAAATAATTGGAATTAAGTGGCAAGCGAAAATGATTATGAATGCACATTAGACATAACCCAATAAAAAATAATTTTGAAAATTTGTTGAAAATTATTTTATGAAGATTTGTAAAACTCACAAAAGTTAAGGTTTTTACCCTACAGACATAATTGATTTCAGATTTATGTATTAAAAACCTACATACATACATAAAACATTATGTATATTTGTACAGTCTACAAAAATGTCAACATATCCTGGACACGTAGGTACTCATTCACATCAATAATTTTACATATCTAACTAAAATTGAATGGGGAAAAAATGGAAATGAACTGATATACTGCTATAAAATACACTAAGTACATGTGAAATTTTCAGTCTTGTTTCTTTGCACTTTACTCAATTGTCTGTCAATAATATTTACATATATAGTATAGGATCCACAGAAACATGGTAATCCAAAAATCTGTTCCAGCATTAACAATAATGCATACATACATACACTCGCAATTAGGCTACCGCCCGGTGGCGAGCTCTCTCAACTCTCCTTCACCCAACCAACTCCTTTTCCACTCCCTTCCTGAATTTACCAACCCCTCTCACAGATACCAATTCCTCCCTCAACACATTCCACTCCCTCACAGACCTCAAAAGCATTGACTGCCAACCCCGCTCCGTTCTCCTCCACACCCTCTGAAGCTTCTCACTGTTGTTTCCTCTTCCCCTAAAAACCCCCTTACTTAGCTTGCAATGTAGCCCTCCCCATCCTCCCTCTTCATTCACCACCCTGTACATCTTGACTAACCGTTCAACTTTCCTCCTGTCCTTCAATGAGCTCCACCCCATTTCTTTCATCATCACTGATGGCCTATAGTTCCCTTCTTCATCATCATCCTGCCCTTGCCTTCTCCACCTACCCATCACCCATCTTGCTGCCTTTCTCTGCACCTTTTCCAGTTCTTGCACCTCCACCTCCACATACGGGTCCCATACTGCTGCAGCATATTCTATCATTGGCCGTACCATTGTGCCATACGCATTCTCCTTCACCTCACAGCTGACTCCATTCAGCACCCTTCCCAGCATACCCAGAGCCCTTCTTCCCTTTGCAACCACCCTCTCTACCCGTTTTTTCCACCTGAGGTCTCCCTGCAGTACAATCCCTAGATATTTATATTCTGCTGCTTCTTCTATCTCTTGTCCCTCCCATCTGTACATGTCCCTGCTTATCATCTTCTTCCTTGTGAACCTCACTACCTTAGTTTTTCTTACATTTATCTTCATTTGATTTTTTTTTTGGTCCACTACCATATCTTATCAATGTCCACTTGCAAATTTCTGCCCCCCTCTCCCACTTCTCCGTACACAACACAATCGTCTGCAAACAATCTTATTTTTCCCCTAATCCCCAAACCCATGTCATTTACCATTATGGTAAATAACAAAGGACCCAGCACGCTTCCCTGTGGTACCCCTGATGTAACCTCCTCTTCCTCCGATATTGCCTCCCCCACTTTCACCCTCTGCCTTCGCCCCCTGAGAAAGTCCACTATCCATTCCACTACCCCCCTGTCTGGTATCAGCACCTCCACTTTCCTCATCAATGTTCCATGGGGCACCTTAACGAATGCCTTCTCAAAATCTATGAAGCAGGCATCCACCTGCTCTCCCTGCTTGTGTATAGGTACCACCTTAGCATCCTTCCAATCTTGTGGTAGCTTACCCTCTCCTAAGGACTTTTTAAACAGGACCTCTAAATATTTCACCATTCCTGCCACCAAACTTTAGTGCTGCGTTTCCTACCTCATCTGGACCCCCTACCTTACTGCTCTTAAAACCCCTAATTACCTTTTCTATCTCCCATTCCATCTTAAACTTACTAAACACCTCCCGAACACTATTTTCTCCCCTATTCTAATTATCCTTTGCCTCAAACACTGACAATTACTGTTCTTGCAGCATCTCCGATTTTTCTTGGTCATTTGTCGCATGCCTACCATCCCTTCCTGTTAGCAGAGGGATCCCTTCCTCTCCTCCCCTTAACTTCCTAACAAACCTAAACAATTTACCCCATTCCGTGCCTTTTCCTTCTTTCACCATGTTCCCCAGAAATACATTCTTTGCCTGTTTGATCTTCCTTTCAAGCTCCCTACCCATTTGTTTCATCATTTCTTTAGATCTTATCATCCCTTCATTCCTCCACTTGGCATGTAATTTTCTGCACTACTTTTTCATTTTCAAAATCTCCTGTCCATAATATGGGGGATCTCCCCCAGTCCGTAACCTTTTCATTGGCACAAATTTCTCCAACATAACCTCCATTAATCTTCTAAACTCCCTCCACAACCCCTCTACACCCTCCTCCACAGACCATTTTTTAAACCTGTCTCTCAGGAAGATTTCTGCCCCCTTCTTGTCTCCTCTCCCATACTGCCACACCAACCTTTCTGCCATTTGCTCTTCCCTCATCCTGCCAATCCCAATTTCTACAACCGGAATATGTGGTCGCTTATACCATCCAATACTATTGCACCAACTACAGCATCCCCAGGTCTGACCAACACAACATCCAGCACTGACCCAACACCCTCCTCATTCCATCTCATAGGTGTTTCTACTATCTGGACTAATCCTCTGTTGACTAACTGTGCTGCCATTCTCTGCATTATGCTACCCATTCCTTCTGCACCCTCTACCCATTTCACCCCTGGCATATTCAAATCCCCTGCTACAACAACCCACTGCCTGTCCTTTAGTCTATCGACCCTCTCCTTGATCATCTCAATTGCCTGCCATCCCTGTCCTGGTGGTCTATAAGCTGCCAGCAAAGTAATACTCCTATTACTACTACCACTCAATTTAATTTCCATTACCTCGACATCCTCACTAACACTTTCTACCGCCCCTTTTAGCCCTTTCCTTACACACACCATTATTCCTCCCCCTCTCCCATCTCTGTCTCTTCTGAAGATGGTGAACTCATCCTGCCTACACTCTATGTCCAGTACTTCTTCAGTCAACCAAGTCTCCACAGCTACCACTATATCCGCCCCATATCCTTTAACCTTTCCCCAGAAGCCCTCCAGCTTGTTGTACACACTCCTACAGTTCACCACCATTATCTTTATACTAGTACTCTGCTTTACCATCCTACATTGCTTACCTCCTATCTCCACCCCTGCAGCCTCATCAATGCTATCCTCTCCATTTCTCTCTCCTTCCGTTTCCTTGCTTCTAACTGATTGCTATTTCAACAACTGCTGCTCTGCCCTGACCCTCTCCATGCAGCCAGCTACTTCTCTACCTAGCAGGTCACCTAGAATCCTCTTTCCCTGTTCTGTCAGATGAACCTGGTCCCTCCCTACACTTTCCCAGCCTACCCATTTCCTACTATCTATAAATGTAGCCCCCAAATCCCTACACACCCTCTCATATACCTCACTCACAGTCACTGCCTTCCTATAGGATACTCCTTTCCTAACCAGCACGCCACTGACTACTGCCCTAGCTCCAGGAAACTTCTCCCGCACTTTCCTCGGCAATCCCGAGGTCCCGCTCTACCTCCTGCCCCACCTCCCTATGAGCCAGGTAATTTCCCCCTACATGAATGAGAACGACCTTTGCCACCCTGCTACCTTTCATACCACTAACCCTTTCCTCCAAATCCCTAGTATTTGCCCCCCCAAAAGTTGCTTTATATGTAATTTCCTTCCTGATATTCCTCAGCTCCACCCCCTTTACAATAGAGCTGCATAGAAAAACTACCTCTGGCTCCTTTCCTACAACCTTTTCCTGCTTTGTCTCTCTTCCAACCACCTGCCTATCCTTGTCTCCGGCCTCCTGCAGCACCCTTGTTTCCCTCCCTTTGGCCAGCCCTCCTCTTTCCCCTATGGCCCTGAACTGTCTACTTTGTCATGCTTGCTGGTCTTTGCTAATCGCACACTTGCAAGCCTCAGCATACTGCTTCCTACCTTCTACCAATGCCTGTTCCCTGCTTTCTGATTCCCGTTCCTCTATTCCCAATTGCTTCCTGCCTACTACTATCACCTTTTCCCTTGCTCCTCTAACCTTATTTGCTGTCTTATGTCTCCTACTGTCTTATCCCTTTCTATTGCCTCCAACTCATCTATCCTCCTTAATCTTACCACCTCTATCTCTGCCTTTCCTCCTGCAGTTCCTTCTGCAGCCCTACTTGCATTCTGCCTAACTCTTCCTCTCTACTCAGCTTTTCCTCCTGTGGACTGGCTTTCATTTTCCTTAGCACCCCCTTTATATCTTCCAACTCCTCCTCTAACTTATCCACCCTCATTTCAACTCTACTCTTACCCATCTCATTCCTGACCTTTTCCTCCAGCCTCTCAATCCTATGCATCATTTCCCTCTCTTTTCTGCTCATCAAATCTACCATCTCCCTTTCCACCTCTCCTCCTTAGCCCCTTCCATTGGCATTGGCACACCCTCTAAAAAGCTTCCCCTCAGCATATCCCAAATCCAGTTTCCACCTTCTCCACTTATTTGCGTTTCTTTCTCTACCCTCAATTTGTTCCCTACCACTGCCACTAAACCCTTTCCCTCAGCACATTCCTCACACTTCCATTCATGTTCCTGTAGTGATTCCAGTTCCTCCTCCCTAATCCCTATACAGCCAACATGGTACCATACCAGCCGCCACACTGGTCGCACTGCACACCACTATCTAACCTTCTCCACACCTTTCCACAACCCCTACACTTACATCTCCCTACCATTTTTTTTAAAACCCTTTCTCTTAAAAAAAAAAAATAGTTAAACTTAAAACTAAAACTACTCTCCCTTATAACATACACCAAATATCTACGTATACACACACTTTCTTAAATAGCCTAACTTACACCATACACCCTTTACCCTCGTACAATAACAAAGGCCTCGGCCTCGTGCACACAATCGGACACTACTCCCTCCTTATAACTATTTACCACATAAAACACTAAGCTTAACTCTTAAAACTCTAATTATACCTCAAACTACTACTCCACCTATATTTAAACCTATTGTTAGAACTAATCACATGCCAAAACAACCTTAAATACGGAACAACACAACCTGCAGTCCGTCTGTGGTGGCCATCTTGGAAATGATAAACCCAAGTCCAATTTTAAGACTGCTTTGCAGACCACAATGTATGCATTTTTTCCATTGCTGCAGTCTATTGAACATTGTAGTTCGTGCCAAATGTTACCGGGAACACAAGCAATCTCCGCCCAGCCAAAGACGGCTCAGGCAACACTTTAGTGATACTACCAACATCTACAATAGAACCTTCAGACTCTGGCCACTGGAACAGACATTGTTGTACCAGTACTTGACCAGTTTTCTTGAGGAACCGTACTTCCGGATCTCCTTTATGGTCAACTTTAGTGAACTGTCCAATATAATGTTTGTGGGATTTCTTGTTCTTTCCTTCTACTAAATCCCATATTCCGGTTCTTATATTCCCTTCAACAATGTCTCGTAATTCTTTCTCTTCGATTCTTTCAATTTCAATTTCTTGTAACACTTGCGGTTCAAAATTATCCTCTGATTCATTGCTGCAAAAGTCATCTTCCTGAGATTCGTCTGAAGAATATTCCTTTTTCAATCTTTTCTTCCCTTTTCCTTTTTGAGATCCACTTTTCTTCTTTTCCTTTTCAACTACAAGTTGTTTCTTATATTTAGGACCATTCTTTATATTTTTGTTTAAAATATCATTACGGATCTCATCCTCGGGTATTGCTTCCATGCTTTTACCTGGCTCGATAATGAGATTTCTTCTTTTATCTTGATTTTCTTTTCACCACTTCTCATGTTTTGCAATAGTTCCAGAAAACTTGTATTTAAGGCTTCCACAACTTCATGTGAACCTGTGACTTCTAGTTTAGTAAGAGTTTTAGCTATCACAGTGTTTTCAACAACGTGACCAATAGGTGTACTGGCAATAACACTTTCTACAATTTGAGTAGTGCTACTGCCAGGATCTGGGAAACTTGACAGAGTAGGAGCAGAAATTTGAGTTTGAGAGGCTGTAGCAGCAGTTGAAATTAGTTGTTTTGGTTTCAGCTGTGAGTGTCTCGAAGGAAGTTGATCCACAACTTTAGTCCTGTCTAAAATGTAGATTACTGATTTTCGATATCCAGACTGCAGATAAAGACTAAACTTCCCCTCAAGCTGATTCATTAATACTGCAAGAAGCTTTGGGAAACAGTCCTTCGGCAAGCCTCTCTTTGAGGGATTTTCCAATCCATTAGAACTTTTCGCCAGGCTGTCTTTAGGGGTCCGTAAACACCAACGTCTAGTGGGTGGCAGGGATGGGTAGAATTTGGTAATAAAAAATATAGTGAATGTCATTCTCTAAGCATACATCAAGTACACCAGCTGAAACATGTGCTGCTAGGTTATCGCCTGTGAGAACTTTTTTTCCATTTTTCTTTTTTAGATAGGGTAAAGCCAATTGGAAAAACCAATCTTCAAATACTAGTTTGTCGAACAATCCACTTTGGGTACGGTTAAAACGTAACCCTTGGGACCACCTTCTCGCCATAAATCCCACAATGCTTCCAATTGATACACCGTATAGGGTGGTAGTACATGCCCACTTGCAGTCCCCGCAAACATTACTGTTATACCTCCTTTGGTGGTGTTTAACTTTCTTTCAACATTCTTCTGCCCCTTTCCCGTAACACCTTTTCTTTTTCCTGGATCATTATGCATGCACGTTTCGTCATAATTGAGAATATTTTCTGCTGGGACACTTTCCATAGTTTGTTCTAAGTTATCAAAATATTTTTCAAGTTCTTCCCTTGATAATTCTGATCGTGCGTTCAACGTATTTCTGATTGGCTTACTTACAAGATTATTTCGTTTGATGAAGCTTCACACCCAATCAATTCCAGGTACATTGTTTTTGAATTTAGGTACTGTCTTCCCCCTTTTTTCAAGGTAACCTTTCACAAACATTCTTATCAGAAAACAATCTAAAGGAAACCCCCAATCAGCACTTGTTTTTAAGTAGTTAGCTAAATGAGTCTTCTTCATTTGAGAGAGCAGTTTGACCACCAACACTTTTAGCATGTTAGCCTTTCACTTTATTTCTTAACGTTTCTCTTTTCACTTGGAACATTTCAGCAGCTCTATTTACTGACACTCCATCTTCTACCACTGCTTTCACAGCTGCATCCATTTGCTCTTTAACATAATCACCGTAGCACCTGCTACCAGCAACTCTTTCATATTTCCTTGGCATTTTGTTTATATTAACTCACTGTCCTACATACATATTATAAATCATACACCTAGGTAACCTGCAAATAAAAATAAAAGCTGTTACGGCACTGTCGAAACCAAACATAAATGAACTAAATTTAAATTAAGCATAAACGTTACAGTAGAGTAAGCATGACACCACTCCACAGCATGTATGTTATGCACACACCCAAAGTCACCCCAGTCACTCAAGAGCCGCCCAAAGTCTCCCCAATTTTACCCAATCTCACTCTATTTTTTCTAGAGGTATTTTTTCTGTGCATATTAGTGATAAGATTCTAGAAATTAAGGAATTTATATTAGAGTATGTGTACATTAATGTGACAGGTCATACTTTCATAAAGTTAAAATACTATACAGAACAGCTGTAATTTTTCAGGTATAAAATTTCAGGAAAAAACCTTGCCACATAAAATGTTTTTTTTTTTTCCCCCCCCTCTATTAACATCAATACAAGAAAGCTTATATGTTTAACAGTGAAACTAGAACCATGAAACTATTTTTTGGTGCAACTTTCAGTGTCATAACCAAAACCACTACCAGTTGACATACTTTTGAAATATTTTTTTTTTTTTAAACTACCCAAAGTCACCCCACTTTACTGTTTTTTTTTTGTTAAAGTGATGTATGTTTCAAGTGTATCATGTTGTAGGCTATATTATGAATTATGCAAGTGCCTGTATCTAATATGTTATTGTTAATACCGTTTTGGTCTATGCACCATGCACTCACCTGATATAAGTGTCCTTGTAGACAATGCCTGAATGATATACCTTCACTGAAGAAAGAAATTAATTTTTTTGCATGTCTACCAAGATATTTGGCTTGAAAGGTCATTGCTTGCAAGATAAGTTTAAAATGTGTACAGATCTATAAGGTACCTTATAACCAGATTATAACACAAACAGCAATTTTGTAGAAATTTCTTCATGGAAGAAAAATTGCAGAGAGAATACGAAGAAAGAAGTAAGACGTTGGAAGTACATCCCAAAAAAGTACTTAACTTCCCTCACTGTCTGAAGATTAGTTTTGTCTTCTATATGAGTTCAATATTCTTACTAGGTGTTTTATTAGGGTTTTCTGTTTTGACAAATAACAAATTTGATCAATGTTCTAGTTTTACTACCAAAACTATTTTGCTGTTGTAGTCGGATAATTTCTTATAATACTAGTCAAAACCAAGCTTGGTTTGGCAATTCTCGCTTCATTTGAGTATTCTATAACATTATTGTGTGAGTGAAGTTACTCATGTTTACTTGCTCATACGGTTACCTTGTCGATCGGGTTGATTGTTATTTGTTTGTTCAGGTGAAGAATCATCTTTTTCTATTTGTTGATAGTTGCCAGGGAGATTTATTATTGTTACATTGTTTAAGAATTTGTCTTTGATAATTGCTATTGGTAAATATTATGTTTGTCAAATCTTGTGGCTATTCAGACAATCATATAATGATGATAGCCAGTCTAGAAAATTTTCAATTTTCGTGACATCACATGCCTGGCATAATTGCAATTAATCTCAATGTATGTAATACAAACATTACGCCCAGAACGTGTAAATTGCAAGAAAAATGAATGTACTGTTGTAATCTGAACTATGGATACCATTCTTCGGTATAGTGCAACAGCACAAACATTCTACTTTAAGTGTACATCAAGTGCTTGTGCATAAACTACAATTAAACACAAAACAATTATGTGACGTGTACATTAGAAAGGTCGACAGTTTAATAAATGAAATTGATGAAAGAAACTTTATTTTCTCAAAATAAGTTGCCAGGAATGAACTAAAATTTTTTATTAGAATCTGGAAGATATCACTAGATGTGAAATGTTTGTGCAACTATGTTAATTTCAGTTATGAATACGAAAAGAGACTCGCTTATATGCTCTGTGTAACTCTACACAAATTTGTCAACGAGACGAGAGCTGCCAGAATTACACTAATCTATTATGCCACCTCAAGTGATGCAACGGTCTGGCAGCACTCGTTTGGTGCATGTGTGACAGCAATGTCCACTGTTGTCATTGAATATAGAATTCATCTTTGGACAATGTTGGATTGCATCCCAATTGTGGTATACACATTTGTCCATGATTTCTAAATATGAATGACATTTGTATAGTTTTCTCATTTAACCAAATAATTAATATATTTTAATTGCGTATGTTATTCAGGTTTGATTCTATTTTAGAGTGGTATAGTATGGTAAAGATTGTTTTTAAATGTTGTTTGTTTTTCTTCATGTTACCCCATATTTTTTTTTTTTTAAATTAGTAATGCTGAAACATTTATTTTATCCTTAAAATAAACTATTACAGCCTGGGAGAGGTATTCTGTAATAGAATTTCGTTCTTGGTCTATATGATTATGTATTTGGGTGACAGTAATGCCAAAAGGATAATACTTATTTGATTTATGTGTGTGTATTTAATTTTTATGAGAATAGTAATTAGTGATTTGTATTTATTCTATTACGTTCGTTTTGTGTTTAACTTAATATGTTTGAATGTTGCGTTGGAAATGTGTTTGTAATGCATGTTAATGATTCAATTTCTTGCTATGCCTTTATATGTAATTTTGTCTTTAATCTCGCAGGTAAAATCGTTTTAATAGTATGTAAGTTTATTATTCAGGCATCTGGGGGGAAAAAAAGGGAATGTTTTGTTCGGTTTTCAAAAGGAATGTGGTAATTGAATGGTCAATATGTTTTGAATGTTTTAGTACATTTGAAGGAAAATATGATAAATTATTCTAGTAGGGAAGTGGTCCACGAGCACAATACTTGACAGTTTAATGAACTAAACATTCCCAGGACTATACTTGGTATAACTAAACATTCCCAGGACTATACTTGGTATAACTAAACATTCCCAGGACTATACTTGGTATAACTAAACATTCCCAGGACTATACTTGGTATAACTAAAAATATATATTCTATATTAGCCTTAAAAATTTATAATTCACTACCTCAAGAAGGCAAATGAATCTGAAGTAATTTTGCAAAACTCTCCAGAAAAAAAAAAACTGTTAAATAGGCCACTGTATTCTTTAAGTGAACTCAATGCAGAGCCTCTCTGGGATGGTAACTTTGGTTATAAATATTCATATTAATAAGATCACGTATTATAATTTTCAATTATAGATATGCATCAGTTTCGAGCTAGTCCTATGTTCATTTTTAGCTAACTCATTTATATTACACTGTGTTGTAGGCTATTCACTGTAAAGTGAGCACTTTTGAAAGTTCTCTAATCTGAAATAATAGTCAATAAATATATTTTAATTTAGTCTTAAATGTTAATTTCTGAATGTGATGGAATATACACTGTGTTTATTACTTACATGGCAATATTTATTTAAAATGGTGGTTAATTCATTAAAAAAAATGACTGACGGGAAAAAGTAACTAGCGTGTCAAATGTGTTCACTTTCTGGTGAACAGCCTATATTGTGTTTATAGGATACATTTTACATGTTATTGTTAAAACTTATTTATCCTGATATATTTTTAATTTGTTGAACCTATGTGTGATTATTCTATTGTTTTAATGTGTTGTTAATGTGAATTACCTTATATGTTAACGACTTAAAATTCTTTTTTTTTTTTTCGACGCAGTCAATCTGGTTGTGACAGAGCAAAAATTCTGAGCTCAAAAATGTTGATTACAGATAAAATTTATACCAGACTCTATTCATACATTACTATCATACCCGTCATCATCCCTACTAATCACTCCGTTGTTAATTGAAATGCAAATATTAATGTATAAATTGTTTTTTTTTGTACCTAAGAAATATTATTTTGTTTATGCAGAATATGCCTTAACAATTGATTGCAGACCGTATTGATTAATTTGAAGAGTGCGAGTGACGATAGATCCATAAAGGTTGAAGTGTACGTACGAGTGCTGGCTATTTAGAACACAGCCTTAAGTAGTGCTTCAAAAAATTGAAAGTAACCATGAATGGACTATAAAACTAAAAAATGCTGATAAAGCGTAGCAGAACATTATACACCAAGCCAGGGTCCTCCATGCCAGCAGGGGAATAAACCCCAAAACAGTGATTTAAAGCACGCTGGTAGTTTTCAGCATCAAGTGCTCAAACATCAGAGAAGCTTAGAGTTTCATGTAAAAAGAACATAATGTAACAGGGGTTTACCTAGCGTAAAGTTATTCGACAAAAATTTGCTTTTTACACCTCAATTTCCCTGATCATTGCCCCCCCCCCCCCCTTTTTTTTTCGAGTATGTGCTCTAAATATTGTGATGTCCCAATAAAATTCTTATTAGGCATAATTAGTAATGTAAATATACAGTTTTCTAATTATTTTTTTTGGAATGGAAAAGCCACAATCCTTAATTGCACCACAAAGCAGATTTCACGCAGAAATTTGTGTCAAATTTGTGCATACATTTCCGCTTAACATTTACATTGTAAAATAATTTAGAAGTAAACTGGTGCGAACCCTCCATGCTTGCTATTGCTCATGCTCTGGGAAGCATACTGGCACAGATTTTTATGTGAATTCACATTTATGTAACAAATTTTTTTTTTAATAATTACAATTATTTTAACCATTTTTCATTTTTTATGTTTATTATGTACAATTTTCCCTGGTTTTCACAGCACTCCCGTCTATGATCATGTAATGGTAATACATTAATGTGACCACTAGGTTATGCTTTAGCATTAATAGTAGACATACTATCAATGCATACCATTATTTTGTATTGTAAAGCATTCCTTCAGATGAGCCCCTAGTCGACATAATTACAAAAATAAATTAAAAACCACAAACAACGAAAAATATATTTACCACAGCAAAATGCTGAATTTGGAAATAAAATGCAAATTTTACACCTATCTTTAGCCCTTCCAATTCCATCTCATTAGCATCAAATTCTCTGGCAATATCATACTTGTTATTAACAACAAAATCATGAAGGGATTAAAAGCAAAGTGAAATGACACATCTAGTAGCTGTCCCCCTAACATGTTATTCACAAAGTCTTCACTCCACCTCACAATCAGATCATATAACCCCATGAACACCATGCTCAGTTTCACTACTTTCACTACATGGTGAACTACACTTTGAAACATAAGTTCCAAATATTCGTGACATGTCGAACTATCGGCAAATACAAACTTCGTGCCGTATTAACACCACAGTGATGTTATAAACTGTTACAACTGCGAATTCGGTGTATTTCTTACTAGCCCCACTAAAAACGTCAATGCAACCAGTACTACGGTCTGAACCGTTTAGAAAACACAATTAAAAACATAACCACTATAATGAAACAATTTATGTATAAACGCATCTGCATTATTTTCAACAATGATCGTTCACAACACCCTTATAATATGAACTCACGCTTCAGGAATTTTCTAATTTACACAGCTGAGTGAAAAAACATTCATTGACAACTCCATGGAGAAAACATCGTGTACGCTACTCCTCACCAGTCTTGCCAGACGAGGAAAATGAAATTCTGGTACAATGCACCGTAAAATCCTGATTTCATCCATTAAATTCTGGTATTGAAATCAGAAGAAGTATTACAAGAACCACGCTCATCTTCGTCAAAAGTTAATGGAGAAGAAAGGTGTGAAGAAGGTTAGTGAAAGGCGAGGAGAAGGTTATAGAAAGGTGTACAGTGTGATCAGTGGTACCGTGCAGAATGTATAGGGTTCAGGGAGGTGGAACTGGGATTACTACAGGAGCATGAGTGGAGGTGTGAGGAATGTGCTGAGGGAAAGGGTTTAGTGGCGGTGATAGGGAACAAATTAACGGTAGAGAAGGAAACACAAATAAGTGGAGAAGGTGGAAACTCGATTAGGGATATGCTGAGGGGAAGCTTTGTAGAGGCTGTGTCAGTGACAAGGATGGAAGTGGCTAAGGAGAGGTGGAAAGGGGAGATGGTAGATTTGATGAGCAGGAAAGAGAGGGAAATGATGCATAGGATTGAGAGGCTGGAGGAAAAGGTCAGGAATGAGATGGGTAAGAGTAGAGTAGAAATGAGGGTGGACAAGTTAGAGGAGGAGTTGCAAGATGTAAAGAAGGTACTAAGGAAAATGCAAGCTAGTCCACAGGAGGAAAAGCTGAATAGAGAGGAAGAGTTAGGTAGAATGCAAAGTAGGGCTGCAGTAGTAACTGCAGGAAGAAAGGCAGAGAAGAAGGGAGGCAGAGATAGAGGTGGTAAGATTAAGGAGGAGGATAGATGAGTTGGCAGCAGTAGAAAGGGATAAGACAGTAGGAGACATAAGACAACAAATAAAGTTATAGGAGTAAGTATAGTAGCAAGGGATAAGGTGATAGTAGTAGGCAGGAAGTAATTAGGAATAGAGGAATGGGAAACAGGAAACAGCGAACAGGCAGTGGTAGAATGTAGAAAGCAGTATGCTGAGGCTTGCAAGAGTGGGATTAGCAAAAATCAGCAAGCAGGAAAAAGCGGACAGTACAAGGTGAGAGGGGAAAGAGGAGGGCTGGTCAGAGGGAAGAAACCAAGGGTGCTGCAGGAGGCTGGCGACAGGGATCCAGTAAGAGACGAAGTAGACAAGGGAAGCCAGGTGGGTGGAAGAGCAACAAAGCAGGAAAAGGTAGTAGGAAAGGAGCCAGAGGAAGTTTTCATAGGTAGCTTTATTATAAAGAGGGTGGAGTTGAAGGAAGTCAGGAAGGAAATTACGTATAAAGCAGCATTTGGGGGTGCAAATACCAGGCATTCGAAGGAAAGGGTTGCAAAGAAGGTAGTTCTAATTCATGTAGGGGGAAATGGAATGACTCGAAGGGATATGGGGCAGGAAGTAGAGAGGTGTATATATATATATATATATATATATATATATATATATATATATATATATATATATATATATATATATAGTTATTTACATATATATATATACATACACTCGCAATTAGGCTACCACCCGGTGGCGAGCTCTCTCACCTCTCCTACACCCAACCAACTCCTTTTCACAGGTACCAATTCCTCCCTCAACACATTCCACTCCCTCACAGACCTCATAAGCATGGACTGCCTACGCCGCTCCGTTCTCCTCCACACCCTCTGAAGTTTCTCACTGTTGTTTCTCTTTCCATAAACACCCCTTACTTAGCTTGTAGTGTAGCCCTCCCATCCACCCTCTTCATTCACCACCCTGTACATCCTGACTAGCCGTTCAACTTTCCTCCTGTCCTTCAATGAGCTCCACCCCATTTCTTTCATCATCACTGATGGCCTATAGTTCCCTTCTTCTTCATCATACTGCCCCTGCTTTCTCCACCTACCCTTCACCGGTCTTGCTGCCCTTCTCTGCACCATTTCCAGTTCTCGTACCTCCACCTCCACATACGGGTCAAATACCGATGCAGCATATTCTAACATTGACCGTACCATTGTGCTATATGCTCTCTCTTTCACCTCACAGCTGACTCCCTTCAACAACTTTCCCTGCATACTCAGTGCCCTTATTCCCTTTGCAACCACCCTCTCTACCTACTTTTTCCACCTGAGGTCTCCCTGCAGTACAATCCCTAGATACTTATATTCTGCTGCTTCTTCTATCTCTTGTCCCTCCCATCAGAACCCCCCTGCTTATCATCTTCTTCCTTGTGAACCTCACTACCTTAGTTTTTCTTACATTTATATTAATTTGATTTTTCTTTTGTTCCACTACCATATCTTAGCAATGTCCACTTGGAAATTTCCGCTCCCCTCTCCCACTTCACCGTACACAACACAATTGTCTGCAAAAAATCTTATTTTTCCCCTAATCCCCAAACCCATGTCATTTACCATTATGGTAAATAACAAATGACCCAGCGCACTTCCCTGTGGTACCCCTGACGTAACCTCCTCTTCCTCCGAAATTGCCTCCCCCACTTACACCCATTGCCTTCGCCCCCTGAGGAAGTCCCCTATCAATGCCACTACCCTCCTATTCGGTATCAGCACCTCCACTTTCCTCATCAATGTCCCATGGGGCAGCTTATCAAATGCCAAAAAATTTTGCTTTCCAAGAACAGGATTCGAACTTAAGACCCATGCGATGACAGTCCAGCGTGCTAACCTATACACCACAGGGTAAGTTGAATGTAGGCAGCATAAGTTCACCATCTTCAGAAGAGACAGGTGAGAATGTCGAGTTAATGGAAATTAAATTAATTGGTTGTAGTAATAAGAAAAAATTACGTTGCTGGTAGTATATAGACCACCAGGTAAGGGATGACATGCAATTGAAATTATCAAGGAGAGGGTCGATAGATTAAAGGACAGGCAGTGGGTTGTTGTAACAGGGGATTTGAATAAGCCAGGTGTGAAATGGATAGAGGGTGCAGAAGGAATGGGTAGCTGATGCAGAGAATTGCAGCACAGTTAGTCAACAGAGTATTAGTCCAATTAGTAGAAATACCTATGAGATGGAGTGAGGAGGTAGTTGGGTCAGTGCTGGATGTTGTGTTGGTCAGACCTGGGAATGCTGTAGTTGGTGCAATAGTACTGGATGGTATAAGTGACCATCATATCCCGGTTGTGGAAATTGGGATTGGCAGGATTAGGGAAGAGCAAATGGCAGAAAGGTTGGTGTGGCAGTATGGGAGAGGAGACAAGAAGGGGGCAGAAATCTTCCTGAGAGACAGGTTTGAGAAATGGTCTATGGAGGAGAGTGTGTAGGGGTTGTGGAGGGAGTTTAGAGGATTATTGGCGACTATGAACATGCCAAGTGGAGGAATGAAGGGATGATAAGATCTAAAGAAATGATGAAACAAATGGGTAGGGAGCTTGAAAGGAAGATCAAACAGGCAAAGAATGTATTTCTGGGGAACATGGTGGAAGAAGGAAAAGGCACGGAATGGGGTAAATTGTTTAGGTTTGTTAGGAAGTTAAGGGGAGGAGAGGAAGGGATGGTAGGCATGCGACAAATGACCAAGAAAAATCGGAGATGCTGCAAGAACAGTACTCGTCAGTGTTTGAGGCAAAGGATAATTGGAATAGAGGAGAAAATAGTGTTCGGGGGATAGGAAACGCAGCGCTAAAGTTTGGTAGAAGGGATGGTGAAATATTTAGAGGTTCTGTTTAAAAAGTCCTTAGGAGAGGGTAAGCTACCACAAGATTGGAAAGATGCTAAGGTGGTACCTATACACAAGCATGTGGAGGCTAAGGGGAGGTCTGGTAGTTACAGATTGGTGAGTCTCACATCGAATACGGGAAAAGTAATTGAGACGCTGGTGGTCCAGTATGTGGTTAGGGTTATGAACAATAGGAATTGGCTGGAGGAATCCCATCATGGTTTTAGGAGGGGATACTTATGTTAGACTCAGCTGTCTGGGTTATTAGAGGATCTGGTGCAGGGTTGATGAGGGAAAGCAGGTGGATGCCTGCTTAATAGATTTTGAGAAGGCATTTGATAAGGTGCCCCATGGAACATTGATGAGAAAAGTGGATGAGCTGATACCAGAGAGGATGGTATTGGAATGGATAGGGGACTTCCTCAGGGGGCGAAGGCAGAAAGTGTAAGTGGGGGAAGCAATATTGGAGGAAGGGGTTGGTTGCATCAGGGGTACCACTGGGAAGTGTGCTGGGTCCTTTGTTATTTACCATAATGGTAAATGACATGGGTTTGGGGATTAGGAGAAAAAAATATTGTTTGCAGACAATTGTGTTGCGTATGCTGAAGTGTGTGAAAGGGGAGGGGGGATTTGCAGCCGACATTGACACAAGATATGGTTGTGGACCAGGAAAAATAAAATGAAGATAAATGTAAGAAAAATTAAGGTAGTGTGGCTTACAAGAAAGAAGATTATAAGCAGGGACATGTACTGATGGGAGGGACAACAGATAGAAGAAACAGCAGAATATAAGTATCTATGGATTGTACTGCAGGGAGACCTCAAATTTTAAAATAAGGTATTGGCAAGAGCGACGTCGAATTCCTAGGTAACAGGTTGAGCCGCGACCACGTGGACTTGTATACAATGGACTTGTATACAAACTTAATTGCTAAATACGGGCGAGGCACTAAACACTGCAGATGCGCCCGCAATCCAGCTCAACAAGCAACCACATCGTTAACAACCACGAAAGAGAAGACAAGGACAAGAGTGTATCAGAAACTCTGGAACAAAAATTCAACATAAATCTTTCGGAAAATCAAATAACCAATTGGTGCCATGACCTGCTCTGCCCAGGTTGGTACACATTTCTCTTTGAATGACAACATGGCAACAACTGTTGCCATATAGAGTGTTTAGACGGGAATGAACTTCAAATAACAAAAGGGTTAATGTTTTCATATAAACAATACAGTGCACAACCATTACCACTCAGACAAGTAATGTAAAATTGGGACACGTTCTTTGGCGAATTATAGCGAATCAAAATGTGTGACCATGCAGAGTGCACAGGGAATGCAGACGGAAAATTACGCAGCTGTGATGTATACAACATGAGGGTACATCCACAATGTCAGACGGAGAGGGGACAACACATGGATAAGGAGGAAAAGTTCAAGTGTGGAGACTACGCAATCAAGGAGAAGGAAGCTCCTGCTGACATACCAAACATACAGAACACGTTCGCGGAACCGCCCAGGCCGACAGTAACCGAGCTACAATCAGCGCCTATATCTACCCTTCAGTACACCTCTCTGCCACCCATACCCACCACACCCTCCACACATGCAACCTTACTATTATTCCCCTCCACTGTACAATCAAAATTTTTCAGCTGTGTTCCCAGACCTACCGAACCAGTTCCCAACCTCTACACCTTCTCCGAACTTACAAGCAGATGTCAACAGAGTGATAATGGTTACACGCAGTGTCACCAACTGCACTGATTTACAATTTAGACTAACACTTACCAGATTCCAGACACTGCCAACATTTTCCAGACTGTTGAATGAGGACCCATCAGATTTTGTACAAGACTGCACGATGCACCTGCAGAGGCTCGGATTATCATAGGATAAATGGCCCAGATGTATTGGCAAGCAGTTCGAAGGAGATGCTAGGCAATGGTGGTGGTCAATGAATCATTACGGACTTAACTGAAAAAGGGGGGGGGGGGGTTCTTAAACGCATTCCAGTGTCACTTCGAAGGTAAGTTTACATCAATAAACGCACAGGGAAAACAGCAGGAGGGCGAGGCACTGTCAGCATTTGTCAACTGCACGACACCTGGTGCGGAGATTCCGTCCATGTCTAAGTGAATGAGAAGTCCTCGAAATAACTGCGGATACAGGATTACCAGAATACATACCAGCACTAGTTCAGTTGCTGAACAGCAGTCTTGCAGTGTTTATGAGCACTGCAATAATTCTTGAATGTAACACGAGTGTTCCGAGATGCGAATCGGGAGACGCCCGGGTGCGCAGAGGCCATCTCGAGTTCGGGAACTTCTGTGAAGAAAATACACGAGTGAACAGGCAGACCTTTCAATACCGGAGACAGGATCAGCCCCACGTGAATCAAGTAAACAGTATTGAACCCCCTGCACAAGGGGGCGGGAACATGCAGAACGTAAGTGCATACCGTAATGCGTACCCATTCATTCATTGGGACAGAAGGAGTCAGCCTCTGATGCAGTGTCAGTAATATCTGGGATGGCAGTTTCATTGGCATGCCGAGTGTCCAGGAAATCCACATCGGAGACAACCTAAAAACAACAGTGACTATACCAACCAACAGCCGGCCAGCAGCGAAGACCAACAGGGCAATGGGTTGTAGGGGTAGAGCCAGCATCTGCTGACTTTACCCCTCCCTGCAAGACCAGCACCGCTGTAACACCGAAACAGGCACTCATTTCAAAGGTTAGGAGCCAAAATGAAAAATTCACACGAGTGCTTGTACATGTCAATGGTATACTATGTCGTTCTATTGTTAACACGAACGAATCAAACTATAGTTCTCAACCTCGGTTTGTAAACATACAGGACATAACCTCAACCGGACACATGATTCAACTTTCCAAAGGTCAGTGTACCAATTCAATTCAGTTGTCGGCCAAGCGACAGTCACTATAAAAATTAGAGACCTATAAACCATAACCACAGCTAATGAAATAACTAACTAATGAAACCATAACTAATGAAATATAAGAGGATGTTATTTTAGGAGTATCTAGACTTTCAGAACAGAACACTATAGTAGAAAGAACGCTAAACGCCATAACCACTTTGGAGCTAACGAGAGACACACAGGGTATACTTTATAAAGCCATAGCCATGAACAGATACCAAAAATTAATCTGTCAGAGTTGGAACATGAAATTCCACTAGAACATCAAGCTGCTTTTTAGTACTTACTTAACGAACGGAAAATTGATTTTGCTAATCACGATGCCTTACGCAGAACAACATTTGCAGAACATGCCATACCAATAACTCAGGAAGAACCAATTTTCAGTAGCCTGCATAGCTACTTGCCCCACCAGGCACATGTAATAAAACAGCAGCAGGGGCGAAGTGTTAATGGAAGCAATGGAAGCATTGCTTCCACTTTCATTTCAGTCTGTCAAATAATAATCACTCTAAAAATTTACAGCCGAATATCTTTATTTATTTATTTATTTATTTATTTGCAGAACTGGGCTGGTTCACCATCGAACACAAAATAAAATCTAATTGCGTGGTAAATGGTGGTTCGTGTCTCCCAACTATCTGTGTGTGTCGTGGAAGCTATCCTCTCGATTGCTTCTAGAGTACTTTAAGCCTACGAATGCAGAAGGCCAGTGCGGCGACAGAGCTAAGGGTGCAATCTGTCGCGGGGCGGGGAATTAGTTAGTCGTGGAAGCAACGAGGCGACCTGCGTACAGCACAATGTTAGCCGAGTGGCGACCGAACTTCTAAGAATAGTCAAAATATCGACCATTTTGTTTGGTTTGTACAACAACCAACTATGTGGTTTTCGTGGCCGTATAGGATACTTATACGTAAAATGTGTTAACTAAGGCATGTCTGGTGAACGATTCGTAAATTCGTATTTTGATTTTGTTCCTTCTTTATCTGAAATGTAGCTTCTCAGCTTTTCTTTTACTGAAAATGCCTGTCATACAACTGAACGTGTGAGTGGTTATTTACGGGAATATGCATGACTCCAACATTCAAATACCAGCTATTATACGTTAAGAAGTTAAGAAAATACCTTGGTTTATTTTAATTGGAACATATTTAAGGTAAGTGCAGAATGTGCTTGTATATTAGTTAAATCTCAGTTCACTATCGTACCACGCTCTCGGCTGCGTAAAGTATCTCAAACAATCACTACTCAAAATTTCTGTTAGATTTTCGGGATAAAACAAAAAAACAATATCTGAATCCTTACACCCATGACATAGTAAAAATCGATTGTTTTGAATTTTGTTGGGACATGTACCTTAATTGTTTTATTAATGTTCCTTGATTGTTTGTATTCTAAAATACTCTTCGAAACAGTTCGTTTTTGGTAATTACATCATCCACAATGTAAAAACACAAAAAATAAATGTATCCAGGACGAGGAGGTGTGTTTTTTAATTGATGGATCATTAAATAAATTGTACTATAATTATAATATTATGTAAGATATCAAGTATCCACACCTATGAGTTGTCTTATTTTTAAATTATAATAATAATAGTCTAATACTTTTGACGTATTTTTAGCAATGAAAAATTTCATAAACCTATAGTGACAATCGCCTTCTTCTATAGTAAATGACAGGAGCGTTTCGTTTGCATGTTCACCTCTACTGGCAAGTCATGGAGTTAAATTGGTGTGGATGTGAAAATTGAACAACTTAAGTGCGTGATACGTGAAGATATTTTTTCTTTCTATTTATTTTATAGTTTACTCAACAAAATTAACAGTACAGACGATTTACCGTCAAGTTCAGCAGAAGTGAATGATTGTAAGTGCACTGTAGAAAAAATTTTATAACACACATTTAGTCCTTTAACATACGAAATTAAAAAAGACATGAAACAACAGACATGAGTAAAAAGTCTCAGTTAACCACTCTTTTGCGATATGTTAATTCAGAAGGGGCAGTTGAAGAAAGTTTTCTTGGCTTTAGTGATGTTAGTTGTGATCGGTCTGCTAGGGCCTTATCAGAGCACGTGTTTCCTGTTTTAAGTGATTTCAAATGCTTTGACAAATTAGTAGCACAAACATATGAAGGTGTTGCAGTCATGGCAGGTGAAGTAAATGGACTTCAATCACTTGGAAGAGTGAAATTTAGTGAGGCCATTTTTTAAAATTGTTATGCGAATAGACTAAATTTGGTTTTATCAGATTCAGTCAGCCACATTAACCAGTGCCGAAGGTTTTTCATGACACTTGCAGGATTTGGAACTTTCTTCTCTAAATCAACAAAGAGAACATATGCTTTAGATCAAGAAGTTAAGAAGCAATTTCCTAGTGCCTCTCCCACTCATTGGAATTTCAACAGTAGGCTTGTTGAAACGGTCAGTTAATACAAAGCTGAAATAGAAAACATATTAGAACTATTGATTGAAAATGCTGACAAAAAGGATAGTGAAACTCTGCTAATTGCTCGCGGGATATTATTTAGCTTACGAGATTTTGATTTCATTTTCCTATTGCATGTTTTTTCGACTATTTTTCAGATGACATATGTACTTTTTCAAGTTTTGCAAAAGAAACCGTTTGACATTAATTCTTGCATCTTGAAAAACAAAGAGATAATTTTGATTCAATCTGGCAAAAAGTTAGTGAGCAAAAAAGCGTAGCAGAGGCGCACCAAAACAAAAGATTGCGAAGCAGTCATATTGATGGGGAAGATATAAAGGCATCGTACAGAAGACTGTACTTTGAAATTATTGACGTAATAATACCAAATTTAACGTCCAGATTTTGTGCACTCAAAAAACTCAGATTTTTAGAAATGTTGGACACTACAAGATTCGAAACATTTAAGAATGTTTTCCCTGAAAAACGCCTTAGTTGCGTGATAGAAATCTATGGCCGCCACTTAGATTTTTCAGGTTGAGAAGTGAATTAACTGTTGTTTACGAAACTAATCAGTCTGCTGTTAAGAGCTTTGCAGAACTCCATCATTTTCTGAAGTCAGCTAGTCTCGACGAAGTTTTCCCCCAAGTCTATACACTATCTAGTCTTATTTTCACCATTCCAGTTACGATTGCATCGGAAAACGATCATTTTCCAACTTGATACGCATTAAAAATTATTTGCGAAACTCACAAGGCCAAGGACAACTGTCTTCTCTGTCCACACTCAGTGTCGAAAAACAACTTCTTAATAAGCTGCGAGCACAGGATAGATTTCATGATGATGTAATTGAAGTATTTGATTTAAAAAAAAAAAACAGATCTGAAGTATAAATAAATAAGTAATCTGCAAATAACAACATGTTAATCAACTGACTCGTTCAGTAAGTAATCTTATATTTAATTTTTTTGTGTTTACTTGTTTTGTGTTAATTTGTTTGTTTTGATATAGGCCTAAGTGTATCTAGTTGACTGGGAAACAGGATGTTCGAAAACATGTGTTATATAAGCCTATGTGGTTTTAGTTTTAAATCAATGCACATTTGTAAACTTATGACCTCGTCAGCATGTGTGCCTTGCATGGGCCAGGCAGTGTTGCAGATAAGATGAGAATGTTTTTAATGTTAGCCTGTTATTTGGTTTCGTGCTGTTCGCTAGCTTTTCCAAGACAAAAGGGTTTAACACTATATTAATTTTGGTTTTAAAATTTTATCGGGACTTAATTAAGTTTTGTTTTATATTAACTTATATGACAATACACCAACTTACTTGTTTTCGAATATCGGCCCCATATAATGTTCGCAAGTAAAGACTGTTGACGATAAAGTGAGCACAATTGAAATCAACCTCAGAAAAAAGTCACTGCCCCTACCTCCATATATTTTAACGGGCGCATTGACTGACATGCACCGAGTAAAGTTGGTAATGATGGATGGAAAGTAGTTCCATATCATAACCTCGAAAAAAAGTGTGAGGTAACTGTTTGTGATAACTTCAATTATTTCTTTCTCTTCCTGTTTTTTTTTTTTTAATCAGAGTGTAAAATTAACCCGATTTGTAACATATTTACTTTTCCAATAATTCCACAGTTTCACCTGACCAACACATGAATAAAGTGATGAGGCCCATTACAACGTTAATTTTACATAAGGCAGAAACATACATAAACTGTATACAAGTAGATTTTAAACAGGGCTTTCAAAAGTACTCATTTAACCATGAACAGCCTATATTATACTGACGTAAGGAGAAAAACATTAAACCAACAGGTAAAATTTGTCGATATTTAACTAATGGTCGTTACTTTCAGAATTTTCACAAAATGTACCATTTCTGTTTTGCACAAATTGCTTTCCCTTCTTAAAATCTCACGCCTCGCCTCTGAACAGCAGATATCAGAAATGATTTCTGACGGAGTGAAGAAGCCGTCAAGGAGCCGGTATAATTCTGCCATAACTCTTATGCAGAGAATTCACACTCGCCTACCTCGACGACGTAGTATTATGGTCCGAAAAGTAGGAAGAACACTTACACCACATGTCACTTAAACTAGAGAGTCTTGAAATTAATGGGCAGTGGTGTGCCATTAAAAAATGTTTCCTTGGCATGAGCGACCTCGAATTCCTAGGTCACGTGGTTAACGAACAAGGTAACAGGCCGAACCCCGAACATCTGAGGCTGATCGAGAGTCAGGCGGCACCACATACATGTAAACAGTTACGAATGTTTTTTGGCCTAATAAATTGGCTGCGAGAACATTTCAAGAATTTTTTCGTAATTACAGCACCCCTCCCGGACCTACTATCCCCACAGAAGTGGTATGTGTGAGGTAGCGCACAGAAAGAGGAGTTTCTAAAGATCAAGGAGAAGTTTCGAACATGCCCCGCGCTAGCGATATACGGCCCAACACGACACCTATATCTGCAGACCAACGCCACCAGGAGGGACTGGGCGCCATGTTATAACAGTACTGCGATGCAGGTGAGGAACGAATGATTGAATTCATCAGTACGAAATTAAGAAGCATGGGATGCAGTTACGATGTTAATGAGAGAGAGTGCCTCGCAGTAATTTGGGCAATATGGAAGTATAGGCCGTACACAGAATATTGGCGATTCACTTTGAGGACTAATAATCTCTGCTTAGTATGGCTCAATAACATGCGGAAGGCCAGGAGTAAGTTCACGAGATAGGCACTCTTATTACAGGCGTACGACTTTACTGTTGAACATGTTCTGGGAAAGGAGAACGAGCTTCCAGACATGCTGTCATGCATGCAACACACAAGAGTAGCGGTAACAGATGACGTGTCATCACAGAACCGATTAGGGAAGTGGGCGTGAACGGTCAGAGAAAACGAACTAGTGGCATATGTGTACCGTGAAGTAGTAACAGCACAGGAAAATTGCGAATTTGCATGAGAGAAGAGGAAGAGATGTAACAGAGAGCAAGTGGATGGATCGAGAGTTGTAGAGGGGCATACCAAAACATGTTCACCATGGGACAATACAACATGGTGGCTGTATGTACCCGCCAATTGCCGTAAAAAAGTATTCGAACATGCACATGGTAGCATAAGAGCAGGACACCCGGGAGCCGAACAGACAGTAAAGAACATATTGGAAAGATTTTTTTATGGTCCGGAGTAACGCATTACATTTGGAATTGGGTGCAAAATTGCAGGAAATGCAATTTATTCAAGTCCCGATGAATCAATGGAAACCAACCACTACAACCTAGGCTGCCGAAACGACCATTTGACAAGGTTTGTTTAGACACCATGGTGTCACATCCGAAGTCAGCCGGAGGAAAACAGTTCATTTTAGTGGTCACCAATAGCTTCTTTTGCTGGATCAAGGCCTATCCACTAAACAGTGCTAGAACCGGACAAATCGCAAAATGTATGCAGAACGAGTTTTTCGCACTCCGGGGATACCCGGGGGAACATCTTTCAGACAACGGGTTCCAATTTTCTGGGAAACATTGGTGAGAAATATGTACTGGCTGGGGAGTGTGGTATCTCAAAATGGCAGTTTACCATCCCTGGACGAAACTTCACAGAGCCGCAACCAGGAGTTGAAGGCGCAATTGTGGCTCTGTGTTGGTGAGCAACACAGTAGCTGGGCCGAACATCTGCCCGTTCTACTCTTCACGGTAAGACGGAGAGTGAACGCAGCCACAGGTAAAACCCCTGCACAAGTCGTACTGGGGAAGAACATCACATTACCAAGCAAGCGGAATTCCTAGCATACAAGAGAGAGTAGCGACACAGAAACTAATGGTGCACGAGACGAGAGGCGCAGACGCCGATACCGTGACCAACGTGACCGGCGAGTGAAGTACACAAATTACTGGCTTCCTGGAATGAAGAGGCCACCAGCAGCCCTCACGGTAGGCCAGATCGTATACGTCCGAGCACACCCGCATTCCATGGCATGTAAGAACATTTCCACAGTACTTGCACAATGGTTGACAGGACCGCACCGTGTGGTGAAAACCCTTAATTCAGATTTTTTACTTAGTAAGAACAGGAAGGAAAATCATGAAAATCCACCGTGACAACATCCAGGTTGCAGCTGAGAGCGCATCAGAGCAGGAAGGGGAAGAACCCGAATCTGCTAGAATGGCCCCGCTTATGACGAGCATGAGACAAGAGCGAGGGAAGCACAAAGTGGTCTGTGACCTAGAGAAGAGGTCAGGACACCTAGTGTAGGTGAGGTATCGACACCGAATAACACAGAGTTCATCAGGGGTCTACGTCGAGCCAGCAATGCAAGTGAGAAAATCGTCGCAATCAAGACGGATAGTGACTGTGTTTGAGAAAAGGAAGAAGTTGCTCCTGAGAAGTGTACAGGATGCGCAGAGCTGGAATAGCTGGCAAGAGACAAGGACCACCAGGCGCCCCATGGCGGTGGAGGCACTAACAAACCCCCTGGTGACAGTCCAACAATGGGGGGCGTAACAGTACCTCATGCAGATGTACCAGTAGAGGACGAGGCAAGTCCGGAGTCACCCGGCACACAGGTGGCGTCGGGGGTGAGCCCATTGACCCACGTCATCATGGCTGATGGAAATAAGGCGTCGAGCGAAGCTGTCGAGGCAGAGGAGCTGGAGATAGCCCCAGTATCACCTCAAGAGGACCGAGTGCGTCAGTGGGACCGATTGAAGCGCTCGTGACATGAGCAAGCGAGAAAGTGTAAGTGGAGAGTAAACCATGTGCCCCTGTGGGCTCATATTTACAAGAAGACTCTCTGAAATGGGGCGTCAGTGAATTAAGGTTTTAATACAAAAAGCTCAGGGACACCCATTCACGCAACTGCAATTTAAGGAGCCCTACAGTATTTTAATGCCCCCTGTGGGCTTTAGTTTCAGTGTTTGTCATTTTCTGTTATTCGTCATTTTCACGTGTTTCACACTTATTTTATTCCACACAGTGTTTTGTACTTATTAAAGGGTTCCTATATCAAGGGCATTTATTATGTGTTAATTGCAGTCCTTTAGTGACATGTGTATGTTTATCAGAAATCTGTGTGTGTAAGACAATAGACAGTGCAGCTGACCTGCTCACCAAACTTCGACCAGCACGCTGCGCTGGACAGTTAGTCATTCTACGGTGTCTCTGAGAGTTGGACGTGCTGACCGAAGGGGTCACGCTTCGAGCACTTGGGCAGCACATAAACTTTTTAACTTTATCATATACTTGCAACAGACTCTAGTTTATAGGTACCTCGTTTTACTATCGCCACCCAAGATTCTCCGCTACTCCCTTCCCGTGGAATAGCATCACCCGGGAAGGCATTATTTTAATGTAAACCTTTGTCGCCTTAAATTTTTTTGCAGTGTTACCCTGCTGGCGGATTAAGTCAGGTACCTTGTAATCGAGTGTTGCCTATGGGCCATAGGAATGTGGGTTCCCACCTTTCCCATGAAATAGTGAGGGTAATCTGCTAGTGTTTTCGTGTATTATTTTCAGTCTTTTAACCATGTATATCAAAATATGGGAGTGGGAGTCGACGTAAGACCTCACTGCGCAGGATTTTGTTAAAGTATTTTTATTCATATTTGTTATGGCGGATGGAGCATAGAAGTACGGTCGTCGGCACATGGCCCGGAGAAAGGCTCTACCAGAAATTTGACATTGCATCCAACAATAACTCGCATCCACAACTTTTCTTCAGAGATGATGAGAAATCTCCGGTGAAATTACTACAAACTCCCAACCTCAAAATTGAACACCTTTTGCTCCACTACCTACCATCACAACTATTGTCATATTGGTGTGGAGATCGCTGGTTGACCAAGACTCCCCCCCCCCCCATGTGACATGACTTGCAATATTAATTATGGCAATTATTATAAATATAGAATTTAAAAATACCTTTGGAAGAAGCATTGTAGCTGTGACAATCTAACCTCACTTTCTACATGACTTTATATCAATTTATTGCTCTGAAAGATATTCCCCCTGTGAAACCTAATCTATACACATCGCTAAAAATACAAACAAATTATTATAAAAATATACAATAAACATAAAATCCCGATTATATTAAATTGCACTATTTTTAGGTTATCTGGCCACATTTCTAGCCATGTTGCCTTGTAAACTGGTTGTTTTGAATGCAATCTTATTACAATACTAGTAACATCCAGTATTTTGTACTGACTATACTGTTGTGAATCCTTAATACTATAAAATATGTGTTCGCAAAGCAATTTGATTGTTAAGAATTTCCAAAATAATATGCTGAATGTAGTACCACAAGACCAGGCAGAGTGCGTTACTGATGTGATAAAACGATAAGTGTGCATCAGAATATGTACAAAATCCTAAATTATTATACATTTTAAAATTAAATACCCATACACAAAATACATTATATAGCTAGCTCCTTCACGTATTTACGCGAATAGGAAAGGAAATAAATTGTAAAAAAAAAAAAAAGTGACATAGACACTTCAATTAACAACTTATACCTTATTTGCACTTGTAAAGAGAGCACTTGCAAAATAACAAATAAACATTGATACCAGTAGGACGTTAGAAAAGGGGTAGAAAGGGTTTTCGGGAGCGATGAAAGTTCAGGTCTAGGATGTGGTTATACCCGGTTGACGCCAAATGCCATAAAGGCGACATCAATGTGGTTATTGTGTCGCTTAACCTCGGGGTTGCGGGCTGTCCACCCAGACCCAATCTCCTTGCCGCTGATACTGGTGACCTCCGTCCCCTTGATTACTGCTCCAGATAAATCAGGTTGTTTGTTGAACGGTAGCCAGTGGGCCGACTTCGTACCATTTTTTATCTTGGCAGGAAAATTGACTAAACATTTAACACTCATGTACACAAATTGTCTGGGTCAACCACACGCCCACTAGATTCGGAACAATGCTTTCTGACACTTGCAAAAGAAATGGTTAACGTAAAACTTGCCTGAAAGTTATTATGAGCGCCCGCCCCCTGACATGCATAGAACAATCGAAAAAAACATTATTATGAACAGTTTACAGACATATTTATTTCGATGAATTTATATCTTCCCCTATTAGAGCACTTACATAAACACTGGGTGGCGATAACCAGCCACTAAGGTAAAACTGCAAAATAATCTTACGACATACAATGAATTACGGAACAACTGAAGCTTTTCAGGGCAATGCTAATCCTGCATGACGAGGAGGTGGCTTACTGGGCGACTAAAAATGAAAAGAATTTTCCAGAATTTTGTTACAGTCTATTGTAGTGAATGTCCATGTAAAAATGTTGAAGACCGTCTGGCGCTTGGGGGAAAAAGCCGCAGCCAATTTCACGCACTCCACCTCCATCTGACGCTATTTGCTTACTGTCCTTCCCGCTCGATGCATGGCCTCACCTCAGTTTATCCACGTGCCAGGGCGTGCTGCCCTTGCTACAGCTTGCATTTATTTATCCTGCATCATGCCATTAAATAAACATTCATATTAACAATTACCAAAGAACCCTTTAATACAAAACACGTATGAATGAATTGAACAAAACACTGGATGCATAATGGAATAAATGATGATATGTTAACAATACATTATGAACAAGAGAAACAAGGCATTCAATAAATCCTTTAATAATCAAAACAAATAATGTCTGATATAAGCCCCGGACTTGTAAGTTAAATTATTATTGGACTTAGTTCGTCTCCTTCCGGCTCACAGTGTCTTTGGTCATCATGGCAATCACTTACTGCTCTGCACCGGAGTGCCCTTGCACTTGTACTATCCTTTTCCAGATCGCTCCTAGCGACTGAGCGCACCCTCTAGCCATCAGTAGAGTGCACAGGCCTGTTGCGGTGATAATACAGGTCATGGTCGGACAAATTGTCTTAGGGATGGGAGCCTGTGGCACATGTGAACACACAGCACATATTAACACTGAAATATAACTACGCTCGTATACTTCATGCAAAATCTCGAATGTGGAATTTGGAACACAGAAACATTATAACACAAATAACGAAGCACTATTAGAGAAAATTAAAAAGTAAACACAAAATATCACCAAATATTAATATTAAAAATGCCTTTTGAAAAAGAAAATAAAAATTAAACATTTTATGATGCACTGTACTGGTGCGTACACTTCGTACTAAAGCACTGTGTGACGATACTGCTCTCGGGAGTCGAAGTTTTGACTTGGTGAGCTGCAGAATGTGTGATGAACGGGCTCTCCGTGGGTTGCACATGTCACTAGTGCCTATTTTACTGTAACAGAGCATTACTGCTTGAAACGAACAAGTTGATGAAAGTGCTTCTTGTGAAAGACCAGTGAAATAAATAAGCATGTATCGCAAAATGTCGACCTCTTATTTCGCTGGCCACTTCTTGGCCATTTCACCCATTCTAAAATGTGTAATTCTATAAAGAAATAGGTGTCGGAGGTGACATGAACAGCCTCCACGAGAGTGAGTTATGCGTGGGGATGAAAGACATTTCCCTGCTAGCTTAGGCAATTGGAAAATAATTCGGTAAAATGTCATCTGCATTTGGAATGTGTAGTGATGGGACTACACACCACACACTAGCCCAGGCCATGTACGACTTCTCTTATATAACTTATGATCTTCACCAAACAACGGCAGATTCCTGGAGCAAGCCACATTCAGGGCAGTCAACCAGGCAACCCACCATCCTCATTCTCATGTCTGCTGAGAACTGGTGCCCATCCCTGTAATTATTTCTGAAATTCACCTATCCTCTAAGTGTGTTCCTATTTCGTCCAGAATGCAAACTCGTTGAGCCTTCGATATACAGTGATGAAGTAGTGTACTTAATATAAAGTGAAGTGGTATAGACTATTGTACGAAGTTGATAACAAAATATTGATGTGTGCCACGTGTCAGTACCCTTAGGCCGTTCATCTCATCATCATACCACATGTCCTCCTTCGTCGGCACGTGCGACAGCTGGAAGCATCAGCCAGCATCTCATGTACGCATACCTTATGTCATTATGTAGTGCATCAGTGTGTTTTATGTATATTGTGTATTTATTTTTATAATTGCCTTTTTAGATTATTATTCATATTTTGTGTGCATTTCATGTTTTCTTGTAGTAATCCTTGCAAGTATACTTCACCAAAATCACGTTTGTTCGTCACCAGTATTATATAATTAATTTCAGAATCATTCAGAAAAATCAACACTGCGCACGTTTCCTAACACCAACAAACTTTCCCTTGGTCGCCGCCGAAGCTAGCTTCCAAATTCCCCTTTTTATGGCATTTCCCGTCACTGTGACATCAACGCATGATCATTTGTGCTTTTTCCTCGTGTAGGTAATACGTGAGATTGGCCTGAATTAGAAAGACGTAGGAGCCGCCATTTATAATCATTGCTGAAGCTCAGAGCCGGGGTGTGTTCAGGCCCTTATACCACCCAGGCGGTTGCAGCATTGTATCTCTCTGCGGGCTGAGGAAGTTTCCCTCACCAGACCGCAAAGAACACATAGCCCAGAGGTCAGGACGCCCTGCACGTCCCGGCACAACGCAGGCAGCCCGCCAGTCAGACCAGCAAAGCCGCGGTGAAAAGACGTAGGAGGTGCACCGATGTGCCTGTTAGAAAGGATTGGAACTACTACGCTGAGCATATTTCGCTTTGTGGAAGAAAATAAATACTGCCCCACATAATTTTTACAAAAAAAAAAAACCAGTTAAAAAAAATTGTCAAGTGGTAAATTTCATGAAATTGTGGACAATTTTCAATTCTGAGGGAAAATACGATAGCAGTTGGGTGTATATGGTTAATTGTTTATTTTATTTGGTTTATTTCGAAAAGAAGTAGCCAAACGAACCCGGTGAACTGTTAATTTGTTGGTTTTCAGCTTGTTTCATTCATTAAAGTTTTGCTATATTGTATGCGCGATGGATGTGGTATGTGTAGTTTTAATCGAAGAGTGATACTTTTTGTTCTGTTGACATATTAATATATGTGAAATTAAAATAAATAATTAACCTAGAAATGGCAAGAGTGGCGCAGATTGTGTGGTTGTAGGGTAGGAAAATGGAAAGAAATTACAATGCTGACAAAAGAGAATTAGGTTTTCCTCCATACAGCATGTGTGTGTAGGATAATTTAAAACACACTTCTAGATGGAAATCATTCAGCAACACATCTGCAGTGCAGTTAACTGCCCAGGATCGATTAGGGTAGGATGCTGTTGCAACGTAAACTGGACAGTACTGTGGTCTTTTATCTTTTGTTGCGTTCATACTGATTTACATATTGATTAATTTAGTACATTATGTCATACTACATACATAATGTACAGAGCTGTCTCACCTATTTCATTGCTGACTGGAAGGGCTCTTCTACAATAGGCTGGTGCTATCTTGCTGATACCAATTTCAGTTTCGATCATCACTATACGTGTGCTGATTTCCTGATGAGTGTAGTTCTATTGATGTGTTATATGTGACAGGGCAATCACTTTATTTACATACACTTGTTTGTTTCCATTATCGAAGTGTAGACGTAATGTCCCGATAATGTTTATTGTTTATAGGCCTATTACATAAATGAGACCTGGGGTGCACGTTATATGCTAATAAATCCAAACTTTCCCATTTAGACAACTGATATAATATCACCACTGTTTTTATTTACCATATAACTAAAATGCCAGCTTTCCTGCTTTTCCTCACGTCTACACTAATCGACCTCATACTTCATTGGCTTGTGTATGGTGATGTATTTAATTGATCAGCTGTTGAGACCCATAACGATGCGTGGCTTCAACTTGCTTTTGGTGAGAAATGTTGGTAGAATAGAAGGAGGGAAAGGAATGCAAGACTCTTTATAACCATGAAAAATCATCAAAATAAACTATGATGCACCTGGAAGGGTATCAAAGGTAGGGGATCGAGGGGAGGAAAGAGTTGGGGAACTGGGAACCACCGAGGAAGTCACTTAGCGCTGTAGTCAAGATGTTTGTTATTGAAACTAAACTACAGTGGCTGCGCCACTATAGCAATTTATAGGTTTAATGGAAATACATAGTGGTCTAACATTAATATTGCTTAATCAATAGCATTACTTTGTGTCCTAACAAATAAATTTAATACACCTGAAATGAAAGCTCAGCCATCAAGGTCTTCTCTTTCTAATGGTCGTGAATGTAGAAACAGTGTTGCTGTGGTAAAAAGAAAACTTTTAAAGACTAACTCTTGGTTTTTAAATATTTTTTCTACACCATTTTGTAGAGAAAAGCACGGGAGATCATATGCAGTGATGCAGTGCAGTTCAGTGAACAAAAAAGTTATTTAAATTTACGTACAGCATTTTTGAAGCAACAATTGCAGCAACAAGAAATTCAGAATCAACGGCCAAACGAATTTGGCAGAGTGAAAAGTAAACAGCACAATCTCTCTGACTTTTCAATACCTAAATGTAAGAAAACGACACAAGAAGTTAATTGAAGTAGGCTAGACTATTTTACGTGTGGTGCTGTGCAGAGAAAAATACACACAAAACTTACTTTGGCACTTAGCTTTACACATAGGAATTAAATATTAATAATAAAATGAAAATGAAAGTTTGCTGGAAATGTCTAAGTTATTTATTACCCTTTTCCTCTCACTCTTATCTTCATCTGGGTCGCTTTGAAGCACAAGAGAATCACTGACCTTAAAATATGCCCATATAAAGCTGAAAAGCTTCTCCAGATTTAGATAATACCTAACGTAGGTGTATGTGAAGTGCACGAGATCTGTAAACAGTCAATGCTGAAGAAAATTGATGTACTGAAGTAGGGCCTAATACAAACATATCTAAATCACCACACTCAAATACCTCGACACATATAACTAAACATAATTAAACCTTAAATAAAACCATAAGTGACACTCTAGATTAAGGCAAATCATAGACAAGACACTTCAGCATGTAAGGTGAAGAAAATAAAAGAAAACTTAAACCGTAGGGTAACATGTAGTGTTAGTACAAACACTAATTTTAAAAATGTCTTGTAGCCAATTTTTAAAGAAAACTATTTTAATGTTCCAAATGAGAGAAAGGGAAAATATAAATCCAGATGCCAAACAGCGAGATTCACTGGTCAAGTAAAATAAATTTAAATGAAAAGGTGGAAAGTTTAAAATTCATTTAAACACCCAAAATTCACAATAAAACACTTCAATTCGCTAGTATTGAATCACTTGAATTAGGGTCAAGGCAAAGTCAGCTACATTTATGCTTGTTAACAAGAATAATTAAAATCTGTTAAAGATGTTATTATTGGCCTGCTTAAAAATGTAATTAAAGAGTAAAATTACTTCTAAAAGTTCACAAAACATAATTTACTTTTAAGATTTAAGTTTTCAAGAATTATTTTTATTGTAACATTAAAAAATTTGTTTAAAAGTAATCATTCATTAATTTTTGTAAAGGTCAGGATTAAATGTTCGTACAAAGTTTCTGACTTTCTTCTCTGTCTTTAAATTGTTGATACGGTTGTACGTCTCCCATTTTTAACAAGATCTAATTTCTCACTAAACGAGCATAACTGAAACAATTTATTAAATACACTTATTACAATGTCACTTTTACAGTCATCATTCATCTTGCTAAACTTCTGTTCAAAATACTAATTTAAATGTAACAGTAGAACACATATTCCATCATCGCTAAAAATTTGATATAAAGATATATTAATTCTCTCGCTAGCACGCTGAATGCAATGTCTCCTTGGTGCATGCATTTGCCACATTTCGCGCGAGCTTCCCGTGATGTTACATCAGCTGAATGAGTGTCGAAAATATGTCAGCGCTATGCCTAGACGTTTTAGGTCACTATTACAATCAATTATTGAAATATGCACTATACACTCCACCCCTCAGCACCTTGCCACTACATTTTGAGTAACTGTTAGGAAAAGAGAGACGTCATGAGGCGTACATTTCAGTCCCATGTGTAGCGAGGAAAGGAAAACTTATTTTTATTTCAAAGAAAAATGGTTAAATGGTTAAGAAATATGTTAATGTTTGAATTTTATCAAAACATGCATAGCATGCATTACATTCATGGAGAATATGCCTTTGGTTATGCTATTATTCCAAGGTCACATTATTCTATTATTTGTTGTGGCAAACTTTATGAGTGGTGTAAATCTGTTTGTTTAAATTTTTTTATTTTGCTTAAGGATTTTTCTCATTTAGTGGGTTCATAAGTCCTAGAGGATCATCTCGACACTTTTGGTTTTGTTAGTGTCCCCATAGACTGGCCTCAAACAAACCACTGGTTAATTACATAAACTTGTAAGTGTCTGTACATTTTTATGCTCGTCTGCAAGATGCTTATATACAGATGTGACACAAACAGTGAATCAAGACATTAACATTTAATGTTATTTGCTCAGTCTTCTGTTACCAATATAAGTATAGGAAAAACTGTTTTATGCTGGCTATGATGAAAAAATAAACATGTTTAAAAATCTAGGTAGGTGTACGTGATGAACACATCATGAAGTTGAATGTGCTAGTTCCACTTTTACTAGTGTAATATGGACTCGAACGTCGAGAAGTGGATTTCCACCCCTCCAGCCGTGCCGAAGTAAGGAAGGTTGCCACTGCGCAGAAGGAAAACAGAGAAGAATCTTCTGTTTATTGTCCAATTATAGCAAACACTTCATTGAAAACTTATTATCTGGCATTACTCCTGGTCTACTTACACAGTATACAATACTAAAAATATTTTGTGCAAGCCACATTAGACTACTGATTATTAGAGAACTTACAGAAAATATACTGATCCATGCAAAAGTTTCTACCAGGTACCACAATGTTGTAAGTGCTTACGTGATTTTTCTTACGGTGCCAGTGACTATTGCCTCAGCCGAGAGATTATTTGCTGTACCAAAATTCACCAAGAACTTCCTTAGATGTAGTATGTCGCAGAACCACCTGAACTCTTGGAAAAATACAGTTTTGGCAATACTATGACACAATTCACAAGTGAATAGTCATGAAGAGACTAGTTTGGCATTAGGCTTATTACATATGCTTCCATGTGTATAGATGCCTTGTTTTTAATAGTTCACATTATATTAAAGCTTATCTTCATAATATTGCAAAAGGTTTCCTCATAATTGTAGTATTTCAACTTAAATTTTTAACGTATTGTCAACAAACATCATAAGATTCTTATCAACAACTACTACCAAATTCTAGTATCTTTTCTTACAGTAACTTAAGTATTGTATATTATGTATTAATTGATGAAGGAATGGGGCACTTGGATCAGTTTGGATTTGGTCCTCAGTTGATGGACTGGGGACTTGGGTCAGAATGGATTTGGTCCTCAGTTGATGAAGGAATGGGGCACTTGGATCAGAGTGGATTTGCTCCTCAATTGATGAAGGAATAGGACACTTGGATCAGAGAGGATTTGGTCCTCAGTTGATGAAGGAATGGAGCACTTGGATCAGAGTGGATTTTGTCGTCGGTTGATGAATGAAGGGGGGACTTGGGTCAAAACTGCTCCAAGGGGCTTATCACCTATTTGCGTCACTGGCAGACGTCAATCTTTTCTTGTTTGATTAATTTCAGTAATATGTATTGTTGGGTCTAGTTTAAAGTCCATTATATTCTCCATTGTTCCTTTATGTTGGTGTGTGATGGATTTGGGTATTGTTTCCCCAGGTTGGTTTTCTTTAACTTGATATTGCTGAATCATCTGACAAATTTTCAGCATAGTGTCTGTACCAAACAGGACCACTTAAACTAATCTAAAATAATTGGTGAATCATACTGTATAGTTTGCACAAATGTATGAGTACATTAAAAATCTTTGTTACAGTTGGAAGACATGTTGAGCTTGGGTTGCGAACATCAGCTTTCTGCTACTATCGCTTTCCATGTGTATATGGAGTTGTGTGAAGGTAAGAGTGGCTGTTTAAGTATTATGTCAGTCACTAATGTCTTTGGTACTTACCTAAGAGCCATTGTTATGGTTTGGACAGTTGGGGTATCTTTATACTGGCCTGCTTAAACATTTAACTTCAGAAGCAAAGTAGTCCGAGAATTTATCTTACGAACATTGGCAACTTATATTGGATTATGTTCATTTAAGGGTACAGTGTGTGTAATAAGTTAGTAACATTACAGTCTAAACTCAAGACAGGTGGGAACATTTTTTTTTTTAATCAAAGAAGCAAGAACAGAGGTGCTGCAGCTGACCAAAGTCATCTGCTTGATGGACACCAAATTACAATTCATTTGACTGACACAGCAGTTGGACAGGCAGCTGTTTCACCTTTTAGCTGATATAGGCTGTCTGTGGTAAATTTAGCTCCTTTGTAATCAGCCTTTGACAAATGTTTACTGCCCCTTCATCCATACATCTTAACAGACACCATGATTAACATGTGGCCAGTAAAGTTGGCAATAACAGAGGAAAAGTAGTTCCATGTCTTAAATTTGAAAAATGATAGGTACACATTTCTGAATACTGAAATAATTTCTTTTGGTTTGTGTTTTTTTAATGCATGTTAGTGTGAAAATTAGCAAATTGTAAAATATTTGCTTTTCTAATAACGTCATGATTTCACTTGAACAACACATGAATAAAGGGATCCGGCCTATGTCAGTGTTAATTTTACACATGGTGGAAGAATACACAAAGTGCATGCAAGTAGATCTTAAGCAGAACTTTCAAAAGTGCTCAGTTTACCGTGAACAACCTACAGGCAGCTGTACGGCAGGAAGCTGTTTGACAAGTCATAGAATGGACAGTAGGTTTTTACTAACTTCCCACTGCAGATTTTAATCATAGAATAGGGATATGTCTTATTTGAGATTTGAAGATAGGATCTGATAAAAATGTGGGAGCAGTGATGATTACTTAATGTAGGATAACAGTATTGAGTTTGAAAGATTTTTGCAACGTGGGTGGGTGACTGATTCAGTGAAATATTTTCAACAGACTACATTGTTACATTATTGTCATCACAGAAAACCAAGTCTGAGACATTAACTAAATGCAAAAAACAAGGTAAAAGTATCTGTGTAGTCAAAATATATTTAAAAAAAAATGATGCACCATGAGTGCTGGCAGATACTTTTCCAAGCCTCAGCCTCTGGTGTGTGTACCGTAGCGCCAAATGCCACTGCTTATTTTGCCTCTGTACTGTTAATATTTACAAGTGAGTCGACCACTTGCCACCTGATAGGCCGGCTATCCACACGATGCCATACTTCAGTTTGAGTCGGTGGACCCACCACCTTGCTTGCCTTGCTCTGGCCGGCAGGTGCCAAATGCGTATGCTTGTCGCACATCAGGAGAGGGCTCGCCCTCCAAGCAGCCTGCGCCAGACACCCCCTCGCTTGCCACGTCTCTTGAGGGTATTTATTCTTATGTATGCCCTCCAGACAGGGCAGTTTGCGAGCAGTTCTGATCGGAGCATCATTCTGCAACTCGTGCTATCTTGCCACACTTGCCGTACCACTTGTCTTCAGCAGTAGCAGTTAGACTTAGTGTATAACATTACTATTATCAGAACTTGTGTTTCTCAAAACACTTGGCTGAAGCTCTTGTCCTTTGAGTCATCTCCTTGCTTCGAGTGTTGGCCACTTACTTCGTCCACATCAGGCATAACTGTGTCAAGGTCTCTTGCCCTGAACTTGATCAATATCTCGCTGCTGCCCGGCAGCAAACAGCTTGGCAAACTCGGTCCTTCATCCATCAGGCAGAATAAAACATATATCTACCAGTTAACCTCTTTTTGGATCAATCACTCTCTTTCGTTTTCACCTCCGCTTACCCATTTTTCCTTCTGTGTGCATATCCACTTATCTGCTTCTCTGTAAATGCACAGTCACCGCAGTAGTGTTTCAAACCAAAGACCCCACTGAAGGGTGCTCTCACCTCTTGTCAATGTTTGGTGTCTAGATGCTAGCTGGTAACACAGCTCTTCTAGCACCACTGTGGCAAGAGGAGAGAACCTGTCTCTGAGGCTCCTGAGGCTTGAGAAGAAAAAACACGTTAAGACATTACAACTCTCAGGCTATAAACTGGTCACGCCGTTTACTGATAGCCATAGGGTCCATACGTGGGGAACACTGTGAACCCGGAGGAGCAGTTGAGGTCCATAGCTGATGACATAGCTCACTCAAACTTTTCACAGAAAGGAATTAGGGGGCCCTCTGCCCAAGTCGCTATAGACCCGAGCACTGTCTCTCGTGAAGCACATACTCCTGCGCCAATCGAGCGAAAGGACTCCGGCAGGGGTTTACCCCAAGGAACCAGTCCCAGTAAGAGTAGATTCCTTTCTGGGTGTACCACGCCAAAACCTGACCGCCCTCACGCTGCTACATAATATTAAACCACCTTTACAGTCGTGCCTGCACCTCCAGGACACCCACTGAATCCACTAAATGATAATTTTCTATTCATCTTTTGATTTTTATCCTCTGAACATAACGTAACATCACTGAGTGCATAACTGTGTACTTACAGGTATTCGTAATTGCCTAATCACCAGACGAGTCATAAAAGGGATAGCATAACCCTCAGAGCCCAGCTACATACTCTGGTGAGCCAGGGCCAGACGCCCACAGGGTGCAACCATGTCGGCCCATACGGCCCCCTTAAAAACTTCTTTGTTAAGGAGATTCCATTTCTCTGGTCTAGAGAGATACTGGGCCTGTACATCTGCCTTCATTTTTCCTTGTTGAGTGTATTGGGCATAAAACATACCTAGGAGAATCTCACAAGGATTTTTATCACGTAAATAACAAGAGCGGAAAAAAAAGTTACAAAAAAAATTGAAAAAACTGACAACTCACATTAAGACAGTGCAGATAAACACAGACACATCGCACGTGCACTCACACACACATGTGCACACACATGCATGCACACACATGTGTGCACGCACACGCATGCGTGCACATACACACAGAGCTGAATGACACGACGATGAAGTAACAACCGCAAGGCTAGACACGACAGATGAACTGTTGGTTTCAATCATATGGAAAAAGTGAAGAAGAAAGAAAAGAAGAAGAAGGAAAAAAAATATCAAGGACAACACAACTAAGGGAGCACAGATGGAGACTAAATTTCGCACAAGACTGGAAGACACAACGTTGACGGCACAGAAGAACACAATAGTTTTTCTTAGACAAGCTTGGTGCTGCATTTTGGGAGCTGATGTCTGCTCCCATCATCAGGCGGACTAAAAGTGAAAACTGGAAACATAAGGTTGCCTATTATAGCACAGACCTCTTCTTGCACAGCCAATGGCAGTCAGCTCTGCCCTGATTGGCTGCACACCTCAGAGTGTTTTTATAGGCTATTGTCCTCGTTTGATGATTGTTTCACTTTCATTTTATGATATAATTTATGATATAATTTAATTAAAAAAGAAACAAAATTGTATTGTGAAACAACCATTGCATGAGGACAAGAGCCTATATGAACCACTCTTTCCAATAAATATTGTAATGAATTGAAGTTTTAGTCATAACGGATTTTTTATTATTCCGGTGAATAGTGGGTATCATTGAATAAAACTGGTGCACGGCCAATTAGAACAAAGCTTGCCTACCATTATGTCAGCTCTCGAAATGCTGCATCAAGCTCATCTAAGAAAACTTTGGGGAGACCGGGGAGACTTGATACACTCCACCAAATTCATTACTCAATGGTTGGATTCAGCTGTAACTCATGTCAAATATTTTATTAGTTTCCCTCCATTTTCTACTGATGTTTAGAACACTCAACAGCACATGGTGTGAAATTTATTCGGAAAAATTGTTCTGCCAACTTCAAAGTAAGTATTTTTCTTTTATAAAAATGTGTCTCACTTACCTAATTTATATATTTTAACTGAACTAACGTGTTATATTTGAAGATTCACATAAAATGTACATATGCTTCAGAAGATTCAGCGCTTTTAGGTTAGGTTTGCTAGATTTTTTTAAACATTTTGTGAGAATAGGGAGACTTGATACACTTTAATACAGTGTATCACGTCTCCCTTTGTTGTAATTCTTTTTTAAACCTTTCATAATATATATTTCTCTAAATATTTATCTTTATTTATAACAAATACTGTTGTTTTGCTTGGCCTAATTGTATAAAAAGTTTCTTTAACCTATGGTAATAGTGTCAGATTTGAATTTAATAGAGCTATGTAACTTTTAGGCCATGCACTTTCATTTCACATGCAACAGCTTGAGTGGGTCGATTTAACCCCCATATAACCACAAATAATTATGGAAGCTATGCTGAAATCGGTTCTCTATGTTAGTCCTTGCTATAGTAGGCCTAGCCTGATTCTAACAGTTATTCTTTATCTCTTTACAGATGCCGATGTTCTACAAGCCTAAGCCTACTACCAATGTACGAAAGATGGTGTTGGACTGTGGAAAGCTGCACTTAAGTACGAGATTGACAAAATGACACTGCTGCGGTATGTAATTTAATCAATACACACAGACACATCTTTAATGACGTTTGAACCAAACTACCGGCAAACACAGGTATTTACAAAACAAGAAGCAACCATGCTTGCAGAATATCTGAAATAAGCATCACGTTTGCACCATGGCTTAAACACATTAGCCTGCCGTACGTTAGCTTTTGATTTTGCATCACGAAATGCAAAGTAATATCCTAAAAGCTGGGATGAGAATCAGTCACCGTTGTTGACTGGTTTTGTTCTTTTGTAAAAAGAAATCCGTCACTCTTGGTAAAAAAAACCTTGGGGCTGCAAGTATTGCATGGAATTCAAGTTTCAATGCTGTTAAAGTAGGCACTTTTTTTGATAACTTACAAAATGTCCTTGAGAAACACAAGCTTGGTTCTGAAGATATTTGGAATATAGATGAGGCGGGTGTAACTGTGCATCGCCCTGCCAAAGCAATTTCTGAGCATGGTATAAAACAAGTTGGCCAAACCACATTTCAGGAACGTGGAACTCTGGTTACTGTCTGTAATGGAATTAATGCGATTGGAAATTATATCCCACCTTTTCTGATTTTGCCAAGAGTAAGCGTGAAAGAGTACATGTACAATGGTGCATCTCCCGGCACAATGGGCGTTGGACACCCAAAACATTCAGCCTGGATGACAAAGGAAAATTTCATGCAGTTTTTGGACCATTTTGTAAAACACGTAAAATGTTCTGTTGAAAACAACATTTTTTTGCTTCTAGATAACAGTGAAACACACATTTCACTGGACATCATCGACTTTGCCAAAAAAAAGTGGTGTAATCATTCTTACATTTCCACCTCATATGAGACACGCTCCAACCTTTAGATGTTGCAGTTTATTCATCATTTAAAGGAGCATGTGGCAGTGCATCACAGCAATGGCTGCTGAATCACCCAGGAACTCCTATGACAATTCACAATATAGGTGAAATTGTGGGAGCAGCTTTCCCTTTATCCTTTACGCCAAGAAATATTATTTCTGGTTTTAAGGCGACAGGAATCCACCCATTTAACCATGATATTTTCACTGGTGGAAGATTTTCTTCCAGCATCTATCTACGATAGACAGACCAAACCCAGAGCTTTCTGAAGAAAATCCCTCAGACCAGCAAACTACTACATCAAAAGGTGGCAATAATTTAAATTCGGAGCCTGGAGAATCAAGTGATTGTGGGATGAGAATTTGAAGGGGGAAGAAGTAGAGAATTGTCTTGTGACACCAGAGGATATAGTTCCATGTGCAAAAGGCAGAACCCCGAAAAAGACAACGAAAAGGTGGAAAACTTATTTTAACTGACCCCCCAGTCAAACTTCAATTTGAAGAAGAAATGAAGGTTAGAGAAAATGAAAAGAACAGAAGACAGTAAAATCTCAGTTTAAATCAACACACACACACACACACACACACAAAACTTCATTCTTCCAAAAACCAAAAGAAAAGATATAAATCATCAACAGAAGAAGATTGGAAATCTAGTGGGAACTCAAGCAACATCAAACCAGAGTTACTGTCTGAAGAAGAAGCCAACACCATCAGTATTTGAGATTGGGTGCTTGTAGCTTACAGATCAAAAAGAAGTGTCCGTCGATTCGTGGGAGTTATTGAAAACAAACTTACAGTCGATGATTGGAGTGTTAAGTTCGCTCGTCATATTGAAGGCAGTAAGTTTAAATGACCAGGTTGTGAAGACATCAGTGCGATTGATGATGAACAAATTGAAAAGCAACTATCACCACCCAAGTTTGAAAATAAAAATGATAGACTCACATGTTTTATTTTCAAAGAAAAATTTGCATGACCCTGTGTTGAATAAGAGCAAACCTAACATAATTTGTCTGATGAAATTGGGCCTAATCATTGCCTACAAACTTGTTTTACCTAGGCCTAGCGGTTTTTGAACTTGTAAATATAACTTTTGTTTAATTCTTGAAAATTGTTAATTTTCATACCCATTTGTACATTGTATCAAGTCTACTCTTGGAGAGACTTGATACACTTTGCAAAAACTTAAAAATTTATACATTAAAAATTGAAGGAATAATTTTTAAGGTTTAAAACATTTGTACATGGTGGAGTAAATGTTCTTTTATCAAACAAACATGTTTAGAAGTCTTTAGAGTAAATAAAAAATATAGAGAAAAATTATTTTGAAAACTGTATCAAGTGTCCCCGGTCTCGCCTACTGTGTTCTTCTGTACCATCATCGTTGTCTCTTCCAGTCTTGTACAAAATTTTGTCTTCATTTGTGTGTTAATTTGTGCTGTCTTAGTTATGTTTTCCTTGGTTTTTTCACTTTGTCCGTCTAATTGAAACAAACTGTTTGTGTTATCATTGTGTCATCTAGCTTTGTTGCTGTTACTTCGTCATGTCATTCTGTCTTGCGAAAAAGAAATTTGTCTATGCTGTCTTAATTTGGGTTGTCCTTGGTTTAATTTTTTTTTTCTTTAATAATTTGTTCTGAAATGTATATATTTTTTGCTTTTGTTATTTTTCTGACAAAATTCCTTGTGAGATCTACTACACATTTTATTTGTATATTTTGACTACAGCTACTCTTGGCTCGTTTTTTGTGTTTGTTTCATGTCTCGGACTTAGCTTTCTGTAACAACATAGTGTAGCAATGTAGTATGTTCAAAATATTTCACGTAATCATTGTTGAGTCACTCCTTTAGTTTATAAGACTAGCATACTGATCTTGTAGCCAGTGTGATTGATATACGATATATCAGTGATCTTATGTAATATTTATTCCTGGTCACATTTCAGATTTCTTAGCTGTGAAAGATTTTCTTCCCTCCGTTCTATACTGTGAAGACAATTACAAAACACTGTATATGTTCTATGCAGGCCGTCTTGGACACACTGCAGTTTCCACTGCAACATGGCATGGGAAAGCAGTAAAATTAGCTCTGGCTGAAAACATCATTAGTGTATAAGTTAACTAATTTTGTGAAATAAGTATGTTATTCTTACTTGTAAAACTAGTTGGCTTCTCACATGAATTGAACAGATTATAATTTTGATGACAGAACAGGTGATCTATTTCCAATCCCTGGTTATGGAGCACTATTCTGGATTTTTCTTTGCGTCATGGATAAACTGATAAATAATTATTTTATGTTGCAGTGCAGGTCTTATGGGATGTGAAGTACTTCTATAGCCAAGAGCTGGAAATGATGTATTTGACAGCCAAAAGAACTCATAACTCCCCTGTTGATATATATGTCCCAATATCAAGCACAGATAACATCTCTGCAGAATGGATAGACCGAGTTCAGAATACTTTGTGCAAGGGGGAAGGACCAAAAAGGTTTGTATAGACTATGTGTTTATGGTAAAGTGAGTGCTTTTGAAAGCCCTCTCTTTGGAATAATAGGCAATAAATATGCAGTATTTCGACATGTATAGGCCACACATTTTTACAAAAAGAATGACTACATAAAGTGAGGTGCTGCTTATATAGGAAATATTGGCATCTAAAACATTAACATGTACTGTTTTGGGGAATTTTTTTTTATGTGATGGAAAAAAAAGGGGTTGGGGGGGGGGGGAGACAGTTTCCACTCTTACAATTATTTGTTCACTTGCATTCATAAACAAACTAACCTTCATCCCGCACGTGTAAAATGTAAACCTGTTGGAGCTCGGCCGTAAATGCCGTATCTGGGGAAATAATTTCTCTGTTTTACAAGAGAAAGATATCTTACGTAGTTCGCATGCCCGCCATGGCACTAAAAGTGCACATTGATACGGTGCCATTTTGTGTAACATCTTCCCGTGGTTTTACTTTCCCAAATCCTGTTACCATCTGTGGAATAGTAATTGCACTATGTATATTTGTAAACATTGCAACATAATAGGCTACACAAATGTTTTGTAGGGCAGAAATTAAGTAGGAATTTACTATCTTTGTATGGATTCGTAACTTAATAATATTTACAGGAATACAAAAATTCAATGTGGCCTATACTTAAAATATTAATTATCCCAAATTTCTTCATCAAAAACTTTTGGTGCGGCCCATATACACTACAGTATTTTTAATTTTAACGTTAACTTCTGAATATGGTGGAAAATACACGCTGTGTTTATTATCTACATGCCAATATTTACTTAGAAAGGTTGTTACAGGATAAAAAATGACTGAAAGGAAAAAGTAACTAAGGTCTCAAAAATGCTCACTTTACTGTAAATGACCTATAATCAGTATGTCATAACATTGCAGGTATTTTGTTGTGAGAATAATTGATGTATCGTAGCCTGTGTTGTAAGGTGTATGTATAATTTTTTCTTGCATTAGTAGTGTTTTTACACTTTTTTTTTAGTCAATGTAACCAAAACTTAAAATTTGCACATGTGTACTCTGAGAATTATATCCCAAACACAGTTTATAAAAAAAATTTAGGAATTTTAAGTGAAAATCAAACTTTTAAATTAAGCAAATCTATAGATGGTAGCAGCTGTTGGCATAACAGTAGATATGCTGAATCTCACGCATTTATAAAAGTTGTTTTTAGCCTAGTTTCTGAAGGAAAGAAAGGTTTTTGAGATTACTTTCCCGTTGGTGTGTGCGCATGTGATTGCCCTAAAGATACAAATTGTGGACCTGCACGTAATTTTTAAATGGGTATCTGAGGTTCTTAAGCAGCCCGAGAACCTTACACATGTCCTTGGATTGAAAGTCCGCAGATTCGCTTTCTCCTCTACCTTAAATGTGTTTCATGAATATCCTCAATTTTTATAATGTCCTCAGTTTCAATGTGTAGATTTACATGGATAGCTCATGTGTGTGACCGCCAGATTGTGTTCTTTTTTTCACACACTTTACACATTACACTGTTACACGAGTTCTGCATGTGAGGACATTCAACACACATTTCATTCAAAACACTTTTAGAGGACATGTAGGAAGAATCTGACTGTCATTGAGAAGTGGTACAGATTAATTTTTTTTGTAAATAGAATACATGTTTACAAGTTTAGGAAATAGTTTTGATTGCGTTATTGTAATCATGTCTCTTAAAATTAATATATAGAGTTGTAATGAGCATCAGCAGTTAATGGATTTAATGAATTATTATGACATCTTAAATTCATTGAAAGTTTCATATCTAGTGTTAACTGCATTAAGTATTGCATTTAAGTTCCAGGTATCTAAAGCAATAAATAATTGACACAGAGAGCTCAAGTAGGTAGGTTTATTTCCTTTACAATAATTTTTATTACTACAATACATGTAAAACTATTTGTGTCTCGTGACTTACAGACAGTACATTTACAGTTTTACGCAAGAGTTTCATTCTCTTTCTATTTCCGCAAACGTAATTTCATAAACAAATTATACAAGGTGGTGTTGCACTATCTCCTAACATCAACGGAAGCTGCTACGCATTGACAGGTGAAGGCAACCTTTTCCTAGGCTATGAGGTAGGTAAACGAAGTGTTATTAAAATAGCTTAAACTTGACTACCCTACTATGCTTGCACTGAAGTGTTTGTGTGTTTAACGACGTAGACTGCAGGAGTCTTTGACACTGGGGTGCAGTGAAGAGAGGCGTGATACTGGTAAGAATCTTCGGCACCAGGAGTGTGGTGAAGAGAAGGTAGCTGATAGTTCTTTCGGCACGAGCGTGAGGTGAAGGAACAGAACAGACTGGCCCTGGTATTTATACTCTTCTTGGGCTCTCCCTTGGTAGGTTGTGGAGGGGGTGGCAGCTGTGAAGTAGCGTTTGATCCTCTGGGCATGTTATGTCACCGGCCGGTGCTGGATCCAAGTTGCATGCCGCGATTGTACTAGTGGTACCATTTGGTGGTGCGCTTTAGTACTTGGAGGATCTTGACACACAGTCTCGGTGAACAGTACAAGTCTGGCGTGGAGCGTCCCTCTTTTGCCTTTGGTAGACAGTACAATCTCAGTGGCTTATAAAGTGCAGGATCCAAGCAGACTCCTTGCAAACGTGCAGCTAAGTGATGCCCACTGATAAGTAGAAGTTGTTTTAATAATGATGAAAAGACGTTATGCATCAACATCATATGGTGAAAGAGAAATTATACATTGCTATTGGTATCTGGTATCAAGGGTAAAATATACATTACGTACCAGACACAAAAGTAAGTCGAATGTTGCATATATATTTTTAATTTATTCATTTCTGTTGGTATCTAAACAATTATTTAAAATGTTAGTTTGGACACACAAAATTCTGTAGTCCATTTATTTACTCCTTATGTGCAGTTTTTAAAAATAAATATAATATGCAAGCACACAGTTTGTGCTTTATTGAGTTTTCAGTTTGCATTGAATTTGCTGTTCTGCTTTAGTTGTAGCAATGAGGGGGACACTTAATAAATGTGATAGTACAACTAGACACTTTTTTCAGATCAGCGACCTTAAGCAGAGGAAAAAGTTCTGTGCTGATAATAACACACATTACTTGTTCCACAGTGTTACACCAAACAGCAGTGTGGAGGCTACAGTGGTATACGTAGTAGTCAGACTACCTGTCTTGCACCATTGTGAACAGGATTTTATTCCTTGCAGTCACCTGGATTTTTGCTTGTGAGTAAACCTGGCAGACATTGCTTTTGGTGGCAGGTTTTTTCTAGTTACTTCAGTTTACCCTGCTGATCCATCTTCACCTCATTTCATCACCTTCTTAGGTGCTCAAAATGCCTTTCTGTTTAGAGGAGTGTGTACTAAAATATATTTTCTGTGAATTTGTTGATGGTGTTTTGCCAGAAAAGAAAAAAGAAACACTCCACGCATTGCATGTTGGAACAAGACGGAAAGAGGGAGGGGGGGGGGGGGGTGGTGGTGGTGGTGGTTTGTGTGTGTTTTTTTTTTGCCCATATCACTCCCTCACTTCTTTAGCTTGAAATCACAGCTGTATACTACCGTTAAACAGAACCAAAACTGCTCAACTCGAATAGCCGTTTTGAAAGGACGAGGACTGGTCTATTGATGAATAGGTATTTGTGAACAATCTTTGTAGATAAATGAATTCGGGGTTAAAGGAATTTACTGTTTTGCAAGCAATGCTGGTCCTTAAAAAATATTTCTTGTTTCAGTATTGTGTTGGCTGTGAAAGATCGTCATTCAGCAGTGGTGTATCATCGAGTGACAGAAGGTTTGGTGGCACCAGACTCTCCAAACACAGCAAAACAAAGAAAACAAAAAGAAGCTCGCTGCACAGCAGTTGAGGGGCAGTTGCAAGCACGTCGCTTTGAATTGTTTAAAAAGGCAACAGAAGTGTCTGAAAGTTGAACCACTAGTATGCCTGTTGGAAAGTTGGGAAAATACTACAGACCTCTTCTATGTCATGTATATCTTGAAAATGGCGATAACAGGTTTTGCACAATACTTTTATTATTTAGGTTGGGCTGTACATTTCAGTGGTAAAATAATTTGGTGGTAATCAAACGGTTTGGTCAACTGGATTCAAAGAAAATTTCTGTTTATGACTTAAACAACAGCAAGCCAAACAAGAGCAGGAAAAATGTCGTTATAAACTCTTGGATATTTACTATTATGTACACTCAACCTTATTTCATGTGCATCATACATAATATAATTTGATCAACACAGAAACTTGTTTTGTACATTGGTATTGAAACTATACTTTAATATGTATATTTGTGGTATATCTAAGATACACATAGTTTACATTCAAAAACATAATCCTTACATTTTGGAATACTTAATTTCACTATATGGAAATTTACTCTTCTAATTTTTACTTAAATTTAAAAATCTTTAGAAAAGCCATACTAGTAACTAGCATTATTGGGGACACATCATTTTTCTTTATTTTTTAAACAGTGGAGGCCAAACTGATATATTATACGTGGACAACTACAGCTTTCTTCAAAGATGGGTGACATGAATAAGTTACTAACAATTACCACTCACTAATCAATACATAGAACTTTTTTGACACATGTTTCCTATACAATACATGAGTAGATAATTAAAACGGATGGTTTGTATAGGTATTATTATACAGTGCTTTTCACTACACAAAGACAGTACGAAGGGTATAAAAGATAATGTAGCATTGCGTTCAGGGTTTTATTGCTTTTTTTTCTTTCTCCAAAAATGATTTTTCAGGTTCACTTTTTGGTCAAATTTCGCCGTTTATTTTGTCACCGAGTGTATTTCGTCCAAATTTTTCCTTTCATGCCACGGTTTAGAAGTAAGGGCTTTATCAGTTTTAATGCGAGACTGTAATACGAATGCCATCTGTACTGCGTGGCACTTTCGGTTCCCAGCGAGGGGACAAAACTTTTGAGATTAAAGCCATTCCCCCCCCCCCCCCCCCCCCCCCCCCCCCCCCTTAATTCTCATACCATCAGCACTTTTCTCTTTCCACGCAGTAGCATGCGATCATGAACAGCCAATAGGAAGCCACGAGCCCCGGCCAAGTGTGTATTTTTAGCTTTTGTCAGAGAGTGGGGGGTTAGCTGCGCCGGGGTGCGCGTGGCTAGCCCTGTACTTTGCCGCATTATTACAACCACCACCGAGGTGTAAAGAGTGAAACGAATTTCGCCTGCGCCCACAAGCGCTGCCGACCAGAACTTTTTTCAACTTAAATCTTTCTTCATTAACAACTACTTTTGGACTACAGCAACTAATCATCTTTTAAATTCTTTGCCGTGGGTGTAGGAGGTCGTTACATGCTGGGGGGAGGGAAGGTATCCTTCTCCTCTCCCCCATCTTTGTTATGTTTCCTCGCTACTCGAGAGGTATTTTTCAACTTAATGCGACTGCTGCTGTGACTTTGTACCTGTGTGAACGTAGAGAAGAAGAGTGATGTGATAATTCGTCATGCTGATGTGTTCTCGACCGTTGAGAATAAAGGTTAAGATTCAACATGAAAAATTCATCTTTTATTTCCACTACAAATATTAGCAGTGCGCCTTTTACTAAATGATGCTAGCCGGAGCCCAACTTTTTATTTGAAGGAAGTGTACAACTTGTTTGGAGTGTAGCGAGTTGATGCTATGCTTTAATGTGGACTTCTATATTTGTTGTGGTAAGGAGATGACTTACAAATGCAAATAACAACAATACAAGCAATCATAATAAACTTTAGTAAGGAAATAATTAAAATGAGAATGATGTTTTCAAGTTTGTCTCAGAGCTTTTGTTTTGTGATGTCTTGTCGAATATTCAACAGTACCCAAGTACACCTTTATGCAACACTCTTTGACTCACATCTACAACACACCTGAAGACTCATAAATGTAGCTGCATGTGTGTGTATTAGTGGATGCTGTAATACATAATGCATTGACCCAAGTGTAAAGATGTGTATTTGCTGTAGAACCAGTTAGGCTTAGAAAATCTCCACTCTGGTTTCTCCCCCCTACAGGTTTACTGCCACTTGTGAATTAAAAACTGAAAATAATAGGAACAAACAACACTGACATGCAGACACTTTGGAGTATTGGGTGTAACAAATACCTTGTGAAGAAAACGCTAGTTGTAGATACCATTAATTTTTAATATTCATTAAAATTGTGAGAAATGATGGGAAATTCAAACATAGGCAATGTCTTGCAAAAGTCGTTTGGGTACCAGTCAGTAGAACAATAGGCTCATTTTAGTTCTAGGGTTCTCTTTCAGTAGTGATCCTCCAAATTGAAATTTATAACAATTACTATAAAGTTGAAAAATCTGAAATATACACAAAATAATTCTCTGTAAATTTTAATCCACATAAACTTCCTTGGCTGAGCAAATATTAGAAAGACTCCACAACAGTGTTCAGTTTTAAATGTGTCGCACACAATTTTTTTTTTTTCCAGTACTTTTTCGATTACAACATTTAGTTTTTAAACTATTGTCCATTCCCGATTGGAAGCGACTTATGAAAATCAACCTTTGAAAAACACTCGAGTCACAATATGTCAACTTGTTTTTTTTCCCCCTTCAAAAACCTGTATTCCACAAATATATAACACTATGGTTAACTTTAGAATCCTGTATTATTGAATAAAATTCAACTTTACCTTAATATCTTCTATAGCTTGTAATATTTATTTGTTTTTAAAAATGAATTTACAACAGTGAGAGCTGTGACGTGTTGGCAATGACCGGTGTGAAATAGTTCATGGTAAAAATATAATTTTAACCTAGTTTTTTATAATACAATCTGCAAATTAAACTGTCTGTTTAAATACTTATATGTTGCCATCAGGGCTACCTATCATTTTTACAGTTTAAAATAACAGCGGAAAATATAGTGCGTAGTCCATAATGATACGGTGTTGTTTTATCGAGCGGGTAAGCATCTGAAAAATTCTGTTGGGCGAGGCTTGTTGCTTTCTCTCTATTTCTTAGTCTCTTTCAAACTAGGGAAATTTCACTTCGCTAGTAATATGCGAAATTATCCATGTTTTCAACTGTAGCATATTTCATACTTATTACAACAAAATAACGATTTTTGAATTTGTAATTTACAATGGCGGGGCAGTTACAAAGTGAAGTTGGCAGTCGTGGCGAGCCATGACGTGTGTTATTGCATCCGTAAGATCTTTTTTTAATACATAGCTGTACAAAGATATTGGACAAGTAAAATTACAGTCTACAAAGTTTGTACACTGGACATAGTAAACACACACACACGTCATGACCTGTCCGACTACACATACATGTATCACATCTTTTCGTCATAATTTGGCCAATTCTCCTTCAACCTGCTGTAGGGCATTGTTTTGCTGGAACAAGGAAACGAGAAAAACTGGAAGAAATGCATACAAAGATATGTTATGCAATAAGTTCTTAATTTTTGTAGTTTAGATATTCACCTATGCTATAAAACGTTAGTTTAGAAACAATTCTCTCGGCTGTTTTTAAGAGAGTTTTTGGTTAGAGCAAAATTTTTGAAGGTGGTGTGGTATCTTATTGAAAAGTTGGCTACCAAGGTAGGCTGGCCCTTACTGGACAAGTTTTAAGTTAACTGAAGCCACATGTGATTATTATTTTTTTTTTTTTTTTTTTTTTTTTTTCTCTAGTGTCATACTTATGGAAGGACTCATTTTTCTGATATAAATGGCTGTTTTTGGATATGAATGTAAGTACTGAAAAAATGTAATCACATGCAAATGTTAAAATCTCTGAGCTCTTCACGAGTCTGACTTTCTTTTGCTATTGATTATTCTTACAGCTCTTTTGTATGTGAAACACTTTTTTGCTGTCAGTGGAACTACCCCAAAAAGTTATACCATAACACATGATTAAAAAAACAGCAAAAAATGGCATATTTTCATTCCAAGACCTCTGCAACACTCCATAGGGTGAAACATACGCAATGTGAGATTTACAGTTAAGTAAGTACTTAAGGTTAAGAAACTTAATCACTGCTGTTTTATTAACTTTGCCTCTGTTGGTGCTAACATATGAATTAATGTTTTTCTCTGTTCTTAGTGAGGAAATTCGTAAGATAAGTTTTATCTAGGTTGAGATTTAATTTGTTTGCAATAAACCATGCAGTTAGCTCTGTAAATGCTGTGTCCGTTATTTTTGTGTAAGATCAGTTACAGAGTCTCCGGAGACTAAGATGCTAGTATCATCTGCAAATAAAGTATAAACTAGGAAGAGTACGGGGCCTAATATTGATCCTTGTGGGATTCCATGCTTGATTTTTCCTGGTTCTGAGTAACATGAAGTAGTTTTTCCTTTGATCCGCATTGGTTGTCTGAAAGGTATGAACTTATTAGTTTATTTGGTTTACCTGAGACTCCATAAAACTTTAATTTTTCTATAAGTATGTTGTGATTTACACAGTCAAATGCTTTAGTGAGGTCGCAAAATATTCCATTAAATGACATCTTTTATCAAGTGCATTAAGAATGCTATTTGTTAGTTTGAAAATTGCATCATTTGTTGATGTGTTTTTCCTAAAGCCAAACTGGAAAGTTGGCAAGATTTTGTGATTCTCAAAATGTTGCAGCAACCTCCTGAAAATTAGTTTTAAAAAGGATGTAAGAAGTGAGATGAGTTTATAAGTGTTTGCTACGGTCTTGTCTCCTTTATTGAACAATGGTGTTACCATAGCCCATTGGAGTCTGTCTGGAAACAATCCTGTATTGAAGATGTGGCTTAATGGAACACTGAACTCAAAAGCACATTGCTTTAATAACCTACAGAGGCTAACCAGTATGTACAAAATATTGCGTCTATTCAGTAATGAAACTGAAATACAAGTAACCTTTCATTCAGCACTGCTAAATGAAAATGCTTCTACCAGACATTTTAAGTTGCAGGAACACTGGATGACTTGCTGCTTCATGCATCTTTGCCCAAAAGATATTCTGAAACATCATTATTGGCAATTTTCTTGTACTCGTCGTGTTTACTTAAGTTACTAGTTGTGTGACTAACCCACCTTGTGAAATTTTTGCATCAACTGAAAAATAATTCCACACATAGCTAGGCATTTTTTTCACATTGAAAAGTTTAACACTACCCACTTGCACACTTTTAGAAAAACAGACGGAAATTTTTGCTAATGTAAACACAAAAAAAAAATTGCTTTAAATTTCTACCACCACAGAAAGGAAAATGTCACAAACGGGAAATATGTTTGGTACGAAAAATGTACCTGTTCTTTATCTATACATTAACTTTTTTTCTTATCCCTGTGATATTTTAATGGATAATTTTTTATTGTCACATTTTGAACTAGTTGAAAGAAAAAATTCCCATTAAAAAATGCTGTCATCAGTGTGGCAACCTTGCACAGTGAATCAGCCATGAAAATATGGCACCGCTGCTGCCTACTGTTTACATTCCACACACTACTAACATGGCTGCTGATGTACAAAATGTGGTGCTTTCCCACATAACACAGTTTGCATGTAAATAAATCAGTCTCCATCTCGCATATATGCAGTGTGACAGTTGCTTAAATTTGTGGGCGTACATACAGGATATGTAATTTACAATGTCAAATCCTGCATTGGAACAATTCCTGGTTACAGTGCGTATCGAGTTTAGTATGCCATGGCGACGTGGTAAAACGATAAAAGCAGATAACAGTGATTGAGAGTGCATTGAAAATTAATTCAAGTTTTATCATACATTTGATAAGTATGAATGTGTTGACCATACATTTATGGTAATCTCATATAATATGACGCCTAGTGTGTCGTGGCTTCGTTTACAATACATCATCTTAGTCCGTGGGTCAGCGTGATGATGAGCAAGTATGTAATTGGAAAATTAAAGAAAAACCGTTATAACCATAGAAAACTTAATAGAGTTTAATGTTTTAAGTGCACATAGGCCGCTTATAAGGTACAGTAAAACCCCTGTATTATGACCACCTCTCTATTACGACACAATCCCGAGGAACCGTGAAAAGTTTGGGTCAAAGAAGTCGCAAATTTGAGGCAAATCTAAAAATAGATACCTCCCATTCTCAGCTGTCAGCGCCAGTCAATGCTCCCCCCCCCCCCTTTCCCCTCAAGCATTGGCATGATTTCTGTGTGCGTGCGGCAGCTGTCATTTTTGTCATAGTTATCTCTCGCTTGTTCGTGGATACAGTACTCTGCGATAAACACCACATGCATCCTGCTGTGTGTTTGTATTAACTGTAGCTGCATATTTCTTGTAATGTTTGAGAGAGAACTACCGTGGTTACCTGCATATTTAACACACTTTAAATACTGTTTTGTAAGTTAGAAATCAGGGGGGCATTAATGATGCATTTTTAAATTTCTTGGTTTCTTAATAAATAATAGAGTACAGAAATTATGCGAGGCCATAAAACATGCAGGTAAATACAGTAGTATGTCAAGGATAGTCTGGGTTTCACACTGAAACACCCAGTATTCAGTTACGACCATACGAAACTTAAGTGTTGGAAAAACTGTATTTTTCTGTTGGTATGCGGATTATCTGCGATTTTGGGTTGTCCGTGGCAATCGTCCCCTCCATTATCGTGGATAATTGAGAGTCCACTGTATAAGACATTTTTCCCCCCACCCCTATTTGCCTTTCGGGGCAGGCGTATGTGCCGTTTTAAATACTGCATTACATTTATTTCAAAACGTTTTCAATTAAGACATTTAGTTTTTAAACTGTATCCCTACGTATTCTTTTTTAATGTAACATTTAAAAAAAATTATGTCACTATATTTTGTCTCTTAAGTATGCCTTTATGATTTTTGCAATATGCGTTATTAATTTATTTATGTCTCACTATTGAACTATTTCGAAAACAATTCTAAATATTTTGATCAGTTACTGTGTGTATTATTTTTTTTTTTTCTCTCTCTCTCTCTCTCTCTCCCTCTGCTAATTAACTTTATTTTAATTTTTGTCAATATTCAAGTTAATTGCCTACCTTTCGAGTTTTTTTATCAAATGACTTTACATTTATTATGGCAATTATTGGTACTGATGCACAACATCTTTCACAATATTAATAAACGACTGCTACTCATCAGTGCAAGTACATCCCTGGCAGTTGTCTACAGAGTTGAGTTGTCACCACCTACAAGATTGTTGCATCTACTGGGCCGGGACAGACGTCCCAATAATAATATTTATTTTCGTCCAATGAGCCACCGGACCATGCAAGAGGCCCGTGACAAGTACAGCAGTGTGCCGCCACAAGTAAGATGACTAGATCCCACTGCTCTCCACTACACCGCTTGCACCAAGGATCTGGGTGCTGGGCTTGCGCCTGCTAACCCCTTTTCCAGACACGCTATGCCAGTGAAGGAAGGGATGTCAGAGGAGTATTAAAGGAGATGTGTCCCGCCCTCCGGATTGTCAGTTCTGGACCTAGTCTTCTGACTCCTGAGCTCTCACTGCTCCAGCTATTGGCGCCGAGGCTCGCATCTCTCCAGTTATTTCACAGCTCTCTCATGGAGCCAAAAATCCTTTCCAACCTACACAGAAGGAAGAACCAGTAGCGTTACCAGCAACACACTGAGACACGTCAGTCCTTTACAGATGGAGAGTAGAGCTCGCTCTAAGGTTTTATTAAACTACAAGCATCAACTACTGCCTCTTCCCATAGCTTTGCATGTGGTGTCTTTCCCTGTTAATGCTAAGGTATAGTGTTAACCTTTCGCCAAGCCCATGTGGATTAGGAGGTAGTACTTCCACCATCTTTGTTTATTACCTTAATGGTAAATAAACACTGATCGCGTGAGTATCACTCCAACCTCCCCCCTCTTATTATCGGAGCTGACTGAGCCAGCAGGAGACTGGGTTTGCTTGTTCCAAATTGCACTCACAACACACCACACATCCCTGGAAGGCCACATATTCCTTCCCCGTACAGTGAACTTGCGGGGCGGTCTGGACGTAGCTGTCTTTTTCTGTTGCGTGCAAATAGGCATTCTCACTCTTTGCGTTGTGCAGGTCTGCCAGGCTACGAGTAGACTTGGCATCTTCTTTTCGTTGTTTTAGGTTAGTATCGCGAGGGGTATCCGGTGACAGTATTTGCAGCCTTTGTATTTTAAAGTGTGCCGCCCTACGGTATAAGCTGATGGCTTGGGTACATACAAAAAGCAATTAGAAAGTTGAACTTGCGGAAAGAAATGCAAGAAATTGGGATGGCAAATGGGAAAAATTTGTTCTTGGAAAGAACAAAATAATGATTGCAACTACTATTAAATAAACAAAAAAAATGTTGCCAAAAGCCTCACTCGTAAAGGCATTTTAGCCAGCTATCCTTCTGTGGCCGCCTGTTGCGGAAAATAAAACTACCTCTACCTGTGACGTTGCTACGTGTCACACTGCAGGATTATTTGTGTAGTAAGAAGCTAAGGGGTTTAGTCAAACTGAGAGCTACCATGATCTCAGCCAACTGGCTAAGATTTGCAGAATAAGTGGGTGGCAAGTGAAGTTAACTATCAAACAATGTGTACATACACCACCGTACACATAAAAGAGATAGTGCCTGGAAGAATACACTTAAAACAAACAAGACATTCTACATATTCTACAATTTCTACCACAAACTTACTTTGGTTTAGACTGTCTCTATTGTGTTTGCGATCGCTTGAGGGATTCTACACAATGCAAACTATGATAATTAGATGAAAAATACTTGTGATTATTTCCAACATAATCGGAATACTTGAAATTTGTTGAAGTGATTCTTCACAAAACAAAATATTTATGAAAAGTATCAAAATTATGTACAACCGTAAATTGAACTTCAAATTGCTTTAGAAAATAGATAATTGATTTTACATAATGACGTATGCCAGATACTGTGTCAATGAGGAGCACTCTATGGCTGACTACGCTCCAACTGAAAGTGCCAAGCACGGGGCGAAATCATTCATTAGCTGGCCGAGGCTTGAAAATAATAAATGAAAAAGAATTCCTGCAATGGTTAATCATCAACAATTATTAAATTCCATGTCTGAAATTACATTTTTCCACAGACGAGTAAGAATGAGTGTGCAGTCGCCTTCCAAATGAAGATAAGAAAATAATTATTTGAAATTCTACTAAGCTACCCTAGAGATAGCACCACCCCTGTGACCTGACGTCACGACTTGCCTGCCTCAGTCCGGGGCACATGAAAATGTCATCACCTCCATCAGGGGTGATAAGAAATTGAGCGGCGCTCCTGCAGCAGATAAACCAGCCCGTGTGTGGAAAGACTACTCCCCCCCCCCCCCCCGGGGAATCGCTGACACTGGGTGATTTTCATATAAATAGATGCCGGGCTCACTGGCTGCATAGGTTCGCGAGCTTTCCTACAGTCTGTGGAAGACTCTCTCCTCTGTAGCCCAACCAGGCTCGAATCTCTACCTCCGGCCAGCAGCTTGAACAAAGCTTCCTTCTGCTGACAGCACTCCTTGTACACAATCTCCTCTACCTCGACTCCAGTGGTAGCAGATCGTAGTGCGATACCATCCCCTGAATAGCACCCCGTTAATAACTCACGCTGTCAACAGCGTACATTTCCATTTGGCTTAGCCTTTAATTATTTTTATAATCAATTTTCTCCCAGGCTTGCCTTCACCAGTTGAACATTATCATCAATTGGTAATTTGTTCCAACGTAGCTTACTGTTAGGAGTGAAATTATTTAGCTTTTAGCTTGTACCTCATTAGCTGGGATTTTCTGCCATTCTTCTATTTATGTCATAATAAATATTACAATTTATTTTAAACCTGTGCTGTCGTCTACCTTAATTGTTAGTTTAGATACCTTCGTCATTTCCTTTTGCTTAAATTTCAGTGCGTTGTGTTTTAACTTGGTTCAGATCACATGCGCACTAGCTTTTTTTTTTCACTTAAATTATTTGCTTCTTGCTCAGCAGTGCAGTTAACTGAATATTTTGAGGAAAAGAGGCCTGATAAAGGTCCACTCACTAAGACTTTGGTGCAACCGCCGCAGTCAAGGGTCGTAGGTCTAATTGCGAGGGTTGACTAGCCAACAGCAGGTCCACGGGTGTCATGGGAATTTCGCCCCACCCTGAGCTGTTGCCTACCAACCTCGTAGCCAGTCCTTTTTCTAAGCTTCTCTCTTACTCTTTTTTAATGAGTAGACCACACAGCGATTAGGAAGCCGTCAGAGGAGACATGAAAGACGCTATTACCCAAGCTCATTTAAACCAAATAGTACAGGATTAAAATCTCAGTGCGTTAATCTCATCAGAACCCCCGCCTATGAAACCCTGGACTTCAGCGTAATTATTCCTTCGGATTGCGAGGCACTGCTGAAACAAGTGGTTAGGGTAGTGTCCTCCAGAAGATATTGTTGAGCTTGAAGAAACTACATCAGGTTGCATAGAATCACACCCTGACATAGCGAGTATTAGACCTGTCGAGCTGCATGTACTCCTACCCTCTGAACGGACCAGTGTAGTTAAGTTATCAGGTAAAGCCATTCGGGTTCGACACCCGGAAACTAAGACACTCCCCAGTTACTGTATCGTGACATTAGCTTTGGGGAAATTCATAATGGTTCGCATCCCAATCAAACTCCCTTCAGGTACTACTGTCTCAAAGACCCCTGCCAATTTCGTAACCGCTTGACAACCAACGAGGTTGCGGCGGATTAACCCAGTAAACACCAGCCAGAGCGCCATCATAACATCCACTCATTATAGTATCTCCGACTGAGCATTCAGTTCATCAAGACTGCTGGCATCTCAGCTAGTGACGACACTCGTGGTCAGGTGGACAAGACTGCCCGGGAGGGACAGCTTGACCCTACGAATAACCTTGGGGTTGAACTCCCCTCTGCTTAGTCAATCCAGTGAGGGCAGCCAAAATGCTAACATACCACAATGGCAACGGAAAGCGAGAAAACCCGAGCACCAGAGAATAGCGAGAGGACCACCTCAGCCGGAAATGTCACACGTGTCAACAATCCTAAGGAAATGTCTAGCCATTTTCCCGAGGTAATTCTATACAAAGCAAACTGAAATTTTAACAATCCTAAGGAAATGTCTAACCATTTTCCCGAGGTAATTCTATACAAAGCAAACTGAAATTTTAGAGTCTTTAAAATTGCTGTCAACAACACTTACAAATGTTTGACAATGTCCATTGTCTTTTCAACAAGAACTCCAGACTTCAAATGTTTTTACACGTGTGATGTATTCTTAGCACAGGTTACGTGACACTGGCACTAGAGGTGTCCAAAGTATTCAAGTAAAACTTCATGAATGGCACTGGGTAGACGTTAGACTGCACTGGCAAGTTACTTAATTTCACCGAGATTAGTGGTTGGAATTTTAACAGCTGACATGGCTGTAAGAAGGCAGGTTAGGTTAGAGCATTGCACAAGTTAATTACATAACTGCAATGATCATTGAATTATGTACCATTGCAGTACGTGTTTACTGGTTTAGAAAAAGAGGAATAGAGTATTGACTGCTATCCAAATTTAAGTCTGTTCGTGCGTGGTACATTCACTCAAGGTTTTGCTCTTCTTTTTCTGTGGCCACCCCCGCTTATGTAATGCTGCATTCTGTGCATACGACCAGGTGAAGCAGACGGTGGGCCTCCAGGAAGTCTTCTCGATACTTGCCTGGCAGAGGACAGGGTGGCTGCACTTATGGAGGGTGACCATCGTGGAAGGACTGTCCCTGGCAATGGTCGTAAACTGATCATCTGCCGGAGGCCAATTGGTGGCCGCTTCATCATGCTGGGCTGCTGCGTGGGCGGCCAATGGAGGTGTTGGTGCAGTGGTGATACCACCTCCTCGGCTGCAGATGCCGGAGCTTAAGTCCAGGGGTGACCTCTAGCTCGATGGCAGGTTCACGGACCATCTGGGGCAGGCTTGTCGACTGGCCATCTGTGCTGCCCCTCCGGCTGGTGGTCCCAGAGACAGAGGTCGACAATTGGCACTGGTCAGTTGCTCCTTCCCTCGTCCACGAAGCTGCGCAGGCGAATTGGCCTCCGCATCGGATGACACCAAAGGTCGACACGGGATCCCCTTCGCATTGGCACTGGTTGGTTGCTCCTTCTCTCGTCCAGGAAATCCGCATCGGATGACACAAATATCATCATCCGCATCGGATGACACAAAGACCACTTCAGTCATGTGGGGCAGTGGATGGGCCTCTTGGCCTACCCTTCTGACTGAGGATGCCAGAGTCAAGAGGCCCAGTAAGGACCTCAGACTTGACAGCATCGGCACTGGGTGGCACCAGAACCCGGATGCTGACGGCCTCTGTGCTGGGAGGCATCGTGGCCAGTAGGGCGACCATGCAGTCTATGTAGATTGCGGCTGATGGTACCAGCTGAACGATGGCCTTGAGGAAGTCCTAGTGTTGGCTGGCAGTTCTGGTAGGTGCCTCGCTCGCGGGAGATGGCATCTCGGCAGCAGCTGCATTCTTGTCCAGCGCTGCAGTTTCTTCGCTGAGGTGGCCTGTCAAGGCCGGTGGTGCTAGAGTTGCTGATTGGGGTGACAGCTTCGGTGGCTCTGTCCGTACGACGGCACTTGGTTCTTTTCTCTTCTCAGTGATGGGGCTTGGAGGAGGCCATTTGAAGTGTAGTTCTCGGGCCAATGGACTTCGCCAAGAGATTTTGCTGGTGTTTGAAGTCCACCTTCCTAGTCGGTTGGCGAACTTGCGTTTGAACTCCGTGGTAGTTGAGGGCAGTGTGCGTACACACTTGCTGCCTTGGGTTTTGGGAACTCCACTCGCGTTGGCACAGAGTAGGTGGCTCCCTGGCTTGTTTGAGTTTTGAATTTTTGCTACCTGGGTGGCGGCTGCTGTATCTCAGGAGCGGCAATTGTTGCTGGTTCATTGATGTTCAGCATTTCGGAGGTTATGGAGGCGGCGGTGGGTACTTCTGTATTGAGCGGTTCCTTGTGGGAAGGGCCGTATCTGTCCCTTAGCTTTGCGGATGTGTCTGCAGTGATTTTATGCCCAGTATACATTTTCCTGTTGTCCTACGATATTGTATGGGCCCTCCCATTTTTCAGCCAGACCTGTGCTGAACTGCTGGCTGGTCTTGCTCAGGTGGTGGCTGTGCAGAAGGACGGCTTTGACCTCAGATGCCAGTACGTGGTTGCAAGTATTTATTCATTATGTATGCCTCTTGCGTGTCCCTTGCATTATCCGTGCGGGCCAGGGCGGCTAGTCGGATGTCTTCAGGACAAGACATTTCAGTTGGTGCATAATCGCATTGCCCATCCCATGGGCATCTGAGCGTTTGACCCAGGAGATGGCTGGGGATGGAGTTTATCGCCTCATTTGTGCATCGTAAGGTGAAAAGGATTTTTGGGATATGTTTATCCAAGTGCTTGTGGTCATCGTCCACACTGAGACGATGCTCCGTGGGGTTGGCTTGTGAATGGTATGGAGGAGTTGTCATGGTTTAAACTCCCCACTCGGTGCGGCCGTTAGCCATTTCCAGCTTGCCAACTTGGTATCATTGACGTGAGGATACACTGTGGGTATCCCCAGCGCTGGTAAATTTCGGTGTGGAATTTTCCAATGATGTGGTGGGTTTCTTGGTTTGGTAAGGGGAATGCTTCCACCCACCTTGGGAATAGGTCCATCATGACTAATAGATAGCGGTTTCCCCTGGTGCTTTGGGGATCGGGCCCCATTAAGTCGGCGTGTTTCTAGGCTAACAAGAGGTAGGTAGGCAAGCGTTATGAAAATATCAAACTGAACTATGTTAACCTGAAAGGGCTGGCACTATCTAGTGTTTAATGACATAGAGGATGCATATTTCCTAGCTTTTGAGTGGAGTTGGCCCTGGCACCACTACATTATGGCCTTGCGTTTGGCAGAGAACTCTCCCGGTCTGTTATGGATTATCCAAGTGGATCTTGTGGGAGATGGTGGTGGTGTGGCGCAGAGTGCTACAATTTCAAATACTCTGTGTTGCTCCTGAATAATCTGGGTCAGCTAGTTTACCACTTCTTGTAGTTGGTGGTTCAGTTTGTTGCCTGTGATGAGTTGGTGTAGTTCAGGCTCAACACACTTCTGTCAAGTTACTGACCGTTAGTTGCGCCAAGGTAGGCTCATCCCTGCTGGCAGTCTAACATGGCTTGTTGTGTGGACAGTCAAGGCTGTCCTAAGATCATCTGTGAACCGTTGGGCTGATGTTAGGCTTCCCTCTGTTGGCAGCCGGGCGATCTTCTGAGCCACATAAATTCTGGTATCGCCGACAGGCTGTATTTTGTTTTGATACTACTGGGGGACGACATCCTGGTGGAGTGCACTGGAACTGGCTGCCGTGTCGAATGTAGTGAGTTATCATGTCTTCCAGATGAGTATTATGATGCTTGACGGGTCTCTGAGGATTGAATTTTTGTCTGCCAAGTCTGTTTCTCTAATATGCGCCCTCCATACCAGTTCTTCAAGTGTCGCTGGTTTGGGGTTGTGGAGATCTGAGCGAATTCCTGGTAGTATAAGCCTGGTGATAAGTTTGATGATGTTGAGCTCATCACAGCCTGGATGTACTCACTGGAAAATCAAGGTTTTATGTTCGAGTTCTACCTCCTTGTTTACGCTTTAGTTTAGAGCATACAGCTCATTTGTCAGTTGTGCGACCATTCGGGGTCCTGAGAAGTGCATCACGATCCTTTCGAACATTTCATCCAAGGTGGTGAACTCTCTGTAGTTCCCCCACCATTTTTTGGCTTTGCCTTAAAGCTGGACCTTTGCCTTGACGACCCATAAGGCTTTGTGCGGGCATTTCCTTTCAAACTCTGTTTGGCAAGCTTTCAGAAAAATTTGAAGACCCTCTTGGGTCTTCCCCGAGTACTCAGGTAATGGGAAGTGCTCCAGTACTGTAAGGCATTTATAGTGCAGTTTCGGTTCTGGGCAGCAACTGCTCAGGTGTCATTCTTCAGGTCAGGCAACTGAAATGGAAACTGTCCGGGTCTATGGCTTGGTCTTGCCATCCAAGGCAAAGGTTGTGGTACGTGCGAGGGCACTCGTGGCAGGCAACTCAGTATATGCCCCTTCCCAGGCAGTTTATTTCGTCGCATCGTCATTGCCTGTCCCTGCAATTTGGGCAACGGTACTCTACAACCTGTGCAGAGCTAGTGAAATTTTGCGTCGCAGTGCGTGCAAGATATAAAAAGACAGCCTACGCGCCAGAACCTTCTTCCATGATGCAGATCTGTCCTGTCTGTCATTGCTTCGGATGTGGTCTTCCGGTGTAGTTGACTGGAATTGAGCGACACAATGGGGTGTTTTGCGTTGACTCTCCGAAGTCAAGCCAGTAGTGGTTCTGTGGGGGTCTAAAAGAGCTTTTCTCAGGTGCTTCCTGGTTGAGCACCAAGAAAGAATTTTGTTGCCAACTCTTAGTGGGATTTGCTGTTGGAGGATAAGACCAAGCCCCCACTCCCTCCCCCCCAGACGATGGTGCAACCGTGATCGTCGCTTCAACTGGGGTTTTCCTGGTGCCTGAGTTGTTATCTTTGGCCACGTCAAGAATTGTGAGTTGAGCTTTGAGTGGCATGCAGGCGAGCAATGGGCGAGTGGGTGCCCTTGTTGGAATGTAAGCTTGTGTGAAGTTAAAGGCCCTAGCTACCCTGTTATCATTAGCTGACTCAATGAAGGTAGGCGTCTTCTTTGGCAGTGTAGGTGGCAGGGGAGATCCTGCGCATGGTACATGCCAGAGTAGGTTCGAAGTGGAGCTCCCTCTGAGCTGGTGGCTGACTCTTTGACATGCAACCTCCTATTTCTTTAGGAATATACATGGTTGTCAACTGGGCCGCTTTCCCTTCTTACATTAGCCTGAACTAACTAGTTTTGCCCGACCCAGCTCTATAATGAGGCATAAGTTGGTGGGGGTAACCAATTATGTTTATAGTGGGCGGCCAGTAATGGGTAGAACAGCCTGATCTAATAATGGATGCTGAGGTCAGGCAAGCTTCTTAAGCTGCACTTCAAAACAGCTATAAATAGGAGAAAAAAGGAGCAGGGCATTGGGTTATAACTAACCCTAGAAGAGTCTTACTAGGACAGGTGACGAATCGGAATAGAGGGGACAAGTTGTAGGAATACAGAGTGCTGGAGAGACAACTCAACCAAGTCAGATTGATGCCTGCGTTATCAATAGCTCAATTAAAAAATACATAAACTAGCATGTACCCTGAGTGAAGCCTGAAGGGGCAGTTCTAAGTTTCCAATTGGTTACCTATGTCTCGGTAGATGCAGCAGCGTGGGGGGCGAGAGCAACCCTAACACTGCGGTACTCGCACTCATAGCTGAGAGTAAGCTACAAGGAAGGGCTTCACTGTGCAGACTTGCAGCACATAGGTGTCATGCAGAGCAGAGCTCGTGTCTGAACAGCATAAGACTGATGCGACTTGAAAAAGCTTGTAGTTCTTCAGGCAGCGTGACGTTCCATAGAGGATTGGCACGAGATGGCCATCTGTGTGCTCTCGGGCAGAGTAACGCAGTGTAAGCGGACTGGCGCGAGACAGCCTTTAACCGAGGACTGCGGGTCCTATTTATACTCTGTTCACGGGGGTTGCAGGGTGTGGGGGAGAGGGAGAGAGCAGCGGAGACTTCCCCTTATGCGTCAGGCGCTGGAGGGGTAAGCTGCGACATGATGTGAATCGAGTTGCAGCACAGCAGGTGTTAACAGTCGGGCAAACCACCCTGGTTTGGAAGGTGTAATTGTTCTTCTTAGGAGGGGGCCGCAGCTGTGGCGAGGCTAGATGAGTGAATGACGTTGCTCGTGGCGCATCAAAACACTCAAGATAATTTCTGAAATTTAAAGCAAAGCAAATTTTATCCTTTTTTTTTTATTTATTATGATTTTCACCACTGCCACGTGCCCTTGGTAGCAATGTTTTTTCCACTTTTGTTAGCAAAACTAAGTAGTTCTTTTTAACAAGTAATGACTTTTAATAAAAATAATACATCTTCTGGCAAAAAGTACACTGGTTTCAATTAAAAACATCACCACACTTTTTAGTCTTTACTGATAACTATGTATTTAACAGAATTGTACTTACTCATTTGAAATTTTTTTTATTTAAAGTAAACAACTACACTAAAAAAAATCAAGCTTTACAAAATGATATAGTTACTCAGTCATATCTGTGTCAATATCATCTTTATAATCTTTTATAGGATGGCATCGAAAAACTGTTCAGTAAAAATATAATCATAAAAGACAGATTGGGCTACTTACACAATATAGAAACAAATAGTATCGCAAATCTTTAACTGAAATTAAGTATCTTCAAATAAAAGAAGGTTGTTTGTTAAAAGAACACTACGCATTCACAACCATTGATGTATATAATTTTTATTGTTACAAAAGTCTTACTGCATTGTAATTTATACAGTAAGAAAAGAAAAATAATCAAAACCACTGTGGTGTTAACTGCAATTACAATACATAACAATAGTTCATGTGTGCAGAAGTTATAAAACTGAATACAAAAAATTTCTAAGTAGTGACTTAACATCTGATGAGGGGAAATAAAATAACGTCCCTAGTCGCAAGACACATTCTTATAGTCAAAATAGGCTGCCTTAGTTTTGATAAAATATTTGTAATATAAAAAAATAGCACCATCTGTGGTTTTTAGAAAAAGACTACATACAATATGAGCTGAAGTTTCTTTCATGATTCACAGCTGCCTTGTTTCATCACCAAGGTTTACATACATTTCCATTTTATTTGTCTGTTTAAAAATATATTTACAAATTTTATTTTACAAATAACTTGCTATCTAATATTATATTTTAAAGTATATATATATATATTTATAATTATATTCAAATACATAACATACAGTATGTGCATCAACTATTTCAACAAAATTGCAATATACTCACAATAAAATAATTCTTTGTTTCTATTAAAATAAAACCATTTAAAAATATGGCATTTTTAATCATTAGCGTAACAGGATGGCCACAAAATGGGAAATACAAAAAAAAAATAACCATGCATTTTCAACAATGGTAATCTGACTACTACTGCTCAACAGCATAGCCTGCAGCACATCTGATTTCTATGGAGTTTGCATTACTGTTGACCATGTGAGACTTCAGAAGACTATACCGTCTACCCTGCAAGAATGGACATCCAGCCAGCGAAGAGTTTATTATTCACCAGCCTGGCAAAGCTACACACCTTAAGGCAATGAGTACTACTATCACTACTAGATGGCACCACTAGTATGTTTCATCACCATCTGTCTCATTTCTTCCAGACGACCGGTGATTTCACGCCAGAGAGCTATGCTTTTCATTACCCCTGCTCAGCGACCACCCCTCACCCTTGATGCCAGCTAATGAGCGCAGAGGCAGCCAGTCGCCCGGCAGAGTATAAATACAAAGTTATAATTCGACTCAGCAGCAGTCTTCATTTTCACCATCGTGCTCGCTGCCGGGGAACTGACCAACCTGAACACAAGTAGTCTTTAGTCACCCACCGCAACCGCACTTGGTGCCAGAACTGACCAGCCTAACCTGACAGTCTTCACCACGCTAGCTGTCAAGTACTTGCCAGCTCCATTCCTCGCTAAACCTACCTTCCCTCCAGAGCACCTTTGTGAAAGAGGGAAACCTCTCCTAAACTCCATTGTTAATTTATCCTGTCACACCTTCATCTATTCACACTAGACAGAACGGCCTCTTCTGGGCAACAATGTGATAGGGAGTCAGTATTAGTTTTCAGTTGTTCTAACCACGCTATTCTACCCTAACCCCGCTAGATTAGAAACCGGTCGCCTCTACCCGGACTGTGTAGCCAGCGTGTGTGACGCAAGATGCCTTACTCCAGACGTAGTGGTCTTAAGGAGGTCAAACAGGTGCTCATTTCCTCTGGGCGTTAGAAAGAGCTGACCCCCGCCCTTGTAGCTGCATTAGGACAGCTCACACCTAGGGATCACGCTCAAGCCCTCCGACGCCTGCTCATTCCAGTTACACTGGAAGTCCCACGAGACTTATTCCAGCCACCAACCTGCTTGAATAACAAACTTCATCCATGGTTTGTGGAATACTTCAGTAAATCGGAACAGTGGCCAAAAGAACAAATAGCATATCTTATGCCTGTTGCTCTGTTCCCACCGACACGAACCACATTCAGCAAACTCAAACCTCAGGATCATCTTTTCACACTGTCAGTCAGAACCTAGTACTAGCATCTTCATTGTCCAGGTATACCATGTCAGAGCCTGAAATGAAAGACTGTTCTGGCAGAACTAGACTTCATGCTCTGCCGTAAAGCTGCCAGGCCAGTACTAATCTTCTTGATTTTTATTTTTTTTTAATGCAGGGTTTACCTGTTTATTTTTAGTTGATTGTCAGAGTTCTACCATTGTTTAAGACAATGATTAAAGATGCAACCAGTTACCAAAAAGTTTGCCTCATCTGTATGGTTTGGCCATCATCCCCCCTCAGAGTGCTATTCATTCAGGTACAACTGTAAATTAGTAATTCTTTTTTAACCTTAATATGTGCACTTTCATCACATATAAAAAAATTGATAAAAAATAATTTTATGAATGTTATTATGAACAATGACCTAGTATCCAAGTAAATGCTGAGCAACATACTGAAATTGATACAAACATGACTGTTACCATTATATCAGTTCCAACTGAAGTGTACATATACGAGGTCACATGTGCAAGCCTATGGTAAAATAAAGTTGTCCCAAATTTTTAATCTCCCCCCACCCCTCCCACATAAATTGTGAAGTATTTTTTAATTATTCATTACCAAAATTACTGAAATGCCTGTTCACACTGAAATGTTTGTGGTTGCAGGCAACTATTAGTTTCAAAAAATTGGAGGTGAGTACAGTAGTGTTTCAAAGTATACACAAATTATGTGAATGATAACTTCCCAAACTTTAAATTAATTAGTGAATTTTTATTTAGCTTTTGCAGCCACCCTGATACAGTTAAAACAAATAAAAAACGTATACAACTCAGCTGCAGATGTACCAAATATTTGTTAGTTAATATATTTACCTATGTAATACTTCAAACACAATATCCAGCTAAACACATTTAATACCACTAAAAAAATAATTCTAGTTTGTGTTAGCTTGGCAAACAAAAGTGCTCAAGCTGTAACAGCCCACACATACATGCTGTAATCAACAGTAGCTCTGAAAATGAAAAATCTAGAGTGCATTCCCTACAGGTAAACCTGAACTTTCAATACATTAATCACATTATTTACAATATTGCTCGAAATATTGACAGAGCAGAAGCATGTCAACAACTGACAAGATTCATTCTTTTGAGAAACTCAAAACTACATTTAAAAAAAACGACATACTACTATTACTACTACTATTACTTTATAAATTGTTCTAACCAGTATAAATACATTATGTTTTTACAGACTCAACTCTCCATGGGAGGAAATATATCAATATTTTATATAACTGAACAGTATTTGTTCTTCCAATCAAAATATTACTAAAAAACATATTGCACGGTCAAATTATGTACACCACTTCTATACTGCAGCAACAAATCAGTGATCAATTTTTTTTCTCTTGTGAAGGAGTATTCAAAATGGTATTCTGATTTGTCACACAACACATTCCCATTGAATAGTACATACTCGGCAAGAACGTGAAAGAAAACTTTTAACTTTCCACAGAAATACAGGAAACAACATGAAGATGACAATGTTACAAATATTTCTCACTTTGTTTTAAAACTCTCACTTTCTTTTTAAAACTGTGTTCCATGATGAAATATTTACAGGTAGGTAGGCAGGCAGACAGGTGTACAGTAAATTATTACCACCACTCACAACCATTAACTAGAGGTCTCTGAAACCAAACTGGACACACATTTGATGCATTTTACACACTTGTGCATAAAGAGGCCATAAAATACCTGTATGTTACATATTCATTTTAACAATAATATTTAGGACATGATCAAACGACTGTGTTTATCCAAATCCAAGGTGAGGTATTTTTACAGTAACCGATTATTTAAAAAGGGTCACCTTAAATTCAGATACAAAAATTTCCCAGTTAAAATTTTTTGGGTCAAAGTAGCGTGAGTTATGCAGTAACCATATGCATAGATGTTTCCGGTAAACTTTTGGAATGGCGCAAATCTGACTAAAACTTTGCGAATACATAAGTATTGGTGCAAGATTATACTTCTATGCAGTCTTACTGTTATTTTACCCTGGAAATGACTTACCATGTGGAAACTAGATGTGCACCTACAAGAAGATTTTAATAAATAAACAGGAAAGAAGAAATCACAAAATTTCAAGATGGTAATTAATTATGCAAAACACACCAATACAAACAACTGTGCGCCTGCACAGAAATATGGCATTTCTGAAGTTAATGTTGATATTAGCAGTTTGAACATAAACTCTAAGTATGGTAAATAGGTACTGAAATAAGAATCTTTTAACACTTGTATTTTCATTTTATCACTAACTTGCTAGCACTTAAAAAAAAAAATAATACAGTGAAAAACAGTGTTTTCTGAACACAGTAAGTTATAATTGGGGGTCTTCTTAGATTTAGGTCATCTTGGATTCGGTACTTGCGGTACTTTTGTAGTTATGTTTAAACAAGCTTCAATAACCTGCACACCAAAAGTTCCAAATTAGAACACTAAACTATGAACAAATGAGTTTTTGGTAATTTCCAATGGCTTGAACCCTTGTTTTACCTCCTCTGTATGGATGCTTTACGATGCCAGTAGCACTAGGATACTTCTGCAGTATTCAGCAAGTTGCAAATAAACATTGACCTGTCACTTCTGTATGGTAACTATGCAATAATTTTGAAATTCAATAAATAATAAAACTACACTGATATGACTACATGCACATCCTAGCAAATCATCCACAACAAAAATAATTTGAAATATTATAAAACATTTACCATGTTGCAAAATTTCTTTGTAGATTACATCATCATTCTCCTTAACCTGCCATAACACTGATGGCAGCTGCTAGTTGGAATGACTCATCCATATAAAGTACAGTAAATGTGAATCAGTGTGTACTATCAATTTTGTTGACATAATTGTTTCTCAGGTAGTTCAATCAATAGGAACCCTTTATTTTAAATTCTCTTGTGGTGCTTTGTTACAGTGACAGTATTGGCAACTATACTCACTTGTGCCTGACATTGTTATTCACGATTACTGTACTGTTTGTGGCTGAAATACCAAAACTGAGAGACTGTTGCACAATTTTCCACCATGTGTACAAAACCATTCTGCTTACGAAGCGACATTATGTAATTCTATGTATGGTGTTTTAATGGAATACTTTAGTGCAGCATAGGTATAATACCTTACTGTTTAACTATGGTAAAAAACAATTTCTTTTACGATTTATGAACAATTTTAAAAATACTAATACACATGGCTACTGCAGGTGTCTCAAATGCCAAAAACATGATTCACAAGTCAAACAATAGTGTTTTTTTTTTTTTTTTCAAAAGCTCACTCCAAATGTGACATTTTTGATACCTAACTGTGGGCATTTTTAAGCACAACTCACTCTGCACATGCATTTATTTTTGAGATAGGTGACCGTCGATACACGCACTCCCCATTGAGTACAACCACCATTTAGAAAATAAAGATGGAGGCTTTGGCAAACCGAAGCCATTGAAATTCTGAAACTTTTACCAATAGTGATGGCAATGTAAAAATACACCTAGGTAAGTTACTACATCTTAGAGAACAAATAAATTATTCTTACACCCCTGTACTTGGTTTAGTTAGAGCAAACTTATATTTTTGACAGCAGTACAAGTACTACATAATTAACTACGTATGTGCATTACATATTAATATCATGGCAAAACTGTAATTCAGCATATGTTCAAAATGGCTTGGTTACATTTTAGAAGTAACCATTTTATAATTGATTTGCACTACCAAAATGGTACATTATTAGGCACACAGGCACGTGTAACTGAATAGTACGAATAACCAGAAGCACGAAGCATGACATTGGGGTTTAAATCATGTTCATATAACATTGGGCTGACAGTGCTGCACACAACATGTAATAATGCCCACACCTTTAGTACATATCTACCTATTATTCCAGCAATGTACTTGCCATCAGTAAAAGATAACCTAAACATGTACACAGTGTGGTTGGTCAGTGTGCATGTTCTCAAGAGTCTACCAAAGAATTCTATTCTTTGTAACCTCTGCATTTGTGAATAAAACATACAAGGCACTTTTTGGTTGCTGAGGAGTTCGTTCTAGATTTCTATTAAAAATAATGACCCATAGAGATTCTAAAGATGTACTGATATGTTACTTACTTGCACATCACCTACAAGTGGTATAACTGTAAAAATACAGTAAAATAATTTCACACTGTACTTGACAGACAACTACCACCTCTTACAACCTGTGAAAGCCCCATAATGGTTCAACACATTGTAAATCGCACAGTGAGAACAGTAAAATAATTCCTACAAAGTTCCCAATAAACAATTGGAATAAAGTAGAACCCTCCTATTATGTTCCCATACATAATGTTTTCGCAACTACTGTATAATACCAGAATGTTTGTCTCATGACCGCTTTCCCATAAGCATAATGTTAGGCCGTATTCTGAAACCGTCACAATGTGAAATATGCGCAGCGAAGTAGTTCCGAGCCCTTCTCACATGCACATCTGTTCACCTTCTAAGTCATTATACTTCCGGCCAATCTCGCGCATAACCTGCATGAGGAAAATGCACAAATGCTTCATGCGCTGACATCATAGTGGCGGAAAAATGCCAGAAACATGCATATTAGGAGGTTAGCATCGGCAGCGACCAAGGGAAAGTTGGTTGGTTTTAGGAAACATGCAGAGCGTTGATTTTACTGAATGACTCGGCAAATAAATTATATAATGCTAGTGATGATCAAACATGATTTTGGTGAAGTAAACCCCGTAAGGATTTCTATAGGAAAACGTGTTCAAGAGTTTGCCAATTTAACTAACAGGTATTTGTAAACAGTTACTATAATTATTGAAATACACATGGCCTAAAAATTTTCACATTCAACACTTTTGTAGTGTGTAAATAATATTTGTTTCTTTGCCTATATCATGAATTCTACGAGTGTAAGGTTAACTTTGACCAAAGAGAGAGAGAGAGAGAGAGAGAGTGTGTGTGTGTGTGTGTGTGCACGTGCATATTGCTACATCTGTACGAATACAAACAGCGACTAGTATGTCATGTTTTGTTTTTTCATTGAAATTAAAATGTTCGAAGTTACAATAATTTGAATGCTATTTGCATACAAGCAATATTTTCAACTGCTACATCAAAACAATATCTAACTCAGTATGCCACACTCTCGCAAGAACATCAAAACAATGCTGTCTCACGAAAGATGTTAAACTAAAACGCACTGCATTTTGCCAATTCGCTGTTTAGGCCTACTTTTTTTTCTTTGAAATAATATAAACAGAACCCAAACAAACGTAACTAGATGAAAATAAAACATGTTTGGATACCAACCTAGCTATAATATCCTAAATTTTCGTGGCAGGTTAATCTGATGTGTGTAAGACTTTGAGGTTAATGTGAGCTCGTGGTGGCTGTTAAATATTTAATTTTCTTATGCCTTGTTTACATATACGACAATTGTAAACTTGTTATCCTGTCAAATTGTATGATACGATGACGGGTGCACACCCTTCATTGTATATGTCTTACCATACGTAAACAAAACACTCAAATTATGCGCCGAAAATATAGCACGGAAGTTGTTCCGTTCCCCAGCCCAGCATTAAATGCATGGAGTAACAGAACAACAACTGGCAGCTATGCAGCTGGTCACATCAGTGCAGGGAATGGAACATGGCCCTACATAATCCAAGAAATAATGTTTTCACTTACCCTTGAATAGTGTAAACAGTTTCCTACTTTCGGCTACGGTTTAAAACCTTTTTATAAATTAAACATATGTATTTTGTTTACATGTACATGCAGTACTTTTTTACTGACAATGTAAATTAGGTACTATGAAGTGGTCAGACACTAAAAATTAGAGGGTACTTTTTTCTTCTCAAAACATGTGTCAGCTGTACTTGGACTAAACATGGTGCACTTAATTGGTAGGTAGTATTCCTTTCACGAACCTTTTTGGTCACTTTTCTAAGTAAATTTTATCCACACATGGAAGTGTTTCACAAATAATATTTGTGTCTGATGTTTAGTAGCAGGACAGTTCATCCTCAAACAGTGTCCTTAACAATTAATGTGAATGGTGCTAATTAAATTAATAATAACCCACAACTACCACACTAAGACTGAAGATTAAATTGCAGTAAAAGTATTTAGGAGGGCTGCCGTTTCCCAGTTCTATATAATGCAGTCACTTTTTCATTTGTATGATTATTTATTGAAGCAAGGTAATGTGACCAGCAAAATTACTACCATGAAGGTTTAGTTTAATAAATGATTGTGCCATTTCATTCAATTACTTTTTTTTTGTTTTTAAATAATTTCTGCATACTTTGTTTGCATTCTCAATTGTCTTTCCTTCTTGCAAGTTTTTCTGCTCATAATCCAACACTCATGGTCTCTTGAAGAAAATTATAAAAGGGTTTGAAATAGGGATGGGCCGATGCCATATTTTGCAGATACCAACAATAACGATTATCAATTGCCGTTGCCGCAGATTACAGCAATACCGATACCAGTTTTGATGAGCACAATCACAATTCCCAATACTTTGAAATACAGTTTATAACCTAAATTTAAGTATGTATTCAGTTTTGTGAACACTTTAAGCACTTTGTATTAAGTATCTACAGCATGTAAATGAAATACAACACTAATTTTAATAATAAATTATAAGATAGATAGTTTAACTGGGCAAATAAGTGACTTAACAGTCAGGGAAAAACTGTTATAGGCTGTTAATGGTAAAGTAAGCACTTTTAAGGCCCTAGTTACTTTTTTCTTTCAGCCATTTTTTATCCTTTAACAATCTTTTTAAATACATATTAGCATGTAAGCAATAAACACACTGTGTATATTCCACCACAATCTTAAGTTAACATCTAAGGCTAAAATAAAATACAATTATTAAATATTATTCAAAATGAAATTGCTTTCAAAAGTGCTCACTTTACTGTGAATAGCCTATACCAGACAATACAGCATTCATTACAAACCGAGTTCATTAAAGTCAACGTTCCAAATTTCAGGCAATCTGACATGGACTTCGATTTTAGATCTGAGAAATACCATACATAACCTCAACATGCATGTTTGTTTAAACCAACAGCTTAAAGATGTAATTAAAAAGAACTTATTGAATTCAATTTAATATTAAATATTCGCTTGAAATTTGAACAAATTTTTTAAAAATATTTTTGCTTAGTATTCCTTTGTCAGCCGAGCCATACTCAATACAGTAAAACCTCTCTCTTACGACCACCTCTTTGTTACAACCCATTCCCGAGGAACTGTGAAACGTTTGGGTCGAAGAAGTCTAAAATTTGAGGCACGTCTAAAACAGATACAGTAATCCCTTGCCAACCGTGGTTTCAGTTATGGGTGGATTTGTTTTTGTAGACCTTTTATCCAACCACGGTATGAGTTTCTATTTTCCACGGTTTTCAGCCTATGGAAAACTAGCCCTTACTGATGTTAGTGGTCACACATTTCTCAAGCTACCATCGTAGACTTTGACATATGTTGTCCCAAGCAGCGTAAAGCAATAAATTACTTAATGCCAGAAGGGGACACTGGTGTATTTTCCGAGGAAGTACGCGGGGGGGGGGGGGGGGCAGGCTGGGTCAGTAAGGATTCGTTGTCCTAGTCGCATGCCTCTGCCTTAACCTCCCTGTCTTTTTTTTTGCTTCTATTATACCTCCTCTTTTGCTGTAAAAACCACGGCACATTGCACAGACTAGTTTCTTAATCAGTGTATGTATGATAAATCAAATTTAATTCAATTATCTTTTTTAATGATTATTTTAAAGTTTATGTGCACCCATGCCTACGTAATATACCAATTTTTTATGGTGGGCAATTGTTTTTTTCTTGTGAAGTCAATTTTATGTGTAAAGTGAATAAAGATAAGTGCGTGCAAATAAAATGTGTTATGTTACCGGTACCATATTATGGCGGGTGAGGCCATGTGTGTGTATAGGCAACGTCAAAAGTTTTTGATGAAAAATTTGGGATAGTTAATATTTCAAATAGACCACACTAAATATTTATATTCCCATAAACATTGCCGGGTCTCATCGTGCCAGTGCAGAGGCCAACACGCCCCCTTCATTTCATATAAATTCAACACACTGACATGAATCACATCTATTGGCATGTTTTCCCAATGCTGAGCTGCTGTTACGAAATGAACCGGCCCTGTACCGATGGCAGTTAGTGGTGGCGGGCGCCCACCACCAGTAATCTCGTAGCGACCGACCGACAACTGCCCTGCCTGAGGATCTAGGGCCGAGCTTCAGCAGAAAATTGGCATGCCCGTGCCCAGCTGTGCTGCAGAGGATCTAGGCGTTCACCCAGTTACGTACACGGCCAGACCAAGGTGAGAGCACAGCGCGCACACGTATTGCGCAATGCCACCCAAACTCTTTGATCACTACATGCCTCATAGCAATGTGCGACCCACAAGACATCTGTAATAGATCTTTAATAATAACTTTATATTTTAATAATACACAGTCTAATCGTTTCACACACTTTAATAGGCCAGTCATACTGTGTTTAGGCCTTCTTTTTTTGACAATGGGTGGTCCAATATGCCGTTCTTGGGTATCAAATTAATCAGGAGACGTCCAGCTATTAAAATATTTATATTTAATTTAAAAAGTGGTTTTTTATGCGCTAGACACAATTGAACATTAACTTCATGTAAAAAATGGCAAGTTTGGGGGGGCATAGGGATTAGGAGTGGGTCAAAATCGGCCCAAAATGTTCCAAATTTTTTATTACGACCCCCTCCTCCCCTCTATTTTGACCCTATTCTCGGGAACCGCGAGGGGTCGTAATAGAGAGATTCTACTGTACCTTGGCTAAAATGACAACTGCTATATTTGAGACAATTTTGACCAATTATTACTTGCCGAATTTTATTCAGATCTTTAACATTCTAACCAAAACTGCAGCCAACAGTTTCCAATAAGAACTACGCCCGTCAAAATCTAGTGTATTTGCTTTCACTTTTAATTTTGAATAACAATGGTGTCGTAGAATGTGTATTTCGTTTTCATTGTCGCCAACCTACGAATGGAGTACAAAAACTGTAAAAACATCAGAAGAAAATAAAACAAAAATCTATTGCGAGAAGTAAATAACACTATCGATAACACCAGTTGTCTATTAACTGCGCTGTTTTACGTTCACGTAGAGTCCAAAAACGAATGATGCACACAATCTTAGGCGAATGTACCAACAGGATATATGGTAAATGTAAAAAACAGAAACAAATCATCGAAAAACAATTGCTCCGAATATATTTTGGGTTTCGGGCAGAATATCTGATTGATGGATGTGGTAAATTAATGCTTTACGAGATGTAGCAAGCAGTTATTTAACATTGTGATTAATCAGTAAGTAATGATCATCAAATAATGTTCAGATGCCACCGATATTGATGGTGGTGGTATCGGCCGGTTTGTTGGTATTGGTATCGGCCCATCCCTAGTTTGAACTCTTGACTGTCACAATTATTACAATGGAACTGATGAGCAATAAACTTAATCATAAATGATTTATGACCAGTGTGCACCACTAATTACTAATATTAGATACACAGATACTATACATACCAAATTTCAATAATGTGTGGTGTCTGTGAAACAAAACTTTTACCCGTTCACAAAATTACACACAAAGAAATTAACAGATAAATGCTCATCCAATTAATTTTATGCTAAAGATGATTTCCACATCTTAACTCTTACAACAAAATTTTTTTTCAGCTGAATAAACTTGACACACTTAACAAAAATCACTTTCATTGAAAACTGTAGCGTGAACTGAACTATGCACAACAATATGTATGTGGTTTCCAACAACAGAAAAAGTAAAAATAGATTATGCCTAAAGACTGCAGTGGCAAAAATTATCCTTGCAAATAGAGGTTTTTGGTAATTTATGTTTTCCAGTTCCAATATTTATGGCAGAAATGTACTCGTCTACAGAATGTATTACCAAAATTACATATAATCCCACTGCACTTTTATGGCAACTTGCACTTCGAATCAAACTTCTAAATGGTGGTGGCAATAATGATCTAAAAATATTATATCAATTATTTCCCTTCTGTCTTGATTCTTTAGAATCAATAACTACATTTAGAGTAAAACTTCAGACTGGACTGAACTCTGACTGGATTCAAAACATAGTGATCATGGAGCAAACATAGACAAAATTGCATTCAAGGTAAAGTTTTAATCCAGATTGACGTGAAAACTGTAATGACCCAAAATTGTCTTGGGTATATTTAAATGGCAGGCACCTTAATTGCGACCAATAATTGTAAGTAATATTATGACAGGCGATGGGATGATAAAAATAATGTGAAACCTAGTACTTGCAATTATTGGTCTCAATTAAGGTGCCTGTCATTTAAATATACCCAAGACAATTTTGGGTCATTACAGTTTTCACGTCAATCTGGATTAAAACCTTACCTTGAACGCAACCTTGCATTATAAGAAACTGTATGTCCATTTAAGTCCAAACATTATGCACTTCCCCTCCCACCACCCAACATATGTAACCTTGTGGCTTAAATTTGCTTAAAACAAATTTTAAGATTGTATGAGAAAACATGTGAACAATACACGTTCAAAATGGCTGCTTCTTTTTTGATCTCGCTCCTAATGCATTCCCACTGGCAGAGTACACTTTCAATCCAGATTCTACACTCCAGTCCAGTCCAAATATGTTCACAGTAAAGTTTGAATCAGGATTCTTCAGGCCACTCCAAGTTTAATCCGGATTGAAATGTTACTCTAAAAATTGAAAATATGAACTTGGGCACATCATTTAGATGAGATCAGTCTTCTACCATGTTCAATAAAAATGTCAACCAAACACAATTTGGGACATGCACAGTAGAGCCATTCCTTAATACGCACAACATTACTGCACATTTAATGTTCAGCGAGATAAAAATCAAACAAGACAACGCAAAATCCTGCCAAGTTTTCATTAGCATGCATCCACATATAGTATAAAGTTTGGACATCAAGAAACACACTGTCAGTGTAACACTTCAGTGTTACATTCACTACTATTACAGGAACTTGAATGTTTAAGGCCTATGAAACAACAATTCAGTTTCAATTCCCTACAGAATAACTGCTCAGCAGTAAGAACAAAGAAATTAAAATTAGTATAAATTAAACTTTTGCAACTATTCTGAGTTAATTTATTTTCATATGCAAACTGAGAACATATTTTACAAGGCCTTTCATTTTATTTCAAACCAGTTGAGTATATGTTAAGATAGTTAAAAATTCCTCACAAATGCAGAAAACGAAAGGCCAATTGCGCTGAATCAAAATGCATGGAAACTTAATTTTCAAGACAATTTTATCAAAAATTTACTCACAGCAATGGTATGAAAAATGTTAGATATTTATCAGCAAAAGTATTTTTCTTGATCAGAGCCTAGCCTTCCTGCGGATATCACCTATGTATAAATGTAAGTACCAGTTTCTTGTTTAGTTTTCGAAAACATTTAACCTATTTAAAATGTAGAGATCAATAAATAAAAAAAAAATTTCATTCATAATCATTTGAAAACGCAACAAACTTGCCACCACAAAAATGACTTGTAAATCACAACTGAATGTTTTTGTGCTGCCCACGTCGCAAAGCACACCTTGCGACTAGCTTGCCATGTCCACCACTAAGCCGTCGCAGCACAGACCCTACATGTGTCAGCACCAGTCTGCCATGTAGGTGAAGTCTTTGAACAAGCCTTGCTCGGTCTCGCTTAGAGCCCGAGGGTCTTTCGGTGGAGTCAGTTGGGGTTTCTCTGAAGTGAACTCCTCGTCAAAATTGCTTACATCTTCTACAGAGGTCTGTAAAAAAAAATACATGCCGACAGTTGCAATAATTTGCAAACTGATTGCACATGTGTGCCACATCTTGCAAAATGTGTAGTAATGAAATAGTGCTCAAAAACTGCACATCAATAGTGTGAGTGTCTAGTAGGATCTACAAGAACTGCAGATCTGAGGATTCATTAATTACTGTGCTACAAATATAAATATTCTAGAACTAATTTACCAACAAGTTATGTAATTTATGAAACATGATAATTTGCAACTCCTGTCAGAATGGTTACCAGAAGAGACGGACAGTTAACGCCTACCCACATATAGCTTGTAGGGGCATTGAACCATTTCCCTTTTGGTGTAGACTACTAACTCCTCGTCTTTACTCTAGGATCGGGACTCTTAATTACTACGTACCTCTGGTCATATCCAGGGGTTCAAAGACCCGGGCATTTTTGTAGGTGGGGAGAACAGTCCCCAGGGAAATAATTGGTTCTAGAAGTCTAATGTTCCAGCATTCCCTACCAGCATTGTCTCTTTCAGCTGTATATACAAACTACGCACCCTGGGATTGTGTTTGGTCGGAAGCGGCCTACAGGCTGCAGATACCAGAGGTCTTTGTAGATGGTTGGAAGAGCCCTAGTTGACAGAGGGGCTTCATAGACTAGTTGCTGCCATGTGAGCTGGGCAAGCTCCTTCTGCTTGCAGTATATCATCTGAGCTGGGGGTCGCTGTGGTGTCAACTCTGATTTTTCATTCTGCATCGACTATCCTTCCTTTCTCCTCTTCGTTCGGAAAAAGGGATCATTAGGAGAAATATTTAGGAGTTACGCATGGATCTCTTAGCAGCAACACAAAAGTGTAGCAGTGTTCCCTTGCTGTGAAAGATCAGCTTCAGGTAGACACCTTGCCAACCTCCAAATATCTGCACCCAGCAGTAAATCACAGTGAAACTTTCAGAGGTAGATGAGTAGGCTCAATAGCTGTCCTTTGCTCCTTTACTATCTGTGCCAAGATACCCTGTTACCCACACCAGCTCTCCAGACTCCAACAACTGGCGGTGAATCTGCGTGGTAAGCTGGATTGGGGGTGGTGACAGTAGCTTTAATTACCTGTAAGTGACCTAATGCCGGCTTCCGGGTACCATGCTTGACAGTCGTGTCCAAAGGAAGCAAGTCCACCAAGACAGGCCGATAAGCGACAGTATCGGATGTCAAGGTGCGACAGGGATTCCCCTTTTGAGATGCCATCACCCACCACAGGAATTAGTTTGTTGTTGTCTGAGCACTTACGTCTGATTCCTCCTAACTCTTTGCAGAGAAGTCCCAGTGGACGTCGTAGGTTGCTAGGCGACTCCACGTTGTTAGAAAAGATCAGATAACTAAGAATATCCTTTCTCCAATAAGGAAGCGAGACAATGGAATAAGAGGTTGCAGGGGTTTATTCAGTCTTGACAACATATTCCTTAGTGGGAAACAACACATTTAAGTGTGTATTTATCAAGCTTATAAAAACTCTCAATCGGATCTGACATGGGCAAGAAACATAGCCTTAGCCTTGTTCTAATTTACTGCTGCCAATTCTAGCTGTCTAACAGTTCGTTCATCAAAGTTGCTGGTCTACTGTGAACACTCCTCTGAGCACCTCAGTAGGTTAACTTAAGTGTGGTAATAGTCTCCGTTAGGTTGGTTGACTAGTGGTTAGCAAGCGGCGGAGTATCACGGTGCTTGTAGAGAGAGGTGTAGGTGATGTTTTATGAGAAACTGCAGTTTACTGGGACTGCAACTCAATATATAGCAGCGCAGCAGATGCCCTGAGGACTAGGGGTGTGTGGAGGTGAAAAAGTCTTATTACTCTCACTCTGTGGCATCGGAACAGGGTGGTTGTGGGCAGTGGCAGAGCTAGATCAAGTTGCAAAACTGCAATTGGAGGTCATGTAAGTGGTATCCATGCTCGCTTAGGAGCAAACCAACCCTTGTTCTGGACATCTCATGTTCATAGATGCGGTGTTACAACTGAAATGAAGGTCTTGGGTTAGACGTCATACATCACAGTGAATGACTGGGTCAGTACTGCAGGAGAACATCCTGCCAGAACTTGCAGAGGACATTCCTGTGCAATTTTACAGTACACTTTGAACACCTTCCCCAACGAGTAGACATCTCACGTGTCTATATACAGCAAGTGACTGGAAAGAGATACTCTGTTTCTTAACCTCAATGCTCCCATGGCATAAAATTGAAAACACAATTATTTCTATTGAACAAATAGAAGTGTTGTATTTTAATACGTAAACAGTGCTAAAGAACTGAAAATGTTACCTTTATTATAATAAGGTGACAATATTTTGTGACAACTGCTTTAAATCTGACCCAGTTTGACACCTCTGCATTAAAAACAAGTGTTCAAATACAAGCATGTTATGGCGGAGGGAGGGATTTTACAATCACTACAGACAGTCTTTTCGTTTCATAAATAAAAAAATATAGCAGTGGAACCCTGCACATTTCATACAAACAAGTGCTGAAACAACAGTACCATGGCACAGTTAGCAACAGTATTACCACATACAAATTGTCAATAAATCAAACACACAAAACAAATCTGAAAACACCGAAAATATTTTAAGCCACACAAGCATGCTAAAGGCGATATTACACGATACCAGATTGTGTAAAAGTTTGTGCAAGATCTGCCATAGTGGCCGGTATACGGGCTAGTATGGCACCCGTCATGGCATTTCCACCTTGTACATGCAGATTTCGTATCAGGTTTGGTAATTGGACACGTCCTATTTTTTGTGGCCGGTTTCCAACAGATTTTCATACCTGGCCAATGACATAGCAGTTTCCAGTTTCAGAGCGTACTGCACTCCTGTGGCTACTACTTGAAACAAGTTGATGAAGAAACCGAAAAGGATGCATCCATCTTGATTATAGAGCCATGAGATTGAAACTCTTTTAAATAGATAAAAAAATACGACAACGAATAATAGTACTTAAAATATTACCTACAGTATGAAAAACTTAACTGACAATATTTACCGTATCTATAGTATATAAAATCAATATCTGGTGTGTGAATTGGTGGCACAGTGGAAAAGACGGTACTGTGTTGGTTAGCACGGTACCAATAGCCACCTCTCTCCTGCAAGAGTCACCTGTTCCAGCCAGCAAGCACCAGCTTCATTGACCAAAGTAATCCCTGGTAAGAGAGGTACTACTAAACAGACAAGCGTCCCAACCAAACCTGATGTCGACAGTGGAAAACTTCATACCCAGTCACCAACAAACACACCCAGCATGAGTCACTAGCCACAAACTTAACTCAAGTGTCTAACCAGTGCTAAACCATGCGTGCCTGATCTCTCACATCTAAAACCACATTGACTGTACCTATAGTTCTAAAGACCAGCACGCGTCAAATAACAGTATTTTAAGTGCCTGTGTGATCGTTAAATGCTTTGTAATTTACTGCAATGATTCTACATGCTTTGCCGGTCGATTCCGACTTGTTTTCATTAAATATTTATTTCAGACACAAAGTAAATATACTAACTCTGTAATTGAAAGTAACAAACAATACTTGTCAGAATTACAGCATTAATTCATCCAGTGATATTTACGTATTTCTAAGTGTTTTCGTATGCACATTTTACCAAATGTATATTTTAACTAATTTCCCTCTTGATGTTGGCGGGAGATCTCGGCGAGGTAGCTGGATGTCTCAGTCACCATCTTTAGTCTGTTCTTGGCGGACCTAGAGGATACACATATACCGCGTCATGGGAGCCTTCAACTACTTTGTCTCATCATGTTATCTGCAATACTAAGTTTTTAGTGTACCAGAACCTTTTTATTGTTTTTGCACCTCCCGCGCTCGTATCCTCATTTCCGTCAGACTCGCGGCCCCAGAGATTTAATTATCTTAAAATTTACCACGTGCTTAACGGCATTTATGCCGCTTCGGCCTATGGCAGGTCTAAATGCCATGCCTGCTTCAGACTAGGGTCAATGTGTATTGTGTGTTGGACGTAATCTCGTTCTGCCAATATATGTTTTCAGAGGATCCGAGTCTTAATTATTGCTCTCGTTCATAAGCACCTTAGGGGCCTGGCCCACTTCAGGAACCACATCCTCAAGTGTATGAACTATGTAACCTGAACTCCTTTATTAATTACCGCCATGTGGTTTTCAACCTTCTACTGCCTCGAGAACTGGTCTCCACGTGCTGACTCGTGTGTAGACGAGTTGGCACCCTACAAACACTATTAGCATCCTTTTTAAATTTGTACTCATGAGCCAGCGTTTATCTGAAATATGGCGCATCTTACCCCTCACCAGTGTCCAGACCATTTTATATTGCTTGCCCAAACGTGGGGCTGTTTCAATCAGTGTTACGAACACTTCAAGACATATAACTAAAATTTATGACAGAGACTATTAAAAATGGACTTAAAAATAACAAAATATGTACACTAAATACAATATTTGGAAGTTATTTTCCTAAATTGGTTGCTTTCAGTTTTACGAAGGTTGCATAGAGAAAACATAAGGAAACTGCCTATGAATATCTATTATAAATTCTTCTCCTCACCTTAGGCATTCTGTCATTACCTCAAACCAAAAATGGATGATCAGTAAGTAACCTGAAAAATTGAATTATTAATACAAAACTTAATTGTTAAGGCCTAATAGTTGTCAGCTGCTAAATTTAAATAGGAAATCTCATGTTAAGGAATTTTCGCCTCAGTGCGTTAATTTTAGATAGCCAATTCAAACAAAATTTGTTCTTTACAAATTTTTAGGAGATAAGTTCCCTACAGCAGGGATGTATCCGTAACATGAACAGCCAGTTTGCAAGGAATTTTTAAAATTTATGTTTTACAAAAAAGTACATACTGCCCATCTATATTGAAAGTAGATGCTTGTAGGGATCATCTCCTAAAGAATAATGTGTATTTCAAACACCTAGCATTAAAATTAACGCACTGAGGTGAAATTTCCTTAACATGGGATTTCCTATAAAAATTTTGCAGCTGTCAGCCTGTAAGAAGTGCCCTTAATTAATGGGTAAAGTTCTCACCACAGTAGGAATGAATGGTGGCTTTACACGTCGCAACAGCAAATCATCCCAAGCTATGTTTCTAAAAAATGCTTGTTTCTTCACATCTTCTGCATCACGCTCACTGGAGCCTAGACGACGTTCTGGGTTTTTCCTCAGCAGCTACAATCAGCACAAAAATTTACATTGCTTTAAAAGAAAAAGTATTTTGCATTTATATATACAATTTTTAACAAACTAAAGCATTCAACCCAATATATCAGCAAGTTCTGAGAAATATAAGTAAATGTAAATTCAACAAGATACATTAAATGAAAATGTGATCTTGATTTTGTTTTGTGTACCTCTTCTCAAAATGCAGAGTTGTTAGAAATTAGCTAACAAAAATAATACAATGCTACAAAGAGATTATTAAATCTGCTCACACTGTGCTACATCATAAAATTAAGGTATTGTTTTCCAAACATTAGCCTGCAGTTCTACACTTTTTCTTCCTATTTTACATATAAAAAAAAACCCACTTCAATGATAATGGTTAAAAGGTGTAGTAGTTCTACTTGAATGTAACTAACCACTATGTCTTAATGCAAAATGCATGAGGGCTAATGTATTTTTTGACTTCGCATCATCCCATGTGGCATCACGAGGTACTAGAAGAGAAAGAGAGACACTGGTTTACAGAGAGAAGGCAACCACGAGTGACCATATTGCATTCAATGTGACCATGGATGTGCTAGACATGGTATTGAACACCTATAGACCACAAGACTTCTAGAGCTCGTAAGAAACAATGGAAGAAAGAAATTAACATGCAATAATAATTAACCAGTGCGCCCACAATTTTAACTACGTGAGAATGAGAGAATAGAAAAGACACAATGTAATAACGTTGCTCTTAAGCAAGCGCCAGATATCGGCCCGCCGCACAGGCAAATTACACCCAGCCTTTTGCTATCACCAGATGTGTGCCGCTAGGCCATGCCAACACGGAAGAGAGGAGATAAACGAAGCCTCCACAGTAGAAGCGCCCTCAGATAGATGAATATAAGGCTACACATCCCAGCAAAAGCCAGTTGATTCTGGCAGCTCGCCTCAATGCCTTCTAGTGCTGAAGTTCTGTGCCTTCTAGTGCTGAAGTTCTGTGCCTACTCCACCTGAGGAGCCTCCACCTGCCCGTCCATCTCAGACATACACAATACACTCATCTTCGTAGGCCACCCTTACTGTGGACAGGGTATGTAAAGGTACCTGATGCATAGTACGGTAGAGCCCTCTACTAACGAGTGATGTCTTTTCAACTCATTTAAATAGACCTACTTATCAGTGCGAACCACTCTGCTGCAAACCATTGGAGTTTGATGTACAGTACAATCTTCCAGACATCAATACCTTGAACTGTTTACCCAAAAATAAAAGACGCACACTTATATCCCAAAGAAATATTACTGCATACCGGCCGAGCCACCGAGATGATGCTTCATAGCATGCAGAGAGATGGCATTACTAGTATGATTCGCCGAGCCATGCAGCAGATGGAACTCAAGCCGGCCGGTGACGTCACACGCCCAAAGGATCTAATGCCACCACCCCCTTCTCCACCTGAACAAGGGCAAGCCAGGAGAGTACAAATACCAGGTCACGGCCCTTGAAACACCAGTCTATCCAGCTCCTTCACTGCACTCACGGTGCTGGAGGAGTCTGTCCTGTTCCTCCACCATACTCCTGATGCTGAAGGAAACCTTCAGCTCTCGCCTGGTCTTCACTGCACTCCTGGTGCCAAAGCACAGGTCTTGAGGTCTCAATCCACATTTTCAAAGTACGTCTCAGAACTTCACATACATCTTCCAGAAACTCGTTGTTGAACACTTAAAACACCTTTTGGTCCCTTCAGGACAAACATGTAGCATTAAAGTAGAGTTATTTTCATAGCCACTCCGTTAAACTCTTGATAGGAGGTATATAAACCACCATGTTTATTTCAGCACAGAAATAAACAAGTTTTACCCACTTAGAATATTCTTCCCATAGTGTTAAAACATTACCCAGTAAACATCAGGTATGTCAAGTGACAGCAGCAGACCGGGATATTCTCCAACCAGTTTGCCGAACTTAGTGTAGGAACCTCTTACGCCATTGAAACACGAACACATATGACGGCCACCCTTTATATTCACCCCAGTATATAGAGCAGTAGAGCCACGACCACTAGAAACTCGTCATCTTGGGTCTGGACAAACAGTTCAAGTTGTACTCTGTTCTCTGTGCCTTAGGTGTCAGCAAAAGTATTTTCCTGGGTCTGAGGACCTAACCCTTTGGGGAACTCACCCTCGTAATGTGATCATTAGCCATTGTGAAACCTGACGCTCAGTATCCATCACGCTTCTGCTGCAGGATGCTGGGATAAGGGGGAAACCTTGGTCTGTCGATTACGGTGCATGGAAGTACACCTACCTAGGGTCGAACGTCACCTGCATCACCTCCGCCGGACTGGTAGCAGAGGATTTTTTCCTAATGCCCTACTCACGTTGGAGTGATATTCGTAAGAGGGTTAAAAAGGCTGTTACCATCCCTAAATATCAACAAAAGATTAGCTCCAATCCAAGTGTCCTTGACAACATTATTCCCCGGGGCAGAGCTCAAGTAGCATGTCAGATAGAAAGACCAGTCTCACTAACCCCAATACCAAATCTATTCGAACTACCAGTCCAACTGTAGGGGTTACTCACCCCTTGTTTCTAGTCTACCTAAGTGGTGAAAATAACTTTATTTCTCCACATGATATATTACCTAATAGAATCATGTAATTACTTTTTGTAAATATTTTTGTCTGAAAAATGGTTAAAACCTGCTAAAGGAATTAATTGCTGACACATATGCAACAATTTTGTCATTTGGAGGTAACTTTCCATCCGACTGCTTGAAAAACATGTGCAATTAAACATAACTGGAACTAGTAAAAGCCTATATTTTATTTTAAATAGATATTTGGGTATAATATTAAAAAAAAAAAAAAAATTGCTGTAAGCATATAGGTATGTTGGTGTCCCTCCACATTCACTTAAATACAGTATGAAATATAATGCTGAAAATATTTTGTTGCTACCTGATTACAAAAATTAAATAACACAGCATAAAATATGGAATTGATGACTGTACTGGCATTTACATCAAACTGAATTGACCTAATTGTTTGTTCAAAATACTTAAATGTTTATTTTCACTTATTACAACTGAACAGTGTAGTTGCATGCAAATTTTCAGGCAAGACAATTAGGATGCTTATTATTGGTCTAATAGCTATAAAGATCTACATGAAGTGATATTGTATTGTTTTTAGTCTTATGAATACCTGTGTTTCCCACAAAACTGTTCTAAAATTAATTTCAAACATGCAGTTTGTGTGTTTAGAAAATAATGTAAAGTACCCAAATCACTTACAAACTGACAAAATTTGCCATTTCTATTCACAGGAAATAGGTTACTTTATGTATGAACAATGTTAATTTTTACGTGCACCAATATATGGGTGGGAAAATGCACTTGTAGTATTGCAAATTTGTAATTATTGGTGAAAATTAATCTTAAAACACATTCACACGTAAAGTACAAACACAATAAATTCAGACAATTTCTCCCCTACAAAACATTTGAGACAGAAAATTTCTATTACTTTGCAATAATTACATATATAGCACAATTACTATTCCACAGATGGTAACATGAATTGAGAAAGCAAAACCAAGGCAACAAGTTACACAAAATGGCATCTATCAATGGGCCTTGTGGCTTGGTGATAGGCGTGCAAACTACGCGATATCTTTCTCTTGTACAGCAACAAAATTATATTCTCATGTATGGCAGCTATGGCAGAGCTCCGATATGTTTACATTTTACTGTGAGGAATAAAGGTTATTTTATTTATGAACGTGAGTGAACAAATTATTGCACAAGTCAAGAGCTATTAATTTCTTTTTTTTTTTCTTTCCTTAGAAACTAAGTTTAAACATTAACATGTACTGCATGTTGACACATTTCTTAACATGTTTTGAGGGTAACAATTTTTTTTAATGCCAATATCTCGTAAATAAGCCACACCCCTCTTTTTGTTGTCAACTTGTGAGCGATAGGGTTTTCTCCACTGCAGGGAACATCATTACCAATCGGCATGAGTTGCCACATCAGGTTGAACACTTGATTTTTCTTCATAACTTAAAATGAAACTCAGGAGAGTCCTGTTAACACATACTTGCCTAGTGGCTTGCAAGTACACCTCATCATTGAACATTTTATGGTTTGAAGAGATGAGTGTGTTATGTTTGCCAAGAAGCAAAATTCTTATGATAAATTTACTGTTTGTTTAATAACCCTGAATCTTTAACAAATAATATACTTAAATGAGATACAGTAACTTACTCAAGACTTGTCACATAAGATTAAAATAACAGTAAATTTTGTCATACTATTAATTATAGGGAACAACAAATGACTGTTGCATGAAGGCACAAAATTCTGAAGGTAATATTTTACTTTACTTTGTTAACCAGTAGTCTATACATACCATCTCTGAAAAAAATATATTCAGATTTAATTTTATTTGTATAACTCTTGCAAGAAACAGGTGAAGTAAATTTTTTGAAAATTATATACTGAAATACTATATTACATGTTCATAATTATGTTATAAGGGAAGTTAATATCACTTGATATATTAATGCTGTTCAGCCACTTTGGGATATGGTTTAGAAAAATTCAAGTCAAAAAAATTAGAAATTCGTGAATAATTTTAATTTTGATTCGAGCTGTAAATCACTGATTCACAGATGTCTACCGGCACACCGTAATTATGCATCTAGAGGAGCGAGTACTTTCATACACCGCTGGAAAGCATCTCTAGAATTCATTGTTTGTCCTTTTTCGCTCTCCAGCCGGCTGGTGACACCACGCCGAAGAGCTATGCTTTTCGCACCCCCCAACCCCCTCGGCAACCCTCCCCACGCTGATGAGGCGCCAGTCAACCAGAGCAGAGTAGCAGCCCGATTTTAGTATATATAAGGAGAGACGCTGCTTGACTCCAGACCAGTCTTCAGCTGTCCACTGCACGTGCTGCCAGGACACTGACCAATCTGCGACACTAGTCTTCAGTCGTCCAGCACACGTTGCTCAGCCAGCACATTAAGGCTTTGCTACACCCAACGCGCTAGCCAGCAGAGTTATTCTAGCTATCCTAGCTAAAACCTACCTTCCTTCATTGCACTTCTAAGACAGAAGGAAACTCCAGCTCCTTACGCCCTCTCGAGAGTTGCTCTTCCATATCCTGCTTAGTCAACCTAGCACTGTGCCAGTACACCATTCCATCATCTACTCACTATACAAAGCGGGACCCTGAGGGCAACAATAGGATTCTGCAATAAGCTAGTTGCAAGTTATTTTCGTGACAGTAGCCTACCGTGTCCCTATTGTTAGTTATCACTGGTCGCCTCTACCTGCATTTGCATAGTGAGCGCTTAAATTTATAAAGATTAAGTAAATATCAGTGATTTAATAACTTTTTGTATGAAAAAAAAATTGTTAGGCTGTTAATGAAAATTTGAGTACTTTTGAAATCAATCTTTGAAAAATGTCACTGTCCCTACCTACATATATTTTAATGGGCACGTTGCACTGACAAGCACAAAGCAATGTTTGGGATGACAGAGGTAAAGTAATCCCACGTCTTAATGTTGAATTAAAAGTGTTAGGTAAACATTTGTGAATACTTTTTTTTAATGCATATAAAAATATATAAAAGGACAGGAATCCAACTGTACTCACAGTCTAGTACTTGTCGATAGGCACAAACACACACAAAATTGGACAGCACGGTTTTTTTCCCGGTTGCGCAATCGCGATGTTTCGCTGGCTAAGCCAGCTTCATCAGGCAGCGAGTTGTAGGATACTGCGGTATGGTGGAAGGGCGCTGTTAGTAGTAAACCTAGCAGCTGGGTGACGAAATAGGGTGGGGTAGGAAAATTGAAAAATTGCAGGAATATCAGATTAGCATGGTAAGGAGCTGTGATTATCTTATATTGAGGACAGGCGGCTGCCTGGATTTTGTTATAAATTGGTGAGCTAATTCCCAGCGTCTGAGTTCTGAGCTATTGCTTGGAGGTGGTAAGGCTCTTACAACCCTGATTCTGTGGCAGGAATAAAAATCTTTGTTATGTGATGCTGCATGTGCTGCAACTGGTTTGTCCTGTAGGTTATGGATGTTACCAGCTATGGCTTGTTTGGTGTCTGCTCTGTTGCCATTCATTCTTTGTTTTAGTGTGTTGGTGGCGAGGCCGATGTATTCTGCATTACAGTGTTGGCACTTTAGCTGATGAATCAGATTTTGTGTTGCACAGTTATAGTTGTCTTGGATGGGGTATGTATGGTTAGTACGTCTGCTGTTGAAAGAAGTTGAGGGTTGGTGAATGGTGCAGGTGCCACAGCGAGAGCAACTGAAGGTGTAGGGCCCTTTGGGTTGATAGTTTGATTGGCATTTGTGGTGGGCTGCAGCTTTGGACGAACCAGTTTGTTGCGGAGGTTAGGTGGCGTTTTGAAGACCTATCTGGGTGGTATGGAGAGCAGGTCTTGTGTTTGTGGTGAAGAAGCTAGAATTTTGTATCCAAAGTGGAGAATGTTTCTGAGTTTATTTAGGCCTTCATGATATGGGACCACCAGGGAAATATCAGAGTGGTTGATATTGGTTTGTGTTCCAGTATTTGAGATGGCTTGCTGTATCTGTTTGTGGACGAGGTGGCTGGGTTAGCCCCTGTCGAGGAATGCTCTGGCTATTTGTTCACACTGTTTTTTGAGATCACTGTTGGTGGAGCAGATATGTTTGGCTCTTGTGGCGAGACTGTAAGGTAGGGATTTTTTGACATGATATGGGTGATAACTATCAAAATGTAAGTACTGGAGGTTTTTGGTGGGTTTGGTCTGTACAGAAGTTTGAATTGGGCCATTGTGCAGAGGGAGTTCAACATCTAGGAATATGGCATGTGTTTTGGAGTTTGACCAGGTGAAATTAAAAGTGTACTGTATGCATTTAAATTGGTTAGAAAGTAAATTAGGCTGTGAATTAATGGAAGTCCATATCATGAAGATGTTGTCGACGAAACACATCTTGCAGTGTAGTTGGGTTGGTTGGTGATTGAGGAAGTTTTCTTCTAACCGACCCCTAAACAGATTGGCATAGGATGGGGCCATACGTATACCCATTGCTGTGCCCTGAATTTGTCACCTCATTACTGAACAGCAACATAACCTCTTCAGAAAGAACAGCCATCAAACACCTCCAAAACAAACCCAGACATAATGATACTACTGGCTGACAAGGGCACAACCACAGTGATCCTCAATGAAACAGACTACATTCTAGAAGCAGAAAAACAACTCAAGGACACATCCACCTACAAATGTTTTAGAGAAGACCCAAACACCCGATTTTGCGACCACATTAATCAATTCCTTGTGTCCCACGGCCCCCTCCAAGAGCTATCCAAGGCTTCAATAAAACTGCTCACCCCCCATAAACCCACCCCACCAGTTCTCTACCTGCTTCCGAAGATACACAAGGAACAACGGTCACCCTCAGGATGTCCCATCGTATCAGAGATTGACAGCCCCACTGAGAGAATCTCAGTCCCTGTATGTGCCCACCTTCAACCTTGGGTACAGCAGCTGTTATCCTATGTCAAGGACACTGTCCACTTCCTGAAATACTTTAGACACCTGGGTCCTATTCCCCAAGATGCATACATGGTCACCATAGATGTTACGTTTCTCTATACCAACATCCCGCACTCATCTGGACTATCGACCACAGAATACTACCTCAAAGACCCTTACACAGCAATCCTTCTACAGCATTCCTTGTTGAACTCGCCAGGTTAACCCTCAGCAACAACAACTTCAGATTTCAAGACTCGCACTACCTTCAGATCAAAGGCACAGCAATGGATACACGTATAGCCCCATCCTATTCCAATCTGTTTATGAGCAGGTTAGCAGAAAACTTCCTCAATCACCAACCAACCCAACCACACTGCTGGATGTGTTTCAACGACAACATCTTTATGATATGGACTTCCACTGAAGACAGCCTAATTCATTTTCTAACCAATTTAAATGCAAACAGTACACTTAGGTTGACCTGGTCATACTCCAAAACACAAGCCCTATTCCAAGATGTTGAACTTTCCCTCTACAATGGAACAATTCAAACTGCTGTACACACCAAACCCACCAACAACAGCCAGTACTTACATTTTGACAGCTACCTCCCATATCATACCAAAAAATCCTTACCCTACAGTCTTGCCACAAGAACCAAACGTATCTGCTCCTCCAACAGTGATTTCAACAAACACTATGAACAAATAGCTAAAGCATTCTTCAACAAAGGCTACCCCAGGCACCTCGTCCACAAACGGATACAGCAAACCATCTCAAATACCGGAACACTCACCAAGGTCAACCACTGTGATATTCCCCTGGTGGTCCCATTTCATGAAGGCCTAAATAAACTCAGAAACATTCTCCACTCTGGATACAAAATTCTAGCTTCTTCACCCCAAACATAAGACCTCTCCAAACGCCACCTAACCTTCGCAACAAACTTGACGCGTGACCGGATAGGTTAATAGTCACAACAGTCGGAGATTCTGTATGCTAGACCAAAAGCAGGGTGATTGAGTTAGCTAAGCGATGGGAGATGAGGAGTGTTGGCTAGCACTCACTCACTCCTACTTCTTGGGTGCAGTGTTGGTGGAGTATTTGGTCCAGTTGTAACGAGCCTGGCCCACACCGTGGCTGCGGTTCCACAGGTGAGATTTGTTTGTCCAGAAGTAGATGTTATCCCAACCGAAACTCACTTCCGTACCAGTCAACAATTCTCTTACCACAGAATGGCATGATGGGTGAATGCGTATGCACGGAGAAACGAACAATACCACAACTGGAGCAGTTAATACTGATATGTGTCTGAGTTGGGTGGCGCGGTTCCGTAACGGTGTAGGCTGAGGAAGTGCACTCAAATGTCTGGCGGCAAGATGCACTGCGTGTCACTCTCTATGCCTGTGACTGTGCCTTTGGCTGAAAGGCATTAAGTCTCCACTCACAGGTTACTGGGTACACCTTGACTCGAATGTTGAAAACAAGTACGGCTGGGGCCACACTTTCTATTTTGGCAGGTCCGGTTTGGTTGGTCCCGTTTGGTGGGAAGGTCATAATACCATTTCTTTGAATGGGGGAGGCTACACCATCCCTTAGAACCGGACCCGGCAGGAAGTGGCAGGACGATGTCTCCGGTCGACAAGAAAGCAGGACGGGAGACAAAAATGCATGCTTTTCAATGCATGCTTCCACACTGTCTGGTCGCGTGGGTCCCGTTTTCCTTGTAATTGGTAGTTTCGTATATGTTTTGGACATCATGTTTAACACAGACAAAATATATACAGCTGATTGAAGAGCACCCCAATGTCTGGGACATGTCTTAGAAAAATTATATGGACCAGAATATACACGAAAAAAGGTGGGAGGACATTGGAAAAGGAATGTTCGCGACGTGGGAATAAATGGAGCTGCAAGAAAGGTAACAATAAGGTAGGTATAATTGATTCATGGTATCTTCAGATTTTTCTGAAACCCTGGTAAATTTCTATATTTGGTTACTGATTACGTATCCTTCCGATACACCTAAACATAAACGCTTCTAATTTTATAACTGCCAAATATATTGTTTATTGTTTATAGCTGTTTCAAAGAATTCTGTCATAATTTAAAAACCATTCCATATGAATATTCACAATTTAGATCTATAACAATTTTTAGGTCTGCTTTAGTGATGATAGTTTTTAAAGTTATTATTTTACCTGCATTGTTAACATATTTGTTATACATGACATACCACATTACATGTAATACACGTTATTATTTTGCTGCTACTGTGTTTAATCCTGTTGGAATAAAATTCAAATTGAAGGAACAAACATTTCCACTAACAGACACTGTAAATTCAAGTATGCAACTCATGCCGCTTATTTTTTGTATCTAGCAGGGACATACTTAAGATAGTAGTGAACATGCACCCAAATAATATGCCTACCATAACTTTTATTCCACTCATATTTCTATGGGAAGGTACTTACTGTCTTCTAGGTTATTTTCATTATTTATTTAAATTTATCTGGCTAGGCTTAGTATTTTGTTGGGAATGTGCAAACATTCTAATCACGAAATCGTAAGTACGTTACATAATTGTGTTTCAAACACATAGGGAAAATTCCAATGTTGTGATAAATAAATAGACATGACTTTCAAAAATTAACTTAGTCATCAAAACAATTCACATTTAAAACTTATTAATTTTCCACGGCCAATATTTTCAATCACACACACTGGCTCAACATAACGTAATGACAGCAACACTCTTTCACACACAGCGGTCACGACGCACATTACAGTATGTTGATTCTTGCCGCGGAAAAACAGATTTATCAATACATCGTAACTTGTCTAGGTAGGTTTAAAAAACACAACATGTACAAACTTGAAGTAATAATTTGAAGCAGTTTTTGGAGCAAGAAAAATTAACGCTTCCTTTGGCAAAAAGCAACACGTCATGTCATGGCTCACCACAAGTTCAGATTGTAACCCTCAAGCAATCACATCAAAATATATTTAAATATGTATTCAAACATTAAAATCTCTTTTCAGTTGTAAATTACACACAAATATTTTGCTGCAATAAGTATGAAATGTGCTAAAACTGAAAACATGTACAATTTTTCTGAAACTGTGTGTGTGTGTGTGTGTGTGCGTGCGTGCGTGCGTGCGAGAGAGAGAGAGAGAGAGAGAGAGAGAGAGAGAGAATAAGCTACAAACTCCGCCCAGTTTCTTCCTCGATAGAAAAAAACATACACCATGTCACTAGGGAATACCCACAATAATTTGCGCTGTTATTTTAAACTGTAACAATTAAATATGTTTCCATCGAGGCTATCTAAATATTTCAATAGGCAATGTTTAATTTACAAATAGCATACCAAAAAATTATGTTAAAACAACATTTTAACTGTGAACTATTTGTTACTAGCCGTTGCCAACACACCGCTGCTCTCACTGTTTTTAATTTGTATTTAATACAAGATAAATATTACAAATTATAGAAGATATCAAGTTAAAGTTTAATTTAATCAAGAATAAGGTACTTTAAAGTTATAAAAATTACCATTTTACTCAGTTGTTCTTGCAAGGAAAATTCAAAGACTATTTAAGACTAATATTGTATAATTGCTCAAATATTTATACTAACTACCCATCTAGGTTTCATTTTCTAAAGATAATGTCGTTGGAACTCTTCTACCCCATCGCAGACAAAATAACTGGCAATAATGTCCGACATTTCTGCCTTTAATTTTTTATTCACCAGTCCCAGCATTATTCACGTCCTCAAAAGGATAAGTTTCTGCATCAGCAACAGCAATAACGTCCCGCTTACAAACAAGTTTATACAATATGCAACAGGCCTTTACAAAGTCATCCACAAAGTCAGTTTCCACAAGTATTGGAGTGTGAAAAATCCTCCATTTGTTACCCAAAAGTCCAAAAGCGCCCTCTATTGGTCCTGTGTGGGCAGGCGAAGGTCATCCTGCTAAACGGGATGAGTTTTGACCGGACTCACTAGACGGGAAGGTGTAGTCCCAGCCTTATAGTGTAAGTCCGGTTTTGGCTTGCTAACCAGGCTCTGTAAAGTGAATTTGTGTTGGTAAGCATATTCGCTGGTTGTCGTGTTGACTGTTCGTTGATGGTAAAGTAGCCACAGGGGGCATACTCCAATGCCTCGAAGATCTCAGGCAGTCCCAGCACTGGCAGCAGTGCTGTGAGATAATGCAAGAGATGGAAAAAGAATAACTGCTTGTGCCTGGCAGCATCTGGACTTATATAGTGGAAGCTTGTAGGCTGCTGGCGCGGGGTGTGGGAGAAGCGTGACATCCTCCTGCTGTGGTTGGCGTGGGAATAATATGGTCAGCGATTCTGCTTCGTGCCTCTACGGAGGCACTTGGCCTTGCCCAAGGTCTGGGCAGCTTGCTGGCTACGAGCACGCAGGGGGAGGGGAGGGGCTGCCAGGTTGCGTAAGAAGTAATCACTGATAGTTTCTGCTGCCTGTAGGGTAGGCAGCGTGTTGCTCACATCTGTAGTGGTGGAAGAGGTACTCTAGGCGATGAGTCGAAATCGTATTAGATTAGTTGTATAAGCGACACGCGTCAAATCGGTTCATTAAAAGCTGCAGCCCACCACAAATGCTAATCGAACTATCACTCCCAAAGGATCCCACCTCTGCAATAGCTCTTCGCTGTGACACCTGCAACATTCACCAACCCTCAACTTCTTTCAACAGCAGACGCACTAACCATACATATCCCATCCAAGGCAACTAAAACTGTGCAACACAAATTCTGATTTATCAGCTACAGTGCCAAAACCGTAATGCAGAATACATCAGTCTCACCACCAACACACTAAAACAAAGAATGAATGGCCACAGAGCAGACACCAAACAAGCCATAGCTGGTAACATCCATAACCTACAGGACAAACCAGTTGCAGCACATGCAGCATCACATAACAACGATTTTTATTCCTGCCACAGAATCAGGGTTGTAAGAGCCTTACCACCTCCAAGCAATAGCTCAGAACTCAAGACGCTGAGAATTAGCTCACCAATTTATAACGAAATTCAGGCAGCTGCCTGGCCTCAATATAAGATAATCACGGCTCCTTACCACACTAATCTGATATACCTGCAATTTTTCAATTTTCCTACCCCACCCTATTTCGTCACCCAGCTGCTAGGTTTACTACTAACAGCGCCCTTCCACCATACCGCAGTATCCTACAACTCGCTGCCTGATGAAGCTGGCTTAGCCAGCGAAACATCGCGATTGCGCAACCGGGAAAAAAACCGTGCTGTCCAATTTTGTGTGTGTTTGTGCCTATCGACAAGTACTAGACTGTGAGTACACTTGGATTCCTGTCCTTTTATATATTTTTATATGCATTAAAAAAAAGTATTCACAAATGTTTACTTAACACTTTTAATTCAACATTAAGACGTGGGATTACTTTACCTCTGTCATCCCAAACATTGCTTTGTGCTTGTCAGTGCAACGTGCCCATTAAAATATATGTAGGTAGGGACAGTGACATTTTTCAAAGGTTTATTTTAAAAGTGCTCAAATTTCCATTATCAGCATAACAAATTTTTTAATATAAGAAGTTGTTAAGTCACTGTTTTTTAATCTTTATATAAATTTAAGCACCAAGGCTAACCACGATCTTTATCCAATGAGTGAGGAACTGAAAAAGTTCATATTGGGGGCATTCAAGAGACTAAAATTATTTATTTTATACACTTTTAACACATTACATCCTTTTTTGTTGCAGAAAAATTATTTTCACAAGCTAGGAAAATTACTTTTTAAAAATGAGTAAAACTAGTTATAAAGAATTTTAAATTGATACATTCCTTCACACAAATCTCAAAATTGAAAAAATTAATACATCATTCTACAGTTCAATATAATTTAATTTAAATAGACTATAATCAAAATATTTCTTGAAAATGTTTTATGCAGTTAGCTTGTTTGAAAATTCTAATTTTTTGAGATAAATTTACAAGTCAACTCAGAAGTTAAAAACTTTTGCGAAGGGTGAATGGTCACACTTCAAAGAAACAGCATTATGCAACTCTTGTGAATTCAATAAACACTGGCTGAAACCAAACTTTGTGTAAATTTTTTGACTTTACTACAGTACAGCTTGCCTGCATGCTCTACGGGAGACTTTGCTCCATCAACGAGCGATAAAGAGCTCGGGGCAGGTCACAACAGTGGCGTACTAATGCCACGTGTCGATAGAGTTAATTCCACGAGCCTGGGCAATCACAGTCGTAATTATAAATTATAAAAATGGGTTGCCTGCCCGAATTTTGACCCCCTCAACCCGAGATAGTTTTACCCACCGAGCTGCAGCACACCCGCACCCAAGATGTCATAGATCTCGGGCCGAGGAGGTAAAGTTGTCATCAGTCTCAATCACGGGCGATAAGAAAATACGCTACACCGCCTGCTACCAGAGATAACCAACCCCTGTGTCGAGATGCTTATTACAACCCCAGCACCCCTTGGACGGCCAGAAAGCAGAAACGGGGACTATATAATGAAGCTTCAAATCACCCTTGCCAGAGTTTGTCGGCTCACCGACTGTACTGGTCAGCGAGCTCTCCTGGGGTCCGGAAGGACTTCTCCTCTCCAACAGCTTGAAGAAGGCTCTCTCTCTCTCTCTCCAGCTCCAGCAGTCTGCCCAACGCTCAACCTTCATTCACCAGCAGCTTGCTCAAGATTCTACTTCCAATATCGACTACTGCAGCTCTCCAGAGGTAACCTCTATGACCGCACCCTACACCCTCTACCCCAGTCATCCCTGACTCCATGGTAGCAGGCCATAGCGACGTAGGTCCTCCCCTTGAAGCCGTTGCTGTAAAACGCGACTTAAAAGTTGGAAGTTAGAGTGCTAGCTTGGTTTGGAAATCCCCAGGTACGTCTTCACCTGGTTAAATGTAACTGATGAGAGGGAATTAGAAACACTTAGCAGCGTGCACCAATCAGCTTTCCCCAGACTTTCCTATTAGCTTAAATAAATGTACTTTGATTGAAACCGTAACTACGTGCATAGTTAATTTCACTTGTTCCCTGTCCACGTACATTTAAGTTGTTTGTTGCATATATTCAGCTCAAACCTAAGTCTAAAACATACTGTCAGAAAAGTGTGAGCGTGCCATGTTATCGAGTGTCAGAGGGTCCCTAACGGGATCTTTAGTCTGCAAAGACATTCTCTGGCATGTGAGTAAACCCGGAACTCCTAAGCCTCTCCACCGACTCATACCAACTCCAACCGTGGTCATCAGGTAAAGCCTCCGAGTGACTGAAAAGACAATCAAACAGGATTACTGGACGACAGTTGGAGGAGGAGTGACCAGTGCTGTAATTGGTGAACCGAAAATAGTTACAATTACCTGTGGCTCAACCATAATTGCTTAATAGAAATAAATTCCGACGACCAGAAAAGGTGGAGGTCTTCACAGTAGACTACGTCGCAAGGCTCGTACGTCGCAAGGCTTGACGTGCATTGCAACACAAATTGGAACGACCGGCTACACCTCAGGTGACTGACACCCTTCAGGAAAGTACTCTGATGCATGCCGCTTATACCAATTAACTACAAACGATTACGACTCACCTCACTGCAACCCCAGCGTACTACTTCTACACACGAGATTCAAACCCTGCACCATCTTGTACACGGAAGTACCGGTCTGCCACAATCCTGGAGGGTGGCCAGACACGTGGATACGAGGGGTTGCGAAGGACAGCGGCACATCACCCCACCCCTCCCCCGCGCTGAGCACCAACAAGCCATGAGCCGCCTTCAACCATGCACGAGCGCCACCGAGGATACGCAAAGGCCGAGAGATGACCAGAGGGTGCTACCATCACTCCGGCCTCACACCTGAGAGATGTCACACGCCCTACCCCGTGCCCGCCATGACACGCGCTGTCCCGCTATATAAGGCAATGCGCGGCAGAAGTCGCCAGTTGATCCTGCAGTCTTCTCCAAGCATCTGGGTGATGGATTCTAGACTACTACGAGACTTTCAACAACCTTTCCAGAGACTGTCGCCAATGACATAACAGTCTTCAGCAGCCACCAGAGGCTGCCATCCTTGACGTCGCTGTAAGAGCTCTGCAGTCCCGCTACCGGACGCCAATAGCTACCTGAAGCTTTCTGTAGCTACAGTACATACCATATGTAATTTTCTTTGTCTCCTATAGACACCTCCATTTAGAGTTAGGCTCCGTATCTAAGTAATTTTCAACAGTTTTCACTTATATTCCCCAACTAGCTTAAGACCAGGTCACCTACACCTGGCTACCATAGGATTAATTCCTCCAACCACCGGTCTGCCTGGCAGGAGCGCACGTGTCACAGTGTTTAATAAATTTTCAATAAACACGGCTTTGTTTCTCTTACCCTCGAGTCTCATTCATAGAGTAATCTGTCACCAACTAATGGAAGAACCTTGAACTGAGTACTGCAGACCGGAAATGGGAAATTATTCTTATTACGAAATTAGCTATAACTGGAGATTCCCCCTCATGCGGCTCCAAGTTGAATACACACCCATTAGACGGCCAGCTATTTTATTCCTACTGAGTACAAAGGTACTGGAGGAGTAGAATAGACGAGCCACACCACTAGCAACATTTCTCAATCAGAGAGAGATGGTACATTTGAGTTGTATCCCTACCGGAACACCTGGTCGCTGGCGGGGGTATTTGCTTAGGTGCTACGGCCTGGCCTTGGTTGGGATCGCACATCCAGTGATAGTTTTGGCAACCCACACGGCTGCAACGCTTCTGATCAGCCTGCAACAGTGGAGGATCTTCAGAAGCACCGGAGCTCGCGTTGGCAAGACTGTTACCAGGCAACACTAATCTAGGGCTATCCGCATCTGTGGCGCTCCTTTCGAGGTTCTCAGTAGTTAAACCTGCTCTATGCCATTTAAGGTGAGGCACTGCACCAGGAGAGAGGAGCAAAGAGTTGTGCGCCTTGCTACCAGAAAGCTGGCTGGTCTCGCACCACTCACAGCTAGTCGATGAGCCGAACGAGATTGTGCCGCCTTACTCCGGTACTGGCACCACATGCGTCGACTGAAATTAACCCAGCTACTTTCCGGTCAGCACCGCTGCATACGCACCCAACCTGCCATCCAGTGATAAGAGTTACTGAATCAGACCGAGAACCGGCTAGGCGTCTCCAACAGTAACTTCTGGAGCAGGGCATTCGAGGATTGAAACTGCGAGTTCTGTGTGGTGTCACGTCGTGCACTTGCTACCACCCGAGCCGAAGACTAGTGACTTAATCAGCTATATCCCACCACCCCTCGCCCGCAAACTGACAAGGCACCAACCCGTAGCACCTCCCGCCCATCGTCGACTACGACTAGCTCCGAAACGAGTCGCAAGCCAGATCAATCCAAGGGACTCGTGACCCGTAAAGTCGAGAATTTTGTACCAACCCGTAAGGCAACGTGTCCGACCCCTATATCCAGCCGTAAGTAGGCACAAGCCAACCCATACGCACAACCGACCAAAGTGCAACCAAAGCAACACGACCGTGATCCAGTCTTAGCTAAATGGACAAGCATCGACCCCAGCCGACCGCACCCGAGATCACCTCATCTATAGCGCGACTGATCTCGCTGGCAGTGATTTCCTCGCACAAATCAGAACTAGACTCTTTGTTAGGGATTTGTTGGCATTGGACAAGCTACAATGATATTAGTTAGTAATTATATACACTCCAGTCTACACTGGTCAGTAAACAAACAGCTCCATTACAGACTACAGGAAAGCAGAGTACCAAGACATGTACTGTACACACCACTGCTGGGAAAGTAATTAGGGTGGTAATCCCACCACCCATTCAACGACATAGGATCGCTGTTCCCCCTCCAATTTACGTTCCTGTGTGACGATCCACTAAGCCCTCCCTCTCGGGAAAAGCCAGTACCAACTCAACACCAAGAAAGGATAATAAGATCCCCCTTTTCCCCGTCACGCCATCAACTTAACATCATTTTAGATTAGTACTTAGTTCATTATTATTTTTTCTCATTACTTATTATTACTTCACCTCTGGACAATTGGCATCCATATGTTTGGCAACCATCATGGTGAACAAGATCGTGCTCCGTGGGAGAGAGGCACGTATTTTGAAGCTCACCCTGGGGTTCGATTCCCATCTACCTCTACTGCACCCTTCAGATAGGCGGTCTCCCATAGTGAACCCTAACATGGGCAAACCCCAACCCACCAGGCATGACAATTCAAAAGAATCACCACTGAAGGGGCTACCACATTCACTAGGAGTTAATCGGCATTCACAAGAATAACAGAATCAAGGTGCCAAAGGCACCACCTAGTCAGCCACTGTCCCACAGCAGCCACTTAGGGCAGGGCATCGATAGATTGAACTATTGATCGAAGTCGCAAGAGTGCATCAGTTTGAATCAAGATTTTAAGTTCAAATTAAGGTATTTTGTTTTTGAACACTTAAGAGTTTGCAGTGATATTTACCTGCCGTGGGAAATAAAAAACCGCTTGGGAAAAATATATTTCCTCTCTAGCCAACTGGGATCAACAAGTTATGATGTGTACATGAGCCAAAACATGCTACCTACCATATAACCAAACACATACTGTTTAAAACTATGTTGTGCCTGTGCAAGTAATCGTGTACATTGGGTTAACTGCTCATAAATTATGTCCTAACCTAAAAATAAAAACCAGAAGACACTAGAAAATAGCATACGAAAGCACGTCACTAACTACTTGGGTTGAATTTAGAAAGTAGTGGCAACACTACCGCTGGATTTTCAGAGGTACAAGTCTCTGGGCCACGAGGTTATCATTTCTGATAAGGTAAGGTCACGCAAGAAAGTGTGGCAAGTTGGAATAGCTGTGTGTTATTCGGTCAAATACTGTAGTGCTGTGAAAATGAAGGAGCAGAGTATCAGCACCACAACAATACATTTACAAAAGAACAAAAGCATGAGTACATCAAAATTGAAGTGGCAAGTGGTTAGAGTGCACAACACTGTTTTAAGGGACTTTGTTAAGCTAATAGTGTTGCAGTTCAGTATCACTTATGTTTAGGAAGACTACGAGTAACACAAAATTCAGCTCCTTGCTTCCCTGCTGGATGTGAATAGCCTATAGAATTCCCATAACTTAGCTGCGGAGTTAGGAGTGCCATAGGGCAGTCACTGCGAGACCATTAACAGATATGGATGGCGCACTGAATGTGTACAATACCTTCCACACATGTGGCAAAAGGTGATACAAAAAGTGGAGGGGGGAGACGATTACATTGAATGAATGCAACTGGTTCCTAAGCCAGGTAATTATAACGGTGTTGCCATTACCTTTTTATGCAATCTAAACAGTATCCAAGAATTTTCAACTTACCCGCCTCATAATTGCGATCGCTTCCAGTGAGAGAAACCGAGGATAACGAACTTCATCGTTCACTATGGAGTCAAAAACTTCCTCCTCGTCATCACCAGGAAAAGGAGACTGAAAAGAAAATTGCAACACAATAGTAAGAAAAACAAACCAATGAAAATAAAATGTTCACAGATAATGAAAGTAAATCTTGGACAAATTTTATATAAAGTTGAAAACGTTAGCTCAAACAAAGCTTTGTTGTTGTTATTTAAAATTCAAGACAATCACTATTTTACACTTTGAATTCCACCTTCCTCTGATTCACACAAAGCTGTGAAGACTAATCAATGACCAACAGTTTACAAAAATGACAATTTGCCAAGAAATCCCTCTTTTTACACTTTTCAAGGGACCAGTAAAAGGTGCTGCAAATTGCAGTAAAGTGCAAGAAGAGGGAATTTTCCACTGTAAAAACAGTACTTCTGACAAAAAAATCAGTGTAAAATGTGAGAATGTGGTGTTGAATTTAATTTTATATCGAGAATTTTTGTATAGTGAAGTTGATAACATTGTTTTTTTCCTGTCTACCACACAAGTCTTTTATGTGCAAACTTTTAGTCTGGTTTTTACGAGAGTAAAGAAATTTGTTGTACGATGACACCAATTGTAATGTGCCGGTAGTTCGAATTCCTGTCGACGTCAATTAGTTCCTGCAATGTCCATGAGCTGACAGCGCCGATTTATTTCCTCAGTGACCTCGTGGTTCCCCCTTCCCTTCTCCTACCTTGCCCCTACTCTGGTGTTAGTGACATTTAAATTTTGCCGGTGCTATTTCATTTCTATTCTGCATGGACTCCACGATCTGCACCAGCTGTTTTGATATGATCACATCATGATTGCAAATTGTGTCACAGTGCACAAGAATTATTTCTGTCGGGTTTTGAGACTAACTTAGATGTGTAATGTTAATTTATAATCTGTGATAATGTAGAAGGTGTCAGCAATGCAAAAACCGGTGCGTGGTGGAACGAGTCGTGCATTTTTTTCTGTAATGGGAACTTTTGATGATTTGAATGTTTGGTTTAGTAGCAAGTAGTACTAGCTTTTGCATGGGCATGCTGTAATTTGATTTGGTATTCTACAAATTGTTTGGGTTGCGCAGTCAAAATTCCCTTTGGTATAACTTAGCTGTTGTTTTGGGTTCTGTGTGCAAATTAATTATTTCTTCTAGCTTAAGTGTTCTTTCAGCAGTCCCATTTGTTGGCCCAGCTTGGTTGATGAGCATGCAGTGTCCACTACTAGCGGTCTGTAATTTTTAGATGTGCGTTTCGTTTACGTATTTTTTATACTGGAATGCTTTATTGGACTCATATTTTAGTTCCCATACCACTAGTTTCGATTTTTAATGTAATTTCGATTGGTTTCTAAAATGTTCAATTTTAACTGTGGCGAGTTTTTATATAGGCATGAATGGTCTCACCATAAAGTCATGGATTAGGTTGGAACATGCCTTTTGCAGAATATACATAATCCTGGCACAAATATTTAAACTAAGTTAGTATTTATTCAATTTAAAGGTGAACAGCATATCTAGTTTTTTTTACACAGCTAGAGTTCGGTGTTCCGAGAGTTAAAAGGGGTAATGATCTAGTCAAGCATTTCTGCTTTAATAACTCAATATTTTTGAGGATTGTAACTATTTGAAGATTTAATAATTTTCCGCGAAATGGCTTGGTTTTTAGTGATATTTTGTGTCAAAAGTAAAAATATTTCTTCTTGTGCCAAAATCTAAATGTGCCACTGGTTTGCAATTGGGTGCTCTTAACGGTAAACATAGTACAGCTCTCTATCTAGAGTATTGGAATTTTGGGGCATACTATAGTATTGTGTAATTAAAGTCTTTTTTATTAATATTGTTTGAGTGTGTTAAACTTTGTATTTTTTGGAGCACGTCATTTATTTGGTACCTGATTATTTTTAAGTGGCAATGACAATTTATCATGGCAGAATATGGCAATTGTTGTAAATTGTATTGAACTGCATTTTTTGCGAGGCAGTCAATAAACTCGCCTGTTTGGTGAAATTATTTCTAGTGCACTTGATTATTTCTAGTGCACTTGTATGTCATCATACCCATATCCCGATACAGTAAAATATAAGTATTTTGAATTTATTAAAATATGTTGCAAAGTTTATAACATAAAATGCAGGAAAGTATAAAATGAGGGAGTGGAAAAAATTGTATTGGGTGCGTTTTACTTTTACAGCTTAGAGTCTAGTTAAGTTATATGAAATTCGGGTCAAGTCGAGTTCAGTACAAATTTTTGAGTTAAAATTGAGTATGAGCCATAAATGTAAATGTGTACCTATCTACACAAGTATAACGCCCACCCCTTACCCCCTCTTTCAATCAAGGTTTTCAAGGAAAAAATTTTTTGGACTAGATTCTACCAATAAGAATAATTTTTTACGTGGTTAAGTGAATCACAACACTGCTTTTTCCCCCTCTTGCCAACAAGAGAATGACTACACAAGATAGGAAAGGAGCGGTAATATCAGCCACGTGATAGTGACAAGAGAAAAAAAATGAAAGCAGTTACAGAGATTGTGTATGAGGGTAGCAGTCAGGCTGAGCTATTGGGTGAACAGTCAAGCAGTCCACATTAAAATTGTTTGTTAGTAGTTAGTTTTGTTTTTTAATACAGTTTATAAACTGTAATTAATTATGACGCATATCGTCTTCTTCAACAATGGAGATTAGAAGACTTCCACTCCATCCTTATTTCGGTATAGCCAGGAGACTGAAGTTTGTATTTTCATTTGTCCCGATATAATGCGAGATTGTACTATCTTACTCACAGATTGTCTTGTTCACCACCGCCTCACCATAACAATGTTTAAAGGCAACGAGTTCTTTTATTTCCCGCTGGATGGCACTAGTAGTAATAGTAGTTTGTCTGTTTTGCATCCCCTTCCAGCCGGCCGGTGACGTCACAGAGGCAAACCATGCATCCCCTCGCCTTGGCACAAGTCAATCAGCGTCAGGCAGCGGACAGAATTACATAGTATAAAAGGAGAGGGAGCCCGCATCTCCAGAGCAGTCTTCTTTTCTAGTGCTCGCTGCTCAGATCCTGACCAGATTGAAGCTCCAGTTCATTCCTAGTGCTCGCAGCTCAGGAATTGACCCATTTACGTTAGTCTCCAGCACACATTGCTCGACACTATACCCCATTTTGCATCCAATAAACTACGCTTGTGATAGGGTTATGTTAGTTAGGCGCTCTCCCAACTATGTACCTCGCAAAACCCATTGACCCAGCAGTTTACTGACGTATCCATAGTGGACCTATCCTTGCAGTCCTTTTTAGGACTCATCCTCTCACATCCTTGTTTAATTTACCCAGCTACTTGTCAGAGCTATTACGTTACGTCGTCTCACACAATTTCTACCTGCAACAAAGCAAGAGTTGATTGCTTAGACGTTCAGCATCACACTCAGCATTCCCCTGTTTGTACACTGGTCGCCTCTACCAATCATCCTAACAGTGTATTCTAGCTTTCCGGCTTATATTCACACAACTGACCAACTAAACTGATTAACTCAGCTTTAAAAAAATTTCAGAAAGTTTTAAATAAATCATAAATTGTAATTTTGAAAAGAAACTTAACACAATGTTCGTATATCCAAATAATTCTTTCGTATTTTTCAATTACATAAAAAATATTGTACATTCATTTACAAGTAATATGTTTTTACTGATGATGGCAATAAGCATATAAAAGAGCTGAACTTAACTCACCTCCCCCACCAACATCTCAAAAATAAGGACACCAAGACCCCACCAGTCAACAGCTCTGGTATATGATGTTTCTGTCAGGACCTCTGGTGCAAGGAATTCTGGGGTGCCACAAAAGGTGCCAGTGCGGTCACCATAACCCATTCCTTCTTTACACAAGCCAAAATCAGCTATTTTCACATACCCTTCAGTATCGAGTAACAAATTATCCAGCTTGAGATCTCTGAAAAAATTCAGAAAAATTATTTCAAATAAATACACACTTATTAGCATACTGGTACATCAAGACTTTATACAAAATAACTATACAGCACTTAATATCAAAAATTTTTTGTGGAAGTTCCAAAAATGAAATGAATATTTTAATTCTACTTTGTAGCAATAATGAGTGGAAAAACTTTTTAAAGCAAACTACTAAAACCTCAATTTAAAAATAAACCAACTTGCTTTAGTGTAATGAAAAAAATTCTGCAATTCTACAACCTCGCCCCACGCATCATCATAATCAGCATCAAAAACAGCACGCATCATAAAACAACATTACTTAGCACAGTTAGCAAATGTCGCCTAATTACAAATGGAATGCTGGTAATGTAAGAATGACAGAAAATAAGTGATTCCACTGTGACAGACAGTAAAAGTACTTAAATATAATTTTGTAAATTAATATTGTTTTGAAGTCTATTAGAACTGGTGATTATATTTTCATATCGTAAAATGCATATTAAAAATTACAACTGATTCAAGATATAAGTAAAATTATTTAGACACTAAAAAATTTGCACTCAAAGATGTATGCCTGACCTGTATATGATCTTATTTTCATGGAGGTACTGCAATCCAAGGACCACACAGGCTGCGTAGAAAACTGCTCTGGGTTCAATAAACACATCTGCATGAATGTGCATCATGAGGTCCCCACCAGCTGCATACTCCATTACGAAGCACACGTGAGCCTATAAACCACCACTGCTGATAGTATACACATCACCCATAAGATCCAAATGTGATTCCAACAAATGCATTATAAACTAACTTAATCACACTTAAATTAAAAATAAACAAATATTTGACTAATGATGACCCCAAGATGTGGGAGGAAAAAATTCCCTCTCCCCCTCAAAGTTCTGTGTTTAGTCAAAGACTGCAAAAGAAGCATGAGTTTTAGACTATTTTTTTTTGCTCAAAGTACATTAATACACCTGGTGCAACAACTATAAAATCCTGTTTCACATTCACTATATTATACATATTTATTTCATTATTTCATCTAGCAAAAACAGTTGCTAACCACAATCTTAAACTCTACATTAGTATTTTACATTACTTGCTTTCAAAAATAATAAATGGCTCACCTCTGTTTGAAAGCAGGCAAAAAGGTTCACCAAGAATGGATGCCTCATTGCATTTGCCACCTCAAATATACGCTTCTCAGAGAGAAGACTCTCCACTTCATCTCGAGCAATGATGTCTCCTTTTTTTAAAGCTTTGATGGCAAAATACTCTCCTGTGTTGCGGTACTGTGACAGAATCACCTAGGACAACAAAAGTAAATAGTAAATCATGTATGTAATCCAGTTTTGAGAACATGATAAATGATATACAATTGACAATACATAATAGTATACTGATCTGATTTCTGTTGCTTTTTTCTTGTCTTTTCTAGTAAAACCCAGTATTGACCTTTCCATAGCTCTTTGGGCTGGTCTAAGTTTCCCTTTTGTAAATTTATTGAGTGTCCAGGTCTCACAGCTGTAAGTCAGCACTGTAAAAATGAATCAGTTACTAAAGTCAAAGATATCTTGGAAAAGACAGCCACCTTGAAGACAGCCACTGCCGCCTGGAGGGGTGGGGGTAGGGATATGCGCTCAGATAATTTATAGCTTGGCGACAGTGGGTCAGTCAGGCTTGTTTCAGGAGACTCGCAAAGGAATCTATACCCTGTAGTACCTTAACTTATGTGCGCCCCCCTGGAGCCCGCCACAACTTGCTTGTTAAAATACAACATTTTTACATATTCCACATTAAGGTTTGGAATGTGTAAATTAACTTTAGTGTTACAAAATATATCAGACAACTAGTTTCCGAAGAATTCCTTGAAGAAATATTTTTAAAATAGTGTATTATAGGCCTATACCTGTGTTCTGTAAAATTACGCCCGCCCTGTTTGCAAGGGTACCCTAGCTGCGCCTAGTTACACGAATGACGTATCAGTTTGCACACACATGCCGGCCATGTTGCTCTGACAAAAGATGAAAGATGGACAAAAACGGCGTTGGTATGGAGTCCAAGAAATCATTAGAGACGAAGAGGAATACGACCAGACAATTGGGACAAAGACATACACAGGGTTGCTGGAGTTAACTGGCAGAGAATCACCCAAGACAGTTCTTCCTGGAGAAGAATATTGAAATTCTACCTGAATTCCTAACTCTCCAAGAGGACACATTTCATGATTGAACTGGCTGATGATGAAATGTATACTGCATTTCATAAAAGATGACGCGTGCCGCTTAAATGAGTTATATTAAACACGACTACGACTCATCCTAATGTGTTATATCTACCAGGAACCACCACCAAAGATGGCTACAAGATCGTTCCCGTGCAGGGACAGTTACAAACATGTGGTTTTTCCTTATGTACCAAACCCAACTTCCTCTCACTACTCACGTATCTACGTATCCTGAGAAAGGGTCGAACCAAACACGTTACACATGAGTGCGCACAGAATCGCTCCAAACCTAGCAAGCAATACTAGAACGTGAAACAAGTATTGTTCCAAGCGTCAGTCTCGCCAAAGCACCCGTTAGACAGTCTGTCGCCAAGACTTCCGAAGATGGCCGAGCGCCCGAGGCCATATAGTCGAGCTCAAGGGTAGTTCTCCCAACCTGCTCACTCCAGGCAGACGTCGCAGAGCAACGTCACACCTCCCACTCCAGCCTAGGCATGGGCTGGCCGAGCACACAATATAAGGCAGCGCGAGGCCGAAGACGCGAACAGTTATATTTTGTAGGAGCTCACCTCAAAACTTTGGTGCTGGGGCTCTCTACTGATCTTGCCACTCGCAGCCCTCTCCAAGAGCTTCCAGCTCTTCAGTGACCACCACTGGCTGCCATCACCAACGACCAGAGAATTCTACCACTTCCTACCAGAAACTCCGGAAGACTTTGACGCGTGTCGCTTCTACATACAATCTAATACGATTACGGTTCAATGCCTAGAACACCTCTTCCATCTCTACAGACGTGAGCAACACATTGCTTACCCTACAGGCAACGGGAACTTACAAGCTATTCCTTCTCACCTGGAAGATACGCAACCCGGCAGGCACCCCCCCCCCCTTCCAGGCCTATCGCTCGAAGCCAACAAACTGCCCAGACCTCTGGGTAGGTCGAGTAACTCAGATGAGGCACGAAGCAGAATCGCTGAAAGGAAGATTCTCACATGCCACCCAGGGCCGGAGGACGTCACACCTCCCCCACACCCCGCGCTGACAGCCTACAAACTTCCATTATATAAGACCGGCTTCTGCCGAGCTCTGGAGTCATTCTTTCGTATCTCTAGCAACCCCCCACAGCACTAACATACAAACACAAACATTTTCTTTAAACTTCACTTTGTCTCCTCTAGACACCTTTTATTAGCAGTTTAACTTTAACTCGTTTATATTAGTCTAGAACCAACTTTTTCTCTCTTACTAGAACCAGGTTACCTACACCTGGAACCATGCAGTGACCTTCAGCTATCCTCGACTTGGCAGGACGTGGCACAGGTCACTTGCTTATTGAACTTTCAATAAATACACATTGCTCTCTACCTTTCTGCTTTTATTTCCAGGGTATTTATTTGTATCCACAGTTAAAGGTAGACTACGCTGTGCACTGTCGACAGAAACTGGGAATTTTACTAAACCGAATTAATCCACACATATAAGACGGCTAGCTGTTTTTTCCCAGTTACACATCAGCTCTTTTAGTGCTTGTGGGGGAGAAACTGTGACACCACAACCACTAGTAACACCACACCTGGAGGCACGACAGATTCGGGTTGCTTCTCACCATCTGCACTAGTTAGTGAATGGTGACTGTTGCCTGTAGTTTTGCCGGGCATCCTAGTGCGAACACACAATCGGTAGAGGCTTGGTGGTCCACCACATGGCTCCACGTCTCTATCAGCCCGCATACAGTGGGGACTCTTATCGGGCTTGAACCGGCAAGTCACTATTGGGGTACACTGTTATTCTTTCTGTTTAAGGTGTACTACGTAAGCTAGAGAACTGTTATCCTATGCCTCACGAGAGGCGGAGTGGTAGAAAATGCAGGAAACAACAACTGGCTCACACCGTTCTCAGGCCAAGGATAGAATTTGCCATCCTACATAGGATAGCCAGGTAGAACGGGAAAGTGCCACTGAACTGAGACGACAAGCTGTCGCACCTGCTCTGGTTCTAGTAATTGACTTTCCACCATGTGTCCGCATCCATACCACATGTCACCCGGTGGCCAACAGACTCCTGACCGGAACTGAAGTGCGCCTAGGTTGAAAAAATCTCATCATCTGGTCTAAAGAAGCTTGCCTGTGGAACATCTGTTCCGACATCGACTGAATTTGTCCCACCTAAAGCCATAACTACCTCAACTACAATATCTAGGAGCAGGAGTGAGTAAGTTATAGCCAACACCCCTCGTCTCACCACAGCTACCTAAACCCAGCTAATACGCTTTTTGTCTAGCGGTCAAAATCCTCGACTAACATGCCAAGACAGCCTAATCGGGCATGCATGAAGAGATGTTCTGGCGCCCAACGTGGGGTGTCAGACGAATAGCTGTGCGCAGTAAAAGGCACGAATTAGACCAACCATACCTCGAGAACTAAGGGTCAATACGATCAGACAAGCGGACTTTGGGGAGTCTTTGAAACATCCCGTGGTGCCATTAACCACGACCATGTCAAACTCAGAGGTCAATGCCATCCTCGGCGAGATCTCTTGACAACGAACCCTACGTATCTAATGTACAGAGTAGCCATGCTGACTGCCCAGGCCATGGCACACTAAGGGTAGAATGCACCTACTGCACAAAACTTTACCATTATACCTGCATACACTGGTCCGAAGATACCAGAGTTACAGACTGGTTAAAGTACTGCTGTACTGAGTGCCGTAAACAGCCAACGAATTCCTGTAACGAAGTTACATGCCCTGGACGAGGCATAAACTGCATCAGGTGCACGACGTGCAGTGAACCCTATCAGCACCTATGCATAGGGTGGCCCGACGAACGCGTCTCTATGCCCGCGATGGTGTACCAGTTTGAGAGATGTTGAAGAAAACACATCCCTCACTCCCGCAGGTCCAGGCATTCCCGGATATACATGTACAACCTGGAACAGCACCCAGTCATCCCGCGACAGGTAGAGACGACTATATACAAATAACTGACTCGCCCACAGGAAGACCCCATTGCATTCACGCAGGAATGCGAGAAAAAGAAAAAACCTGCCACCGAAACAATGGGTTGATCGGGCTCGTTTACATTTAAAGGACTGGAAGCAGTTCAGTAACCGTATAGTGGTGGAATTTACAGGTGAGGAGTCAGACCCAGGTATTCGACGAAGAAGCAGAAATCTTCATACAAAGAAAAGAACAAATGTTTCGACTGGTATTCCCAGGAGTCAATGAAGTTACCGCAATTCGCTCAATCGGCAGAATATTACTGCCACATCTCCGGAACGTACTCTTGACAGCAATAACCATGAACTTGGATGAATTAGTCGATCGAGCTCGAGAAGCTGAGCAAAACTTTGCCGCCCAGGCGAGCCGTGAAAAACCAGTCTCCATCAAGGTCCCCGAGGTGCCAACGCCACTTGCTGCGGCTCCTAAAGGCGTACCAACCACAACCCCTCACACGGTCTTTGTATCCAAATGCAGATTCTGTCTGGGGAATCATTGGAACAAGGACTGTCCGCGGAAACCAGAAGGATCTGCCATTCCACGAAACCGTGTTGGCAACGCACCGGCAAATAACCCACAAAGACCAGCTGGAAAACCAACTCCTGAAATAAAGCCGGGAAACACTGACGCCGGGGTACAAAGCGGGCCACCACCCCCCAGTTTACAAGGGCCCATCCTCCAGGATTAAGTGAGGAAGCACCGGTTCCCGTAGTCCCCACATAGAAGTGGAGGTGAACAACGGCAGGGTACTAGCCTTACATGACTCGGTGGTTACTGGGAATTTCATTTGAAGAAATTTGTTAACATCAAACCAGCTCGCCGAACTATGACCACAAAACAAAGTGGTAAGAATGGCGCAACCCGAGGCCACCCTGGAAGTAACCGGCCGAATTAACTTGAATATAAAAATTCAAAAAATTGAAACCCCAACAGAATTTATTGTTTCACTAACCATGTCCAAATCTGTAATACTAGGATGCCCATGGCTTATCCACCATTAATGTATTTTCGATCATGGTTAATGTAGAGCCTACTTAGGGGGAACCAACCGTATTACTGTAAACTGGGATCAAAACCCAGACAAAATCCCGCCAATGCCCATCGATCCAATGAGTATTAATCATGAACTCTAAGAACTAGAGTTCTGTAAGTTAAAAGCTATACATGATGAGCACGCCTTCGCCTTCAGACAAGGAGGGCTATTACGACAAACACGGTCCATACAACATGAAATATGGCCTACGACTGATGTACCAGTATACAACCGTCCGTCCAGAGTGTAAGCCCGCTGCCATGACCTCATCATGGAACAGGTCAATGACGTGAAGCACCAGGGGATTATGGAATCATCGAATTCTCCATATAACTCGCACGTGGTACTTGTATCCAAGGACGGGAAATTGCGATTTTCCGTAAATTACAAATCGCTAAATGAAGTCACCCACCCAATTGCTCCCCTAGCTATAGACATGTCTCATACACTACGAGATATTGGCAAGGCTAAAATATTAAGTACTCTTGACGTGGAGTCTGGATAATGGCAGATTGCAGTCCACCTGGACAGTCGAAAGTATATAGCCTTTACAACACCCAAGGTTGAAACCCAACAATTTAGAGTCATGCTTTTCGGCTTGAAAAACCCCCTGCAACATTCCAACAATTAATGTCATCGGAAGTACTAACAGGTTACATTGGAAAGTTCTGCTTCGCTTATTTCGACGATGTAATAATATATTCTAATAGCTAGGAGGAACATCAATGCCATCTGCAACGAGTATTGGAAAGGCTCAAATTACATGGGATGACTTGTAAGCTATCGAAAAGCTTCTTCGGCAAGACATCAATACATTATCTGGGACACGTCATATTGCCAGAGGGGAACTTCCCACAACACAGTTCACTACGAGCAATTGAAAAGGAGGAAGTACATCAAACAAGCGGAAACTACGACGGTACATGGGTCTGCGTAATTGGCTACGAGAATTCGTTCCAAACATTGCAGAATACACGGCACCACTAAACCCACTACTCAAGAAAGACACCCGATGGCAATGGGGGCCGGAACGACGACGAGCGTTTTCCAACTTGAAAAACAGCTTCAAGACTATTCATTAACTCCATTGGCAGCAAGGAAACAAAACCTTAATACTGCAAATGGACACATGTCAAAACGGCCTGGGCACAGTATTATACCAGCAAGACGAAGGAACATAACCTTATGTGATAGCATATGCATCAACCCGCTTAAATGAAACTGAGCTGTGCTACCACATTAATGAGCAGGAGTATTAGGCAGTTATCAAGGCCGTGAAAAAATATTGGTATTATCTCGAGGGCAACACTTCATTCTGAGAACCGATTCTAAAGTCCTCCAATGGCTACAGGAGTCCTGGAATTCGTAGACCAAACTTGGGCGGTGGGACATGTTCCTTACTGAGTTCGACTTTGAGGTTCAACATTGCCCAGGGGAGTTAAATGACCTGCCAGATGTACTGTCTCATTCCCAGACAGAAGAGGAAAAAGCTGAGGAGGAAGAGGAGGAAAAAATTTCTCCTCCCCCTCATATCGAAAGAAGTCCGGAAGGGCAAATCCAGCTCCTTCAGTTACAAATAACCAGTAAACAAATTACGTTAAGCCAATAGGAGGACCCAGATATCAGACGCCTATTACAGGAACAGCCCCAACGATACGCACTACTGGATGACGTTGTATGGAGAAGTAGCGGGCAACCCAATACACCGTGGAAGATCTGGCTTTCACCGCAACTACGAGCGGATATGTGCAGGCACCATTACGACCGTCTCCAAGCTAGTCACCCGGGTACGAGGGAAACCCTATTAGACATTAAAACCAGTTACAACTGGGACAGAATAAGCCGTGATGTCCGGCAATACATTAGCAACTACCTCACATGCTGGCGCAGCAAAGCCTAACTGGTGCCATCTCACACAGCAAAACCACGGAGACCCAAGATGGCCTGGATCCACATTGCCGTTGATCTGATGGACCGGTATCCAAGTAGAACAAAAGGAAATCGCTACCTCCTCATAGTAACCAATCAATTTTTCAGGTAGGAAGAGGCATTTCCTCTACCCAGCTAAGAAACCACCACAATCGTTCAGAAAATAGAAGTGCAGATTTTCGCACGATGTGGCTATCCAAAAGTCATACTGACACACAATGGCACCCAGTTTACTAGCCGTCAATGGCAAACCGCCTGTCAAGAGTGGGGAGTAGAAACCTGGACTACCCCTCTCTACCATCCACAAGCCAACCACACTGAACAGAGGAATCAGGAGATGAAGAAGTGCCTCAGTATCAATGTGGATAATGACCACAGACATTGGGATAAGCACATCCCCACTATACTGTTTGCCCTTTGATGTATGAACGCGATCATCGACACTAGTCCGAGCGTCTTACTCCTGGGACAACCCCTGCGTCGACCAGGCGACTGGCAGTGGGAAAGCGAGCCCGCTGATATGCCTTAACCTGAGGACATCCGGCTAGCAGCGCTAGCATGAACCACTCACATCCAGAGAGCTCAGAATACTTATACTTTGAAGAAATATCCCCAACCGAAGACAAGGGTAAGAGAATTCAACTTGGGGGAGGCTGTCCTCCTACGAAGTTACCCATCAACAAAGCCAGCAACCAATTTAGCGCTGGCCTCACTGACATGGGATGGACCATACCGTATAGTAGGCAAGTGAGACGTGTACTGGGCCGAGGATGAACGCGGACAGATTTGTGAAGCCACCAGAGGTAAGATACGACCATATCCAGAAGACATGCCAATACTTGGGGACGACAACGCTGAAGGAGACACACCTGGCCAATCGGACGATGAAGACGAGCCCCCACCCAAAAGGACAGAATCTGATACAGAGCCAGGACCTTCAACTAGACCCGAACCAACGCCCATTGTGGTTGACAGGGCATATAGTTACATCGCGCCATGGAAATCCGATGTAGAACAATGTCAATGTGCATCCTCCGTGAGATCAATGCCATCGACGCCACACAGCTACGCCAATAAGATAGCAGAGAAAACGAGATTTAGATGCTCTGAGTTATCCTGGCGGAGTCCCCACGACAGAGAATCAAGCCAAATACCCTACCTATTAAGCCACATCAGTGAGCGATCGGAAGTACCTTCAGTGAGAGGGGTAGGAATCACAGGCGCCTACCTCTCCACCTGGTACAACTACGGAACAGGAAGTCGAAGCCATCCCAACTTCAGTAAGGTCGTTCCCATACGAAGAAGTACAGGATACCACTAGCCCACCGGAACGCGGGACGCCGAGCTCAAACGAGAGTGCTCCGCCTCAACAACCTGCCACGCAGGTAGACCCGCTTATCGGGACGTCGAGCTACCATGCTAGAAGTGCTCTGCCTCAAATTCCTGCCATACAGAAACTTCCACCAGCTTGGACATTAAGCTTGGACAACAGTGTTCAAACCCAGCAATCTGTTACACAGGAAACTCTGTTACCTGTGGCGTTGAGCTACAACAGACGTGCTCCGTCCCCAGGTCCCGCGAGACAGGAAAACCCACAGACCCGGACGTTGAGCTGCCACATTGGAAGTGTTCTGCCCCGCCATCTTGCTACGCGAGAGGCTGCTTCCATCGAGAACATTGATGCCACACACTACCCCTCAACAGACACAACATCCGCAGTGGAGGTTGACGTGAATCTCCCTTCTGCTGCCTCGCCCCACGACCTGGCCACCGAAACCGATGATGCCGCCCACGACCTGGTACCATGACGAGCAGTTCTGCCACAGTCGGGGTGGAGATTAGATTTTTCTCCCCCACACTGCCCCGTTCAGAGAAACATCCTGCCCTACAGATAGGAACCCCTGCAGTAGGGGTGGAAGGGTTGACCCTCCTCCGCATAGCCTCAACGTCCCTTGAACAAGTGCCTTCCCACTTTGTTGCGGCAGAAGCAGACGCCACGCCCCCAGGCTGCTCCACAACGCCTGATGCCCTCATGTACCACCAAGGCCACCTACATGCCTGGCCGGTACCAGGAATCTTCAGTCGCCGAGTGCCCACTTAAGTAAGTAGCATTACGAATAGACACTCTCCATGACAGTAATGGCTACTATAATTAAATCACGTATGGACGCTCCCCACAGTGACAGTGATTAAGAGACTTCGACATTACATAGAAATTTAGTTTTTATATTTTAATAATGATCTTAAATCTGATTTGATGTGTAGGTAAACCTATGTATGTCACTATACATTTTGAAAGTGTTTATGTGAAGATCGCTTACATGAAGAATGCAGTCGTGTAAGAGTGTGTTTTCAGCACGGACAAAAATGAACATTCCTTAGGAATTTACCTTGAACATTCCAATGAAGATACAAAGTGTCCATACTAGAGGTTAGACCTACAATATAAGATGGACTCCCACAAAGGATAGCTCGGCTAGTGTTTTTTTTTTTTTTTTTTTTTTTTTTTAAGCACTAAATCTGAATTGATATGTAGGCACACTTTTAAATATGAGATTACGTTTTCAAAAGGTATATACGAAGATCACCTATAACAAAGAATGCTGTTTTGTAGAAGAGTATTTTTATGTATATGCTTTCAGTGTGTGTTTTTTTGTTTGCAATATCTTGTATACCTACTCAGTAACACACTGAGCATTAAAGCTCCCTTAATATAGTGCAAGATATTTTAATATCCATTTTTTAATGTATATGTATTGTATCTAGTGACTAATGTGCGCACAATTTGCTGCATTAATCACAAATGTAGTGTACTCGCTTTGTATTCGTTTAGCCCGTCAAACCAGGTATTGAAGGGCCTGTGATTGGCCACTTCGCAGTATGTCAAGTATTTAGCTTAATGACACACAAACGTTCCCTGGAAAGATTTTCCTTTTTCTTTCTGAACTCACTGCAGCAAGCTGCAGGATAGTAGTGGCATTTCCCCGCCTTCTGCGAGTAAGGCTTGTACATATTATTATTATCCATACTTTAATCCCCTCGTTTTGACGTGCCATTCTATTTGATAATTTTTCTTTCAGGTTTTATGTACGATTCCCTTGTAATATCCACAAGTGCTATGTTGGTTTTTGTGAATGGCACACACATGAAAAGTAGGCCGGTGGGACACCCAACAAATGCGGCTTCCTAACCCAGTAATCTTTGCACGCGGGGGGAAATACACGCTCTTGCTGTATCAGCAAAGCCCGATAACTCGGGCGAGGGGCAGAGAAGGACGCCCAACCGTGAGAGAAAGAATCAAGGTCGCACAGAACACACGCCGGTACAGCAGTCAAGCACCCCTACCTTAAGGGTCCTGCCTACCTGCTACGAAATTTTTTTTTTCTGATACCTACCTCAGCACGTCTACCAAGAACTTCTAGAGACCTTCTAGAGAGGGGGAAGGGGGCTTTGCATTTTTCCACCACCTTTATCCATGATGAGTCTTCATCGCAACAGTAAGGGGGGGGGGGGGGGGGGGGGGAGGCGAATTGAGTGTGTCACTTCTACATCTAATCTAATACACTTACGACTCATCTCCTAGAACACTTCTTCCATCTCTACAGACGTGAGCAACACGTTGCTTACCCTACAGGCAACGGGAACTTACAAGCAACCTGGAAGATACGCAACCCGGCAGGTACCCCCCCCCCCCCTTTTTTTTTCTGCGTGCTCTAAGCCTACAAACTGTTCAGATCTCGGGCAAGAACCGAACCGACCCATCCCTACGTTTAATAAATTGCAAAAACATCAGTTTAGATACAAGCGGTAATAAACATATCCTGTCGCCACCAATTATTATGTATTAGCCGGGGACGAGTCTCTTCCAGTTACCAGTGTTTCGTTCTGCTGTTTCTTTCTTAGGCACTAATCAAAAGTATTTTCACTGGTTTTACATTTTAGCATTGTATCTCTCTTTGAAAACAAGATCTACTTAATATAAAAGGAAAACCTGAAGCTCTTACCATATATTAAATGATATTTATACTTATTATAGTTAAAAATAGAAAAAATATGTAATTGAGAAACAAGAATCTATTTTTAAGGAATTGTATTGACAAGGAACCAAAAAATTTTTTAGAAAGCCCATCCCTACAACTAAGTGTAAGTGTATGTTAATTAAAACAGCCTCTTCTCATCCCTAAAAAAATATTATGAAAGATTTTTAAAAACATATTCCCAAACTCTAACCTAACGCAATGTGAAACCATCCTATCAAATTAAATTTAGTTTTTTAAAATGTTAAATAAGTACATAATTTTATATTAATGTTTTACACAATTTATACTTCTTAGTGAAAATTTAAATTTTATTATATAGACATTTCATTATTAATTTAACTGATTTCTTATGGTTTCTTTTGTATTAGACAATGTGACTACCCTATGGAAGAACATCACTGTGTAAATACTTAAAACCCTGTTAAGAAGTTCCCACTTAAGAATATTTCCTGCTTAATAAGCTTACATAAATTTCATCTGGTCTATTAAAAAAAGTATACTGATACTTTTATGAAGTTTTCCTGGTTAATAGGCTCCAATTTTTTGGTTCTTTCAGAAACTTCTTAAGAGAGTTCTACTGTATTACCAAGATGCAACGCTACCTTTCCGAAGTGTCCTCTGCCTAGCACACTCAGCAACCTGAAATTGTCCAGAGACATCCCAGTGTACTGTGACTGACGACGGGACTCGTACGCACTGTCGCGATGTTCCAGTCGCCGAACACCTCCAATCTGGTCTGGCTGATCGTACACATTCTGTTCCAATGCAAACACAGTCACCAACTTTCTCAACACTGTGTGATTTTACACTAAATTAATTCTTGGGATGCATTATTTTTTAAAGTGAACAGTATCTGAACGCAAAAATAAAAATGGACAAATAAGGTTAACAGTAAACAAAATGTAAGTATGAAAAAAATTATTTTTTCAACTGTTAAAACAATAAATCCATCAAAGCACTTTTGAAAATGCAAAAGTGCATAGATTGCATTATATTTCTACCACTCCACAAATATACGACAAGTAGACTTAACTGAAAAGAAATAGCACACAATCTGTTCATGGTTGGAGTGATAAATGTGGCAATGTTATGAGTCCAGTAGCCTGCATAACCAAAAATCAGCTTTAGAAAAAAATTACATACACTCAAGTTATCATAAAAGGAAGGGAAGAGACTATATTAAAAACAGACATATTTTAATTAAAGTTTATAAACACTCAATTTAAAAGGAAATGTTTACTTCATGTTACAAACATTAATCAGCTTGATGGTAAGATGATCATTGAGTGCTACGTGTTTCTGGCTAGTGTCATCATGATCCAAAATTTGTGGGTAAGAGATGAAGCCAAGGTAAAGTACACAACTTATAACGAGCAATCACTGACATTATGGTTAGGTCATAGCTACAGGTCTTGAAACGTCCTCCCTCAAATCTACAGTACTGACTAGTGATAAAGTTTGGTAATGAATTTTAGTATATAAGAAACAATATTACACAAACAGCTGGTACTTCTATAAATCCACTGTCTTTCTGCACGGCATTTGAATTAATTCCCGCAGGAACCTTTTTTTCCTCTCCATCATAGACTGCTCACACAGGTGCACATGTATGTGTAACACTCCCAATGAGATAAGACCACAAGAAATCTGCATGAGCAAGCTCACAACAAATAAAAATCTGCAGCAAAGATGCCCTGTCCAACCTAATCATACTAACTACAATTGGAACATTCTGAGAACCAGCCAATAGGTAGTGTTACAGTAATGAACCTCTACATGTGGAGGAATATTTGTTTATGGCACAAAACTACAATATTACAATGGAACATTCTGCAAGTATAGTAGATCCCAAAACGTGCACCTGTTAAAGGACCTGTTGGGAGCAATGTTGCAAGTGAGTGACAGCACTTTGCTGCTCCCTAGGGCATCCCATCTTCCTCCTACTGCAACAGTAAATACCAACTGAAGAGATTTAAGTTTCTAAGTGGACTAAATGATGTTCTGTGATGGGTTTAGAACCACAGGAAGTTTAAGTATGTTTATCTGGATAACGACACCACTCACATCTTTACCACGTAGGGATTGATTGCAATTGCACCCCCCCCCCCCACATATCCTGGACTACACCACACCATCACGGACTAATTATAGAAAGCAGGTACATGCAGTGTGAAAATTAAACAAGAAGTACATGATGCAACAGCACTTGTGATTAGAGCCATATTTGGGGCATTATGTCATGCCGGGTAGCATCTGCTACCAGTTCCATGTTATGTATTGTTCCTGCTACATCTATATTAGACAAAGTGCAAGGACAGCAAAACCAGAAGTCTTTCTCCTGAAACAAATTTGTTTGCTGCTACTGGCTTCTACCTACTAGACGCCTGCTTAGTCGCAACTGTGGTTTGAGAACTTTCTAAAAGGACTACCTAGGTTACTGGACATATGTATGTAGCGTGGCAATGGACAGTTTTTAATCAAATGATTTTTGGCAACTGGCAGTATTCTCTGTAAGATAGACAATTTCCTCAGCAAAGGTAGACGAGTTGCTTAAGGTTAACTTTGTCCTGAGAAATTAACATTGGCCTCACCATCAACACACTCAGGCAAAGAATGAAGAGCCACAGAGCAGACACCAAACAAGCCATAGCTGGTAACACCAATAACCTACTGGACAAACCAGTTGCAGCACATGCAGTATCACACAACAAAGATTTTGATTCCTGCTACAGTACCAGAGTTGTGAGAGCCCTACCATCTTCAAGCAACAGCTCAGAACTCAAGATGCTGGAAATTAGCTCACCAATTTATAATTAAATCCAGGCAGCCGCCTGACCTTAATATAAGATAATCACAGCTCCTTACTGACACGTGCTGCTTACACAACTTATCTAATACGATTAGGACTCATCGCCTCTTCCACCATTACAGACGTGAGCAACATGCTGCCTACAGGTAGCAGAAACTATGAGTAATTCCTCCTCACCTGGAGGAACGCCACCCCTCTTAACCGCACTGAGCCTACACGCTGTCAGAGCTCGGGCAAGGCTGAGCGCCTCCGATGATGCACGAAGCAGAATTACATACCAGAGTATTCCCACGCCAACCAGGGCACCCCACACCGGCAGCCGACAAGCTTCCACTATATAAGTCCGGACGCTGCCAGAAAATATACATTCTTGCTCCATCTCTTGTGTTATCCCACAGCACTGCTGCCAGTGCTGGGACCGTCTGAGATCTTTGAAGCATTGGAGTACGCCCCCTGTTGCTACTTCACTGTCAACGAACAGTTAACACGACAACCAGCGAACATGCTAACCAACAGAAATTCACTTTGTCTCCTAAAGACATCTTCTTTAGACAGTTTAGTAGTATTTATATTTGCTCATTAAGCTCTTTCTTTCCCATTCTCCATTACAATCAGGTCACCTACACTTGGCCAGCGTAGCAACCTTTAGCACTCAATTGCCTGGTAGAAGGTAGCACACGTCGCATATTTACTGAGACTTCAATAAACATACTGTTGTTTCCTACATCTCAGCTTTTCTTTATTAGAGTATTTGTCTGTTTACTCACTAGATACAGGTTGCTACGTACAACTTTGACGAGGACCGGCAAATTTATAACTACCGAATTAACTTCAGCCACAGGCACCCTTCAGGGATCAGTCATATTTTCACACATCCATTAGACTGCCATCTGTTGCTTCCCTAACCACCACAGCATTGCTTCCAGTGCTGGTGGAAAGGAACAGAGGAGCCATGACCACTAGCAACACCTTCACCCACAGAGGGGCAACAGTCAAGTTATTGCCTTATCCCACAGCACTGCTTCCAGTACCGGGATATACCGTGGCTTGAGATCTGCCATCATTTCCTGTGTGAACGCACATCCAGTGGCAGCATTGGAGACCCAAACAGCTCCACGTCTCTGATCAGCCCGCATAGCGTGGGGGATCAGTGGAGACTTTACAGAGCCTGGTCAGCAAGCCAAAACCGGACTTACACTGTAACTTGTGTTCAGTATTCAAGTCAAGGTGTACCCAGTAACCTGTGAATGGAGACTTAATGCCTTTCAGCCAAAGGCATGGCCGCAGGCATAGGGAGCGACACGCAGTGCTTCTTGCTGCCAGACAGTTGAATGCACTTCCTCAGCCTACACCGGAGAGGCAGGAGAATGGAACCGTGCCGCCCAACTCAGACACGAGTCAGTATCGACTACTCCGGTTGTGGTATTATTTGTTTCTCCGTGCATACGCATCCACCCGTCATGCCATCCTGTGGTAAGAGGATTGTTGACCGGTACAGAAATGTGGTTCGGTTGGGATAAGTTCCACTTCTGGACAAACGAATCTCATCTGTGGAACGACAACCACGGTGTGGGCCAGGCTCCTTACGACTGAACCAAGAACACCACCAACATGGCACCCAAGAAGTAAGGAGTAAGTGAGTACTAGTCAACACTTCTTGCCGCTTGTCGACTAGCTAACTCAATCACCCCGCTTTTGGTCTAGTGGACTGAATCCTCGACTGTCGTGACTATTAATCTAGCCGGTCATGCATTGTTACTATACCAGTAATTTTTCAATCTTCCCGCCCAACCCTAGTTCGCCACCCTGCCACTAGGTTTACTAATAACAGCACCCTTCCACCATACTGCAGTGTCCTACAACTCACCGCCTGATGAAGCTGGCTTAGCCAGTGAAAGGTTGTGATCACGTAACTGCGTAAAAAAACTGTGTTGTCCTACTTTGTGTGTGTGCCTATTGACAAGTACTAGACTAAGTATGGATTCCTGTCCTTTATATATTTTCAGACCATCAATGGTTACACATCAGTATATGCAAGAGCAGAACAGTCCTTCCAAGGCTGTAATCAAAGTAAGCTCCCAAGTGGCATCACATGATGAAACACCCAGCGGTGAAGTGCACTTGGCAACAAAAAATCCTCAAATATAATAGTCCAGTAAGGGCTTGTGGCAAAGAGGAGCAAGTTAGGGAAAATATTACGGAGGAGGAGTAGAGGGGAGGGAGGGGAGGATGGGTGGGGAGCAGAGGGAGGGGAGAGGAGGATGGGAGCAGAGGAGGAAGAGGCAGGGAGGGATAGAGAAGAGGAGAGGGAAAGAGAAGAGGAGAGGGAAAGAGAAGAGGAGAGGGAAAGAGCAGAATAGGAGAGGAAAAAAAGGAGAGGAAGACAGAAGAGGAGAGATGGAGGGAGAGAGAGAAGGAGAGGGAAGGAGGGAAAGTACGGAGTTGGATGGGGAGGAGGGAGAGTAAGGAGGTGGATGGGGAGGAGGGAGAGTAATGAGATGGATGTGGAGGAGGGAGAGTAAGGAGATGGATGGGGAGGAGGGAGAGTAAGGAGATGGATGGGGAGGAGGGAAAATAAGGAGGTGGATGGGGAGGAGAGAAAATAAGGAGGTGGATGAGGAGGAGGGAGAATAAGGAGGTGGATGGGGAGGAGGGAGAATAAGGAGGTGGATGGGGAGGAGGGAGAATAAGGAGGTGGATGGGGAGGAGGGAGAATAAGGAGGTGGATGGGGAGGAGGGAGAATAAGGAGGTGGATGGAAAGACGGGCGGAAGGAGGATGGAAAAGGGGGAGGAAGTAGGATGCAAGAAAGGAGGGGTGGAATGAGGATGTAAGAAAGAAGGGGAGGAAGGAGGATTTAAGAAAGAAGGAGAGGAAGGAGGTTTCAAGAAAGAAGGGGAGGAAGGAGGATGTAGGAAAGATGTAGAGTAAGGAGGATGTAGGAAAGAAGTAGAGTAAGGAGGATGGAATAGGGGGGAGTAAGGAAGATGTAGGAAGAGGAGAGGAATCAGAATGTAGGAAAATAGGGGAGGAAGGAGGTTGAAAGAAGGGAGCAGAGGAGTAGAGGAAGGAGGTTGAGAGAACGAAGCAGAGGGATAGAGGAAGGAGGTTGAGAGAATGGAGAAGAGGGGTAGAGGAAGGAGGTTGAGAGAATGGAGCAAAGGGGTAGATGAAGGAGGTTGAGAGAATGGAGCAAAGGGGTAGAGGAAAGAGGTTGAGGGAACGGAGCAGAGGGGAGAAAGGAGGTTGAGCAGAAGGTGAGGAGGGGATGAATGGGGTTGAGAGGAAGAGGGGAAGCAGGGGGTTCAGAAGGAGCAGAGAGAGGGAGGAAGAGGGTTGAGAGAAAGGAGAGTAATGGAAAAAGGAGGGTGAGAGGAGATTGAGTAGGGGGAAGGTGGTTAGAGGAGGGAGAGTAAGGGAGAGAAGGGGTTGAAGGGAGGAGAGTAGACGAGAGAAGAGGTTGAGAAGGGGAAGGTGTGAGTGAGTGATGAGATTTGGGTGGCTCTTAACAGTGAGGTCTTGAGACCAGATGAAAATGATTGTAGTGAATATGGAGTGTCGCCGGAATGAGGGGATGGAGGAAATGGGAGATCCCAGAGAAAATTCGCCGATCAACTTGCGAAAATCCGGTGACACGACCGGGGATTGAACCCAGTTCACCTTGGTAGGATACGAGCGTGCTAATTGCTCAGTCACCGCGGCCCCATGGGGGAAGGAGGAAGGAGACGACGAAGGAGATGACTACAACTAAGATGGAGTCTATGATAGATATGAAGATTATGAATAACCTTAAAGATAAATTCTACGCCTTAAAAGCAAATTTGAGCAATAGCAATAGATCCCTTATGAATGTGTGAATATGTTAATATTTACATTTAATTAGACAACTAGATGTTCACTTTGCAACTAAGGACATATCAATTCATAAAATTAAGTAAACTGTTTCAATTTGCCTCACAAAAAATACTTAAATGAAATTATCCCATACAAACTCAAGTATCACTCGAAAAATGTATAACATTATAGCAGTTTTTAAATTACTAAGTTACTGATGATATGATGAAATTTTAAACATATGAATGGTAGATGAAATGCACAACTCCCAATTACAAATTAAACACACAGTTTGGTAAAAATCTGAAGGTCATGATAAATATGAGCACAAAACTGAATAAACATAAACAATCCTGATGCATACCACAATTTACACACTTCTATCTTGCAATGGAACACAAGTAAAAATACAGCAGTCTTCTGTTAGTAGTTAAATCTGCCAATATATATTTTATTGATCTTAAAAATTACTTTTGCTGGTGATGCCTGCCAAAGATACTTGGCCAAATCACAAAGCCCACTGCTATTTTTATGAAATTAAACAAGGTTGCGGGTTGTGAGCCTCCTATGAAAATGTGAATTAAAGAACTTTAATGGTAAAGTCATTCTTAACAGCATAACAGTTGGCAAAGGAAAGCGTAGTTGCAGAAAACTAACTTGCTTGAATATGTTCACTTATCCAGTATTTTGGCCATCCCAAAGAAACATGATGAAAATATGACTGCCTTTCTTTTTCTGTGAATATAAATCTGTTAACACAGCCTGCCAAGGCTACATTTGCAGATTTAGAAATTTGGCACCTTAAGATAAATACCTATAATTAATTTTAACCTATCACAACCACTTTTGTGCTTGCCACTATACCAAAAGAACATTATTTTTAGAATATGATAACACACATGCTCTACATTTACCTTCAAGTTGTTCAAATGTTGTTTAGTAAAAACAATACAAAATTAACATACACAAGGAAATTTCATGCACAGTACAACACATTCATTTTGTACTGGTCAAGGCAGATATAGACAAAATGGTGAAAGCAATAGAAATCATGCAAAGCCGGTATAATGTTTTCAAGCAAAGCCACCACATGGATACCATCACCCCAATTTGCCAAATATCTGAAAAATGATTTTACCAAAACTTTTAGAACTGCAGAATGACAAAATATGGATAAAACTGCCTCGAAGACAATATCACTACAAAAACAGAAAACTTAATAAACAACCTCCATCACTACTTCTAATGCTGTTACTTTAACTGGCACTGGTTTCTATAAAATAGTTGGCCTTTGTGTTGACGCATGCCGTACTGCTGCACAGTGCGCCTGCATACCTTACGGGCGACTTCGCCCTATAAAAAAGCTAGGAAGAGCTCGGGGCTAGTGATGACAGAGTAGACGCCATAAGTTGGACAACCTTGGACACACTTATAATTAATGTGATTAATTACAAAATTGTACTGTCCACCCAGAATCCGACATGCAGTCACCACCCCCTTGAACCAAGATTGTTTTACCGGATGAACCACTGCCCAGAGATAACAGAGAAGGAAGTTATAAGAGACACCACAGGATCGCAGCACCTTTGCTGCCTGTGACGTCACACCCACCGAGCCTCGAGCGGAGGTTGTAAATCTGTCGCCAGCCTCGACTCAGGGTGATAAGGAATACGTGGCACCGCCGCAATCCTGAGAAAAAACAACCCCTGCGGGGTGAGTTAATTGTCCCCGAAGAGCCCTGAAGCACTGATCTTGGACTATATAAGGAAGCACGGATACGCCTCTAGCAGAGTTCACCGGCTCGCCGGCCAAGGAGGTCAGCGAGCTCTCCCTGGTTTGACTAAGACTTCCCTCCTCTCCTAGCTTGAAAAGGCTCATACCTGCAGCTTGTGAAGTCTCAACCTAACCCGCAGCTTCCAAAGGCTCAACTTCACCTGCAGCTTGAGAAGGCTCCTCCTGCACCAACTCAACCACATCTCCTACAAAACGCTCCAGAGGTAACCTCAATTTCCAAACCCTGCACCCGTTTTACCCCAGTCACTCCGTTGACTCCACGGTAGCAGGTTGTCGCGACGTCCCCTCTGGACAACCACCCCTCGGGAGGCAAACGCTGTTAATTGTGTTAAGTAAATTCTCAGACTACAGTTTTTTAGTAACAAGTTTTTGTCCAGGATCACGTTCACCTGTGTAAAGTAAACACGTAATTGTTAGGATTATCTAGTATGTATGATTAACCAGGATTCCCCATTGCTTTCAAGACTTGATAATAAACATCACGTCCATCTTAATTTAGTTGATTTTCTTATTACCCTCTCACGCTATTGTTAGTTGAAGTGTTGTTTGGTATTGTTATATAACTGAAGGTTTCTAATGAATAGAAAGAGAGGTGGGATACCTGGCCAGAATAGGCATAGAGAACGGCAAGCTCTACAAAGAGAGCCATTAGTACAGATTCTTATAGAATCTAACTGCGAGGACGCACCCACATCCGCAGCGCCGGAATCCACCCAGCGTCCCGTCTCACTTATTATATTGCTCAAACACCATTCGAAGCTCGACGCCTACCTGGGGATCTGCTGGCCGTGGCCAGACTCGGGCCACTTGAGTTACTACCAGTTGGAAAAACTCTCGTTTTCGAATAAAGACAACATGATCCACTTACCCCATACAACCGCTCCCAAACCTCGTACAGCTTCCACCCCGCTAAATTCCATCCCCAATCATAGACTGACGAGACCAAGTAGGATTGAGCCAACACCTCAAACCAAATCTCAAAACTCTCTTAATGTTGTAGTCTAGTTATCACCCGCGGACCCTACCATGGCAAGTAACCCAGGAACAGCTGGCGTCCTGCTATTGGCAGCCCTATCTAGGAGTTAAGATTGCGCTCCTTGGGCAGGAGTCTTTTACAATTCAAATCACCTAGGTGTTTGATTCCCCTTCACCACGAAAGAACACTTCCATTAAGCAACACCCATGTGACCCAACCATGATCCGTCAGCAGACAACTAGTTCGAATAGAGAACACATCACGGAAGGGTTATAGACAGGGCTCAGGAGAGCAGTCAGCGCTCTAACCACAATGACCATAACCAACTAGACGCGTCAGTGTGCGAGTGACTGTATACTGAACAACCATTTTCTTTGCAAAATATGTAAAAGCTATATACAGTGCAGTATACGTGCATTACAAAGTTAGCTTCTAAGAAGATTATCCACGTTCGATTTCCAACTAAGGTCGCTCCAAAGTGTTATACAGTTTCTTCCCCCGAAAATTGTATTCCCGCAATGCCGACCTACCCAGCCACTGCGGATAAGGCCAATCCCTTCGGCAGGATCATCCACCATCACCATCAATTAGCTCATCTAACGACTCGTACACCCCCGGGACAGCTGGCATCCCGCCTTTTGGCAGCTCTTATAGTAAGGAAGATTAATATCCCGGGAAGGGAATCAATCACGGTTTGCCTCACTCTGGGGTTTGATTCCTCTTTTCTCAGACGGTATCCTCCCACTAAGCGGCCCCCCACAGAACCTACCACGACCCACCGGGCTAGAGTAGCAGACAAAATGCAGCAACAGAATTACTTGAACTCGGGAGGGCAGTCAGCGCCTTAACCAATATCACTAAGATAGGAGCACGTGTCAGTACATATGTACTACATTTATTTGGTGTACAGCATACACGTGGAATAAAAATTAATCAATACAAGTTATATTAACAGTTAATTATTTTATATATTGATAAAATTGCTGCAGATATACCAGGTTGCAGTTATTTTTCAAATGAAAATGTAATGTAGTATTATGTGCAGCACATGTATGTACTATTGAAAACAGCCTATTAGTAAGCCATTTTAAATTACTCCATATTCTTTCACTTCACTATTATGTTTTCCAATTGTAAAGGTTTCACCTTACATTGCGCACAAAACTGGCCATAAAATATGCGAGTATCATGTAATGAAACATTGTACATAAATGCCAATACATACACCACACTGAGCGGCAGTCACAACCATGTCCGTCTAGAGAATACACAGCCTGCAGTAATTCTGATTTGCCAGATAAACAACAGAACACGCATACATGGGGAGGTTATCATCTGTGTGCGTTACAATCATTACCTAAGCACATGTGATGTCCCGACCACATAAAGCAACATTGCATTTGGGAGATAATGCTCCAACCTCCCTAAATCATAACCTGACACTGTGCACACACACTTCAGAAGTGCTGTGGTGCCAAAAAGCGAAAAGTGTGAGGCATAGAAATAAGAGACCTTAGTTACCCTAGAAAAAAAACGGGTTTAGAAGCAAAGTGCTAGTATGGGATATGCAGATTTTGTGTCAATCTGAAAATTACACAAATCAGCTTCCAATGCAACAGTCTACTTTTTATGTGCATACGACATGGCAGTGTTTATGCACATGTCTTTCAGCACCACCTTAATATTTACATTGCAGTATCTGTACCCTGTTAATTTTATCAAATGCATAGAGCACTTCACTTTTAATTCCCAGGCACAATCAAAACAGTTACTATTTTATGCATTCTTCATTGATTTTGCAACGTAAGCTGCCTACTGCAATACCGTAATTATTACATCCAACAAAAAAAAATTTCACGTGCGTTATATCTACATATTTACTTTTGAAATATCAACATTTTTGGCTAGAATATTGTTACGAAGTCAGAATACCCACCAAACCCCCAAAATTTTTCGTGTTATTTTTGCACATCTGTATTGGTTGTGATTTTGCCTTTTTTGTCATTTTGGTTAGGGCTTAATTTTTTGGAGTTTTCTCGTTTTGTTCAGATGTGGGGCATGTTTGAGTTTTAGGCAGTTTTTAATAACTTTGGCTGGGTTTTTAATTTTTTTTGAGTTGTTTGATTTAGTTTGAGTGTTTTCTTTACTTTGGACGATTAGACTGTAACTTCTTAGATGTGTTGTGTTGTTTGAGGTATCTGTAGTTTATTCCAAAATTTTATAAGATGCTCATCTAGTTTATAGCCAGATGGCTGGTTAGGGAACTTCAGGTTAGCTCGAGGTCTCTTGCAAGCACGCATCGCGGCCGTGAGCTGGTGCTGACCTGGGTTTTCGTTCAGTCAGCCAGGTGCCGGATGTGTTCACATGCGCAGTGTTTGACTGGGCAAGAGCACGGCAAAGGCAGTCAGTGACATGAAGCGTGAAATCGCTGAGCTGCACACTGCGTTGAAGGACGGCCGTGCATTAGCTCTAGGGCACCAGTGAGGTAGAGAAGTAGGAAGCTGGAACACAAGGTGAGGCAGGGGCGGCGGAAGCGAAGTGATTTGCTGACGACCGTCCAGTAACAGAGACGTGGCAACGAGGGGACATGGTAGAACACAAGGTCGCGCTGTCATGAAGAATCGCAGCCACTCTATTACGAGGCGCAGTTGTAGTAGTGCCGTTTTCATTGTAGAGTCACAGCTGCAGAGTCGTGTGAGTGTGGTGGTGTGAAAGAGCCATGAGCTAAGAAAGGAGAAGTGTGCAGGCAGGCCAGAGGTGCCTGGAGAGGACTGACAGCATGTAGCTAACAAATGTCAAGTACAATTTACTTATGTAGATGTAGCTATGGTTGTTAGCTGGTTCCAGGGCTCTAGTATGATGCTAAAAGTATGTTTTTGAACTTATGAGTTTGAGTTGAGTGTGACCAGTATGCCATTAGAAGTAAGAGTAAGAAGTTTAAGTTTTCAATTTAAGCAGAAAAAGAGAGTTTAAGAAGCCGTTAAGTTCCTTTTGATATTTTAGGTATAATATAGAGTGCCCAGACGAGACAATATACATCTGTGGAAGTCGTCGTCAAGGAGTTTATATGGTGACCAATTCTTAGCTGTTTTTGATGGATATAATTTAAGCAGGTTTTGGTGTTCCCATCATCGACATTTTGTGGACCAGTTACAAGTAACTTTGGATGTGAGGCTTGCAAGATGTTTTTCAGTCGTTTCAGTCGTTTCAGTTTTGAAGTTAAAAAGCAATAATGTTTTGATATTTTGAAAACAAGGATATAAATTATAGAGATTTTATTTTGTGGCTTACTTTTATTGACCACGAAATGTTGCGAGCAAGTTATTATTGTGTTGTTACATGAGAGAGTAGTTTCAGTAAACATGTTGATTTGAAACTTAAATATTTATTTCCCTCAAATTTACGGATTCCCTCCTAATATGAGTCAGATTAATTTAAATTTATGAGTTTATTGGTTTATTGTACTAAGACATCAATTTTCAAATGAGTTCATTTGCATTATTGTTTTTGTGTTTTGTGATCTGTTTTTTCTAGATTCCTTAATTTCACCCTCTTGCAGACCAGATAAGTGCTAATAGTTATTTGGAGACTATTAGTGTTTATTTATAGAATTGAGTATTTCAATTTATGTAGGCCCTACAGATGAAATACGAGATGAGATGTTTATGCTTGTTCGGAGCTTTCAGTACAACTCTGACAATAGTCCTGATGGTGAAGATACCACCCCCCCTCCCTCTGTAGATAGTTAAAGTTTTTATGAAGATTATGTAATCTGATATAATTTGAAATATCTGATAAGTTATTTGACGATTGCTGATAGGAGTTACGATTTATTATAGTGAAAGGATTTTGAATAGAAAGATGATAAATTGTATTAGCTGCAGTTAAACTTGGTATGAGTTGCTAGATATTAGATACTTTAGCAGTTTCTGAAGACCCTAAATTTTTTCCCACATGTTAAATTTCTTTTTGGCCGGATATCCTTTAAATTATTCTAAATTATATGATTATTTTGTATACCCTGTTTGTCTTTCCGTTTTTTACAATATAAATACTAATAGATAGGTTAGGCATGTCCCATGAATTAATGCTTTAGCGATCTGGGTCAACATAATGAATAACATGTACAATAACCTTCCGACCTTACTACCAATACAATTTTTTAATCAACAGATCACAGCGGAAATAGTTTTGTTATCAGTGTGCATTTGCAGTAAATGAGAGATAATGCTGTATAACAAATGGAAAATAGCATAACTAGATGTTTTGTACCTGCTCAGGTAACCGGTTAATTAGTACCTACAGATTATAAGATTGGGACCTTCAAATATTACAGTTTTAGCTGGACCTACACTCATACTGAATGGAAGAATATAACGAGTGACTCTTACTCTTACTATACTTAAACACATCTTTGCCTTATCTGTACGTGCCTTCACATCACTCCAGGTGAGGTTGGAACCCTGGACAACTTGCTATGAGTGCCTACAATAATTCCCCTTGTTGCAGGGGTACCCACACGGACATGTCGGCCAAGCTTGTTTTGTTAATACAATGTCAAATGTCATGCCCCCCCCCCCAAAGTGAATGAACCACTGGCCAAGTGGCTGAGACCGCATTCCAGATCTACTTAGTTCCACAGTGGAATGAGGGATGATGATAGAGCGCAGCTCTGCGCAAGAGGCGGAGGAACTCATTACCACCCGCACCTCAGACAAGTCCGCGGGCAGGAGAATATAGTCCCTGCACCGCCAGGAACTGCCAGTTTGTCTCTGGCAGCTCGCTTCACCACTTCTTGTGCTGGAGCTCTCGGCCTACCCAGCACCCTAGCGACCTTCCAGAAGCTCTTCAAGACCTCCTCTGGCAACCCCCCAAGAAGTTTTCAACATCCCTTGCCTTGCCACAACCCTATTGGTAACGGCAACTACTACTGCCTTTCTGATAGTGTTTGACACACCACTACACTTCTGGTAGTGGCCCCCAACGGTTCCTTCTGGCCAACGATTTAGGGATAGTTAGGGTCCTTTATTTTTACAGCTACCTAGTCACATCGCCTTGTTCAGTTTAGGACCAGGTCCCCATCACCTGGTAAACATAGTCTGACTTCCGTTCAGTTCCTGTTAGGAGGTGGTACGGGCCACCGGGTTTATTCCTCACAGAATAAATATATGTTCCTCTCAAACCTCTGCGAACTAATTTCTAGGGTGACTGATCATCCTTTGTAGACGTCAACCCACCTGGGCAAAGCAGGAGACCACGTATTTAACCACGTATTTACTGAATCTAGTGTAGGACAGTGGATTATCTTAACTGTGTGCACGTACATCAGAAAACATACCCAGTCGATGGCCACCCATACTGTGCCAATGGTGCGCAGTAAGTTAGAGCTACAACCACTAGCTAGTCGAGCAGATGCCATTCCATCCACTGTGCTGCACAGTTGCCGGAAGGAGTGAGAGACTGGTTCTAGAGGTCTGCCCACACTTGGGCCCACACCACTGCGCCACTGTTTCACCAGTTGGAGTATATGGGTAAACTCCTGGGTTAGCTCGATATCTGCTTTAATTTTACACCCAGTCACGGAACTTTGTCGCCTACTCTCCTCTCGTGACAGTGACAGTTGTATCAATCCGTATGCCATACACCCAAAGGAGTAGTACAAGGTTGCAAGAAAGGAAGACAACTACTGCCGCCAAAGCCAACGGGAGCGGAGACCCAGTCTCAACTGCACTTTGCAGTATAACTCCCTGGGAACAAGCCCAAGCCGCACGCCAGCTGGAGGGGCCTCACCTGCCAGCTCCCTCCCGAACATTATTTCAGCCTCCTATCCAAACAGCCGACAACCTCACACAGTGGTCACCGACTTCCGTTAGGGACGTGACGTACCGCTGGGACTTGCTAACCCCTGGTTCCGGTGTCCCAGCAGCCCTCCACAGGCCCTCAGCAGCACAGCCAGCTCCAGCCGACAGCTGCCACACCTGCCGCAGACCAAGGGGCTACCCAGGACTGTTTCAAGCACAGGTAAACCAGTGGCAGTTTGCCAGCCCATCTGCCGAAACGTCCAGCCCTCGACAGACTGGATACCGTGCCGCAAAGCTAAGCGCCCGATATTGTATACTGGCCAGGGCCCGGTCAGCCAACAGTAAAGTTAGTCAATTGAACTCACTCATACCTCTTGACTGGTACAATAAAACCTTGCCCGAACATGACGTAATCCTCTGCCTCCCGACGTCACACATCAAATATTACTTGCACGACCCCTCTTGATTAGGATGAACTTCTGATTCTATACTTGCTTCACCACCCTTTGTCACCCAATCTCCAACAACTATTATTTCCAACTTACGACAACACAACAGAAGAGGAACCCAAAATATATTTTTACTGCTAGTACACCTCTTCACTGCAAGGGATGTTAGCCCAGCAATTTCACATGTGAATGATAACACCATTCAGCCATTTGCCAAATGGACCAAGTGTAAATCTACTCTACTTGCTGAATAACTCATGCAGGACGTATATGTTGAAATTCATCTGCATCAGATGCAATTGAGATTAGCTCTCTGAAGCAATGTTATTACACTGTACCTGCTATGATGGAACACCAAGAAATCATTTTCTATACCCATTCTTTAGTGTTTTTCTGTCCTCTATTACCTTCAGCAAACAGCAAGGGAAAAAAAAAAAAAAAAAAAAAAAAACAAGTTTAAAACTAAAAAACTAAACACAGCTAGAAATTCCAGCTGTTGCTGGCGTTATCTCTCCAGCAAGAATGAGACATCTAAGAGCAAAAGTACCTGCTAGGACTGACTCTCTGCAGCTATCCACTGTAGTGCAACAGCCACAATATTCTTTGCCTACCTAGCCATGCTAGTACGTAATTTGAGTAAATATTATTATAAAATAAATGTAACTTAGATAACAAATTGGCAAGTGTGCAAGCTCCTGTATGTGTACTTTCCCTTTTTTTTTTTTTGGCAGAACATTTGCATAAGAAGTTCATACCAGAAGGTAAACAAAAAGCCAAAAATTTTGTTGGTGAACCACTTGGAAGCCAAATCAACTAAGTCCAATTTTTTTTTCAATGAAATTGTTGCCAAGCAACGTAAGAAGCCTTCTCTTTTCGGTGACAAACATGACTAACTCAAAAGTTAATTATTATTCTAAAGGTGGCTGCATTTTAGTTGGCCACAGAGCAAAACGAGCTAACTTTCAGAGGGCAAAGTGATTTAACTCCATACGTCATATTTTGTCTGTGGTTTGTTTAGTTGTATACTGTGTTGCCTATGTGTTGTTGCTTGCTTATTTTACTTGCAAAGTTTATTTCTGTTGTTAATTTAAATTTGGAACTCTGTATTAAAGCTATGTATGCTGTTTTTAATATCTAAACACATTCAATTGGTTAAAAAATCTAGCCTTTCTTTAACACTACTTTCTACACAATATTGGTGAATTAAATTATTTGCTAACCTAACCAGGAAACTTAATCATGAACGAGACACATATGCACAACTTTACAAATATATGACATGCATATGAATCACAAAGTTTTACTGTTACGAATTTTGAACATATTTTTATACGAGTAAGCCCTAAATAATATGTAGGTCCTAATCAAGGAAATATAATTTAATATTTGCCATTTGTATTTTAGCAATGCAGTACTGTAATCGATAAAAACCTACATTGTTTTCAGTTTTAAATCTTGACAACTGGTGAACACGAGTGATAGTGACATAGACACGTGTTCAGAATTTGATGATAATGATAAAGATCCTGACTTCACAGTTCTGGATACAGAATCTGATGATCGTTACAGTCTGCCAGTGTGTACAGCAGTTTCCCAACCTAGTACTTCAAAAGACACAACACTTTCCCAATCTACATTGCAAGAAGATTCAGCATGTTCCCGACCCAGTGGCTCAAGAGATACACCAGTTTTCCGAAGTACTGTACCAGGAGATGATGCAGTGGTCCAATGTATCGTAAACGGAGATACAGCGTTCTCCCAACAGAGTGTATCTTACATGCAGCAGTTGCACAACCCAATGGTCCAAATAGTACTGCAGTTGTTGAAAGAGGACGTAAACGTGCTCGTAATCCAGAAGAATGGGCTAGGAAGAGGGAGACAAAGAAGAGGCTGACATGCCATGCTTGTATTAACAGAAGTGGCAAATGTAATGAAATAATTTCCGCTACACAAAGACAAATTATATTTGAAGCCTTCTATTCAGTTCCTGATCAAAGTAAGCAGAATATTTTTATAAGGGGTAGTGTACAGGCTAATGCAATCAATCGACAACGTCCAGTCAACAACTCGAAAGTTCCGAGAACTGTAAGCTTCAATTAATTTCTATGAGGTGGAAAAGACAATATAAGGGTGTGCAAGAAATATTTTAGAGATACACTGCAGGTGAGTGATGAACGTATAAAAAATGTGTGTTCAAAGGATGAAATCAGTGCTGTGCTGGATGGACGAGGTCGCAAAATACCTGGCAACAAAATAGATACATCTGATGTTGAGATACACATTCGAGCGTTCCCTGCCTATACCAGTCACTACATCAGAGCCCATAATCCAAATCGTAAATATTTGGATTCTGATCTAACTATTAAAAAAATGTATGAACTGTATGTGTGTCAGTGCAGTGCCGAAAATAGGAAACCAGTCAAAGAAAATATGTACTACCACGTTTTCTCACCTAAGTTCAACCTTCATTTGAAAACACCAGCCAAAGATACGTGTCAAATTTGTGATGACCTCCAAATTAAGATTATGAATGCTGCACCAGAAGAGAAGAAGCAGCTTGAGATAAACAAGGAACTTACCTTAGGAAGGCTCAGAGGGCAAGGGATTTAATGAAATCTGACCAAATGCAAGCAGATGAAGACACTTATGTGTTTACTTTTGATCTCCAGAAAGCTTTGCCGTTCCCAAAACTACTGACATCCATTGTGTATTATAAGAGAAATTAGTACGTTTATAATTTCAGATGTCACAGTTTCAATCATGGGAACGGATTCATGTACGTGTGGCCTGAAACAGAGGGATCAGGAGGATCTCAAGAGAAGCAACATGTCTCATGAAACATACAATGCCGAACGCCTGCAACCATAAGGGCATAATAACTTATTCGGATTCATGCACTGGGCAAAACAGGAACATCAAAACAGTTGAGAGTATGATGAAGTTGGTTCAAAGCCCTGATCGCAAAGCAGATGTAATAGATTAAAAATTTTTGGTACCTGGCCACAGCTATCTACCAAATGACTCTGATTTTGGAGTTATAGAGGGTAAAGCACGAAAAAAACAGAATATATTCTCTCCAGACAATTGGTATGATGTGATCCGACAACGTAAATCAAGAAACCCTTTTGTTGTATTTGAAATGAAACATGATGATTGTTTGTCTACAAAGTCTCTTGAAGATTCCATTACAAATCGCAAAAAGACAGTTGATGGAATACCCGTTAACTGGCTTAAAATAAGATGAATTCAACTCAAAAGACATCATCCACAGAAACTTCAGTTTAAGACCACAGTTTCTGAAGGATTTCCTTTCATGGAAGTAAATTTAACAAAATCATCTGTGGGTAGCCCTTCAGTGTTAGCTACTGTTGAGCAGTGTCCACTGTATCCAAACATCAGTCCAATAACAAAAGCAAAATGGGCTGATATGATGTCTCTTCTGAAGTAATCCCTCCAGTAAACAACACTTACTACAGAAAACTAGTAGCCACTCATGAAGTGAACATTGTAAATGACGATAGTGATGATGATATTTACAATGATGAGTAGTACCACCATAGTGGTTAACTTAAGCAGGAAGAATTGTGTTCCTATTTTCAGTTGACAATTTGATTATCTACAAAAGCAAAATTATGTGTTCTTTTACAGTTGACGTGATTAACTCCACCTAAATCATGATGTAAATAATTGAAAAAATCAAATTTTAAATGTTGTAATATTTTGAAAAAATGAAATCAACATTGAATTTAGTAATACCAAGAGAATATTCTAATACATTAAACATTTTCATTTTTATAACGCAGAATTTTCATTTGTAAGTTAACTTTAATAAAAATTTTCTCAGTTTCGTCTTGTATGGAGTTAAGTCTGATTGGCTTCTGAGTGGCACAGTTATAGAAGTGGGGTAACCCAAAACTGATCTTTCAGCCACAGACAAACAACTAGTTATTCTCCATTACCAAATTACTATATTTTGAAGTGCCTTTCACATGGAGGAATATCCAATAAAGTCACTGCTACAGGATAACACATAGACAAAGATGAAGAAGAAGAGAGACAGCAAGAAAGAGAGTAAGAGTGAGTAAAATGATGGGAGGTAAGCAGCACGAGTTGGTTGTTTAGTGTTAGCAGCAGAATGTGGTGGCAGGGAAAGAGGTGTCAATACCTCTTCTTCTGGAAACTGAATGACTGGTTGGGGTGAGGGAGAGTGCTCGTGGTCCGACGACCCCACGCTGGCGGGGAGCGGTGGCGCAGACGGGCTGGGGTCCCGCTCCTCTGCATGCAAGAAGTCAAACTCTCGCAGCGCACTCTGTAACTGCAAAGGGTGGCTAGCGACCAGGTGCAGGGAAGCCTTTCCACAACAACAAAAACTACGTGCCAGTGAGGTGAAAAACAACTTGTGCACAATATCACCTCTACTAAAGATGTGTATGATACATGTGTGTGCACCATACAGACTGCTACAAGCAATACTGTACAAAGAAATAACATCAAAAATACAAACCAAGCAAAAAAAAGAGAGAGAGAACACAAAACATACGAGGTACAATACCTAGTGATGGCCATAAAAACAAAAGATGTCTCGAATACATAAATTACTTGGTACATCTTCAAAATAATTTGTTAACAGCTATGCATGTGCTATGCTGCACATGAAATAAAAAAAAATACTGCACAAAAATAAAATAAAATTGTTTTAATTTAGTTTGTGACTTTTGTATAAAAGTTAAACCCATTCTGTCTCAGCAAGATTTCAAATAACAAACACAAACAAATACAAGACAACAATTATATACTTACTTTAATAAATAACTCTGTAAAACAAACATGGTCAAAAATAAAGAAATGAAGGAAATGATGAACAATTTTTTTTTTTAAAGTAAAAGACATTTTATATATTGACAAGACAAAGTGCTTATAAAGTTAAGTATTACTAAAGTTTTAAAATAAACCCTTTTGCTAATAATGTGACACAAATTTTCAAGAAGTAACATACTGCTGATTTGCGAGAATACATTTCCTGTAGTAGTAATCATGTAAGAGAGGTGTCATTCTTGCAAATGAGCTATATGATTAATGCTATCAGATGTTTTCTTTAAGTAATTAAATCAGTAGTCAAAGAATGATTTACAATTATTGTCGTGTGGCTCTTTATTGCATTGGCAACTATACCTTACATTCTACACTCTGTAGAAATTAACAGACTCCATCCACGGCTAGCATCATCACATTCAGCACTTGACCAGTGCGCCACCTCTCGAACAAGGTAAACAACATAGTAGAGTAGAGTGTTGGCCCTGCAGCGCACTGCCAAAGGCCAACATCACCAGCCACCATTACGTGATTCAGTGCAGTGTCTCTTTAGTGTACAAGGGGTATCTTTATGTTTAAAGTAATAATCACAGTGTTTCTTTGCTTAAAATAAACCCCATAATTAAATAACGTCCTGCAAGAATGAATGTAGCAAAATCCCATGTAAAACGAATCAATAAACCACATGGACTCTCAGAACTTCGCAATCCTCACGTATTTTGAGAAACTAACCAGGGCATCATAATCTGTATATCAAAAGTAGTCAATTTGCTGACATTGACACCACTGGTGAGAGAGACACTGTACGCTCTAACTGCACAGAGCAAAATTACTTTTCAGATTTTGTTTAAATATTTATGTTAATTAAGAGCTGAATAAATTAACACTGTATATTGCTTATGCAAATTCAAGGGTAATTATGTTTTCAATTCTTTTCTTAAGCCAACGTAAAATAAATTGGCAAAAATAATATTTTTTATAAACACTACTGTGCCATAATTTTGACGTTTTTATATTTTTTGTACAAGTGTTCTGATTAACGTGCAAAGGGAAATATGTCTCATCCAGTTCTATGTCTCACATCACTCATTTTTTAAATTCTTGCAAGGGATTTTTGTACTGGTACGGCATCGGTTACAAGGCGTCACAGAAGCTATACCACCATCTTTAGTCTTGGTTCAGCGGGCGTCAGGGTAGGTCACATCTACGCAGCTCAGAGGTAAAGCAACTTTGTACTTGATCATTTTTCATCGCAATAGTGTAAATCGTCTGGAACATTTTTATTAATTCTTCGTGCACTTATCGAGTAAACCTCCCACTGGAGCACTCGCATATTCAACTGTTAACTATTTTTCACGCTGAAGGCATTTATCAGCTTCAGCCCATGCAGGGCTTTGTTCTGCATGCCTGTATATCATAATAGTACCATATTGTAATCATGTACCATCGCACTTGATTTCTTGAATAATCACCATCTTTATTGAACTGAAATGTTTCTGACTTTATTCTCGCTTGCCGAGGTCTGTTATTAAAATAATAATGAAATTATTATTTTCTGAATCATCAACCACATGTTGCTGACCACATGCTTACAAGTGTTTTATGCATGTCTTCGCCATCAAGTGTACTTGTGCATTGGTAAGGCATGCTGGGGAGTCACAATACCCCAGTCCAAGACTAACTTATATGTCTTGACGTGTGCCGCTTATACCTATATACTATAAAACAACTACAGCTCATCCCACGTGCTTCTACCAACTACAGGAAACAACTACCAGATGTCTAGCAGGATGTGTTCTCACCAGGGACATTGAAGATACTTTGTTTCCCTGACTGTTCCTGACCTGCCCTTCTCTCTGTACTAAGAGTATATAAACCCGAGGAAGGAGCAAACCAAGCACAACGTTTTACGAATGCGCAGGGTTACTTCAACTCAAACGCACCTTGTATACACGTGAAACAAAAGGTATTTGAAGCAGCCACGCAACACATCTGCCTCCCCGACGCACCCGACAGACAGTGTCTCGCCACACGGTCGAACATGGCAGAGCGCCGCCGAGCGCCTGAGGCCATATCCTGAGCGCACAAGGGTAATTCTCCCACTCTGCACACTCTAGGCAAACGTCACAGGGCCATGTCACGCCTCCCACTCCAGAGTGAGCCATATAAGGCTAACCGCGGCCGAGGTTGGGAGTTATCTCCAGTAACTCGTCTCGACACTTCTTGTGCTGGGCTCCCTAATGACTTAGGCCCTCACTGTCCTCTCCAAGAACTTCCAGTTCTCCAGTGGCTGCTGCCACCACCTACCAGAGGCTTTAACACCTCCTGGTAATCGCCATCACCAGAAGCTTCAGCTGCACGAAGACACTGACCACTGACTAACACTTCAGTTGTGAACACCTCCTGAGTCTTCAGCCACTACTTGCTGATAGTGGCTCCCCTGTTAAAGTTAGAGCCTTTTCTAGACAAACCTCGATAGTAGTAGTTGCGACAGTCAGTTTATTTTACCCTTGCATCTAAGTAGATTTAAGAGCAGGTCACCTTCACCTGTAAACTGCGTAGCCTAGTTTACTTCCGCAGCACAGACCTATTGGTAGCACGTACGAGTCACCAAAGTATTTATTGTCCTAATAAATAATAAGTCTTAAACGTATCCAAGAGTTCTTTGTTAAAGTTGTATAACCTATCTACCACTAGTATTCAACCTCAAAGGGCAAGCAAGTGACAGAACTTTGATAAAGCTAGAGTAGGACGTCAGACCCTTTCAGGGGTTTGTCCGTCAATACACAAAACTCATCTTCCGATGGCCACCCATTCTGTTCACCTCTGTGCTCAGAACGGTAGCCTCCACCACTAGGACACAACCCACAGAGACAAGACAGCCAACCAAAGTTGTATCGCTGAACGGAGTGCCTAGCTAAGGTACTGGCAGAGGTAGTGCTTAGGATTGGAGGCCCTCCGTCTGTGGACCACACCCGGCAGTGGATGGAAGGCGGTTTACGACCCACAACTCCAGCAGGTGCTTGCACTGTTAAAAGCCAGGGAGCGCACCGCCAGCAATTGAGAGCATTACACACTTAAGTTAGGCATCGTCCATTGCTTGCGCTTGCTGGAAATCAAGTGTACTATACGCCTATGCCATTCAAGAGCCGACCAGAACTCTGAGGGCAGAAAAGAAGGCAGAGTTCAGTACTACCAAGCAGGTCTGCGTGGCAAACCTCGTCGCATCGGGAGTCTACACTCCTCGGGGGCAGGCTCAAGCCGCCCGTCACGTGATGAGACTGGCATCTCCTGACGAGAGCTACGTGTTTTACTCCGCCCCAGTTAGGACCGGCTACGACGTCCATCCGGCAGTTCGAGTTCTGGTCACCGGGAGCAACACCAGGCTCGGACGGGTCAACCAGCACATCAGCATCTCGGTCAGCACCGAGTGGAACCATTGCCACCTGGTGGAGAATTATAGTAGCTCCACCTCCACCAAGACCAAAGGACTCCAGGACTCCACACACCTCACATGCAGCACTACTTCAATACCTGCTAAGAACACCCCACCGAGCTCTGGTAAGTCCCATTTGCCCCAGAGGGCCAGTGTCACTGTAAGACATATTGCTCGTCTGACCACATTCGATTACGTACCCAGCAGACAGCCTACAAGGCCGACACTGGTATCCGAAAAGAAGGGGAACTGAGTCCCCAGCATAAGCGCGACTGACCTAGCGCTGAAACAAAAGTCTCTTGTATGACCAGGGTTTAAGCGACACGCGTCAGTTTTTAATTATTTTGAACGCTATCAATCACCACTGCAACCAGACGCTACGGAACACAGGGTAATTTAGCCCGGGCTTTTCGACCACTGCCCACCTCAAGAGTCTCGTGTTAACCTGAGCGGATTCCCCTTGGAGGTTAGCTGGCGCCCATTAAATATTGTTATTCGTACTTGAGGCCCTGTGACCACCCCATATAACACTTAATCAGCATGCTTGTACTTGGGTTTCACCTCGCTGATCCCCGCTAGGCATCATAACACTTTTAGTAAGTGCAATTACCACAAAATTTCTTAAATCAGGCTATATATTTCAGGATGATGCAACAAGTGTTTAATAAGAACAGTGAATCAAATATGTACTCTGTATTTGATCAAATATAATGTCATCTTACACTAACTTTTTCCATTATCATTAACTGGTTTTTACTCCCAGCATACATTTTTCCCCATAGCTTAATATCAGGGATGCTGTAATTCAAAGTATAACACAATCTACAATATTTCTAACACTGCCATATTTGTAGCAGCTGTATAGTAAACATTTGTATTTTCAGACAAAGTTCTTGATGATCTCAATGAAAGGCTTCAAAAAGTTATTTAGGTAGTAAATGAACAGCTGAAAAATAGTGAAGAAACTTATAATACTGACGGGTGATGCTATACACAGCAATTGCACACACTCTACTTTGCCCCATTTGAACACAGTTTCATTTCACATGGGCAAGTCAGACCAACAGAACTGAAGAGGCTGAACACATGGCTACAGGATACTCCTTCGCAAGGATGGATGATATTACAGACACATCAGTCCAGCTTGTATTGTTCACTTTTCTTTCCTACAGACATCATGACAACACCCCCTGAAGTGAGATTGTACTGCCGGATTGAGACATTGAGTCTGCCACCCAAGGTCACGTAGTTCTATGACACGCCAAGGGAGGGCAGCACGCACCCTGTGGATGAGATAAGGGATGAAGTCAGCAGCATGGGTGATTAGCGATTCCACCAAGCAGCAGACTATGCCAGCAGATGACAACTGCCAAACTCAGGGGGAGGAGCTTATCTTTTTCCACACCCCTCACCTACTATAGTCCAGGAAGAAATCAGTTTAAAAGGCCCTACGAGACCCGCAAAAGTTAGTCTATGTTTCCTTCACCACTCACGAGTAGGACGGAGGAAGCCACTGGCAGTTAGGGCTCTCTGGTACTTCGCTGATTCCACCACTCTCTTCAGGGCCGGAAGAAGCCAACCAGTTGATGACAACCCCTCCAGAAGACTCCTTCTGCACCAGCGACAGACCCTCCTAAGAGTTTCTGGAAGACTGGACCACCAACTGCTCCTGAAGACTCAGACTGCACCTTCCTTACCAGTCCTTGGCATCACCCCATTTGGTAATTGACATAGACAGTCCCATTAGGACGCCTGCGTTACAGGCTGGTAACGACAACTCTCAACACTATCCTTATAATAGTCACCCATCTTGGTCCCTTCCAGACAACAGGTTGACAGTGCAGTGTAGTAACTATCAGATATTATAGCCTTATTCCCCCTTCGCAGCGGTGATGCAGTGGCTAGTGCACTCGCCTCCCACCCAGGCGATCCGGGTTCGATCGCAGGCAGGCTCGCTCCTGCAATTTCGTATGTGGGAATCGTGCTGGATGATGCAGCTTGCCGGCGTGTTTTCTTGGGGTACTCCAGTTTCCCCCACCCTTGCATTCCAACACCGCTCCATCCTAGGGTCTCATTTCATGTCATGTTCAGGGATGACTGGCACCTAAAGGTCCCAGCTGGAAAGCCCATCACTCTGAGGGCGTGTTATTTATTATTCCTTCATCAGGTTTTAGAAACAGGTCACTTTCACCTGACTTTACATAGTTTAAAACTGCCATGTCAATTCAGGTTAGTTATAAGAGGTAGTACAGCACCACAGTGTTTTATTCACACTGAATATAACACGTGTCTCTGAACTAACTTTCTGTGTGCTAATTTTTTGAGTGTCACTGTCCTTTCCTCACGTAAAAACAGCCTGTCAGAATGAAGCCAGACAAACACGTGCTTTTAAACCAGATAGACACCCATTAGACAGCCATCCTTGCTGTGCCTCCGGGTACAGCATGGTAGAGTCCCGGCCACTCGTAATTCCTCCAACAGGTGTTCAGCTAAGCTAGACTAACATATACTCCACCACCGCTCTTTATGGGGCCGGAAAGGGGTAGGTGTTAGCTATGGACGAACTGACCTCCTCTGGATACCACACCCAAGGACGTAAGTGTATTGCCTGAGGAAATCCACCACTCTGTCCACCGCTCTCTACAGGGTCGGACAAAAGGAGTAAGGGGCATGTCTCTTGCCTGTGCAGTTGCAGCCCTTGGAAATACACGCTAGGGAATTTGAGTCACCAGCTCCACATTCACCAGGTCGTAATTGCTATGGCCTATGCCGTACACCCGGAAGGGAGGTGCGCAGAGAAATTTGAGAAAGGCAGCTTATGCCTCCAAGAGTAACCTAAATTGCAAACCAATTCCTCCCCCTGCAGTTGGCAGTATTTCACCATGGGGCAGAGTTCTCACTGCCCGCTTACCTGAAAGGCCTAATTCCTCAGTTACCATCACCACTTTTCCCGCCATTAATTAAGACTACTAGTACCCCTCACCCACTGGTTGAGTCTTTTCTACGAGGGGAGGAACCTCCCTTGAGAATAGTCAACCCGTAATTCGGTGGCCACCACTTCTGCAGTTATCAGCTTACTTCAAGCACGGAGCAGAACAAGAGCATTCCACGACCTGAAGAAGATCATGGTGGCCACCAGCCCTCACCACAACTAAGGCAGCACCTCCAGTGAAGCATCACACCAACAGGTAAACCAGTGAATAAGTGCCAGCCCGTTCACAGGGCTCTGACAGTGTATCTTGATTTTGTGCCACTCCGACAGGCCAACCGACCTCTCTTGTATATTGGCAGAGCGCCAAAGAAACATTGAATTGCCTTCATGTTTCCCATTACTCTGTTATCACAAAATAAAACCTTGGTATTGACCACAACAAATCCCTCATACTTTAGCCGTCACATAATTAAGGTTTTTGTGGCAACCTTCCTCAGGCATCGTATGCCAACCATATATTGACATCGTCCATCATACAAAACAAATATTGAGACTAAGCGACAAAAGGGTTTTCTTTAGAGCTGGGCAGGATCCAGACTTTTTGGGAAAAATTTGGGAAATATATTTTCCCGAGAGGTCGGGAGAAAAATAATTTTCCTGTAAATTTTTCAGGATAAAATTTATTTAGGCTATTTTCCTATCATTTCTGTGTTCTACAACACACATGTAGGAATGGGCCTTGATGGCCCTAATCTTGCCAGCATTAGTAAATAATAAATAACTGCAAGTCAACGTACCTCTGAGTATTAATGGTTTCATATAAATATAATGCATATGAAGTTTCCCCCCCCCCCCCCCCCCCCCCTCATATGTAAACAAATTTTGGTGTACCTTCTTAATATAAATAACTGCTCATTCCACATAATAAATTGTATTTCTGTTTCGTGAATGGTATTTTATGTGCCGTCCATCGCTTTATAAGTAAAACACTTGTTATAGAAACGTGAAGTAGGCCCTACATATTTTTAAGCAAAAGTAATTTTTATCAATAAAATGACATTCAGTTGTGCATGAATAAACACTTTCCTATAACTTACATGTATTTTAGCAGCTGAATTAATGCACTCTGCTTACAAGCATTAAGAAAGTAATGTTTGGAATTTCAAGCCTGTATTGTTTAAGAATTGAGATGGTTATGATATCAGTCTTTTACTTTCCACGCACTCGTAACTCTGTTTAATTTTGAAACTTCTTATAAACACAACCAAATAATTCCATTGTGGGCCGAAAGGCATATGAAACACATATACAAAATCACATTTAAATTGGCATGAATGCAAATGAATTTCCACCTAGCCCATAACAATTGGAAAGATTGTGCATTTTTATGGCGACATGCTTCTTGTTAGGTTACGTGGCAGAACAGTAGCCGAACATGACATATATTCATTTAAGGTGGTACGTTATTGGCCAGAACTTCACGTGACGTAGAATGTTGCCCAATGATAGTTGTCGTTAGGAACAGTACCGATAGTGTTTTTATTTTGCTTATCACCCATACGTGTGATTGCATGATGTAACAATTAAATTTTCATGCAAACATTTTTTTTATCAATAAACTTGTAGTTTTGAATGAAAGTTTTAATATTGTGTGATTTGGGGTGCAGTAACCTATACATATGACACGTTAATTTCGTACACAACATTATTTATACCTTTTTTAAATGCATTATTTACTCACTCTACAGTTTGTTTACACAGTTCTAATTTTCTTAGCACCTTAAGTGAGATATAGATTCTTCATTAATCGGACACAAGTCAATTGAATTGAATTTCTTTCTTAAGCTCGCGCTGATCACAGCGTGCTCCTCGCAGCCATTAAGTTCCACCACTCTGTCTGTTTCCCAATCTTGGTGTCTCAACCTTCCCCCATTCTTCAACCTCTATGGCTTCCCTCCATTCGCACATGCTAGATTTCTCCCACTGGGTTTTTCAGTCTCAATTAATGTGAGTTTCTCCTCCGACCTTCGTGCCTGCTAGATCATCTTGGCAGTCTAATATTTCATTGCACTACGATGTTGGTACTTTAAGTGATTCAAGGAGACATATTGCAGAAGGGATTAGTAGTTACGATAGCTACAAATTTCGAATGAGATTTTGTGGTTTTGATTAGCAGGCTAGGTAATTTCATCGCACATTGTGTTTTCCAAATTCTGTTTGGACGCCCACTGCAAATTACGGTCTCAGGCTGAAATTCATAGTCGAACGCTTGTTTGGCAAATAAACTATACTTCATGAACTAGTTCTTCTTCTTCAAGCACTACTGATCTGATGAATTAATTCATAAATTGTTACTTGACTAAGTGGTTATTGTATAAGCTACTTATTTGGGCCAAGTTGTGCTTGGTGAAGTAGTGAAATAAGTATATGTGTAATATTAGTACCACCATAACACAGATAAATTTGCCACTTTATTTACAGTAGTAACCCAGACAAAATGCTTTTGTACGTGAGTTAGTTAAATTTTTAATTTTTCACTGCTGTTTTGAATAATTTAATTTGTTTTATCAGACATTTAAGAGTAAAATAATAGTGTGTGCAATAAAACCGTGTTTGTTTCATGTGTTATGTAATAATTTTTTTGAAGTTTGTTATCCGTTCCGAAAAATATTAGTTGACGTGCACACTCCATGAATATATAAATGATGTGTATGATAGTTTTAATGACATTTCAGTTAATTGAAAACCTACGACAACTTGTAATAATATAATTCTGAACATTTCCGTCCAGCGCAAATAATCTCCATTACACGAACGACATTATCAATAGTAAAAGTGGTTGCTCACATCTCGTGCTACCATCCAGCCCACATAACCTCTGTTTCAGACCTCGTATTGCAAACACAGGGCTGTATGAATATTTGAATTATTGAATACCATTTTGAATAATGGAAGAAAATAGTACTAGAGTACCAGTGAACTGTGCTCATTTTTACCATGTTTATAGAGTACCTTGTTGAAGATGTAAAAAAAATTTATCAGTAGTTTATTATTTTTGTATGTACTTTCATTAAGCATGATTGGTTGCAAATACCGTTATAATAGTTTTCTTGAGTAAAATGTAATATTATCAGCATGTGTTTTACCACAACGGCTCGTTCTGCCATTTTCCAACTGCAGTGCCGTCCGTCACGAAGCTACTTTCTCAAAGTATTGATGTTTCGAAGGTTTTGTTTGTTGGTTTCAGGAAACAAAGATGGAGACAGCATCATGCTGCCTCAACCTCCGGACCGCAGCCCAGAAGAACAGATTAGGCTTCTACAGCTCCAGATTAACCGAAGTCAGATTGAACGCTACCAGCAACAGGAGCCTGCCGTAAAAGACCACCTATGGAAGCATCCTCAGAGATTCATGTTACGAGACAACATAGTCTGGTCTCCCAACAATCAACCCAGAGCCAAGTGGAGGATCTGGATACCGAAGGATTTGCATGCTGACATCTACCAGCACCAAAATGAGCACCCCGAAGTGGGCCATCCAGGCACCCGGAAAACCTTAGCCGGCATAAGCACATGCTACATATAGGACATCATGAGCAGGGATGTCCATCAAAATGTCCCCGGTTGCACAACATGCTGCAGAAACGAAGCCTATCCCGTGAAACAACCAACAGCCAAACCTAGCAGACCGCATACCCCATGAACACATATAGCTGCCGATTTGATGGGACCCTATCCCTGCAGCATCAAGGGAAACAGGCACCTGTTGGTCGTGACGAACCTTTTCTCCAGGTGGGTAGAAGCTTTCCTTTTGCCATGCCAAGAGACCAACCACATCATAGGAAAATTCAACAATGAAATTTTCCCATGTTGGGGCTACCCACAGAGTATCCTTACAGACAACAGGCCCCAGTTCCCTAGCAAGAAGTGGCTGCTAGCCTGCCAAAAATGGGAAGCTAAGACCTGGACTACTCCACCATATCACCCGCAAGCCAACCCCACTGAGCAGAGGGACCATGAGCTCAAAAAAGCCTCCGATTTAGTATGGGGGATGATCTTAAGTACTGGGGTTGCAACATTTCCAGAATTATCTTCACTCTGCAACGACACACAAACAAGGTGATTAACTCCAGCCCCATCCAACTCCTCCTGGGCCAAACCCTACGGCACCCAGGATACTGGCAATGGGAGCATGAACCGACCGAAATGCCTCGTCCTGAACACAATCATTTAGCCGCCCTGACCCGGATGGACAAAGCAAGGGACCCACAAGAGGCGTACATCAAGAGGAAGTATCAAAAACCACGTACTGGCAAACGAGCCTTTGAAATGGGCAAAGCCATCTTACTATGCAGTCACCGTAAGCAGAGCCAAAATCAGTAGTGTGGGTCTAGCCAGAAAGTGGGAGGGTCCCTACAAGGTTATTGGACACCAGGAAAATGTGTACTGGACTGAGGATTGCCGTGGATGTATACACAAAGCCACAAGGGGACAGATGAGGCCCTACCACAGAGAAACTCCCGAGTCCGAAGTACCCACGGCCACATCAATTACAGTATCTCCAAAACACCGGACGACGTGGAAGTGTCTGCTATCCATGCCCCTCCAGAGAAAGAACCGTCACCGCAAACTCGGGAACAAGCTGAAGAGAAGCAAACCAGCCAGGGAACCACCTACTCCATGCCTGTGCAGGTGAAATTCCCTAAACCGCAAGCCAAAGAATCTGTACGGACACGGCCTTCAACTCTTACAGAATTCAAAAGGAAGTTCCCCAACCAACCCGGGAAGTGGACTCTGAGGAACGAGCAAATTATCTTGGCGAAGTACGCTGGATAGAGATCCAAGCCTCAAACAGCCTCATCCAAGCTCCATCACCAAGAGGATCAAGACTCAAGTTCCGCCGAGCAGACGGCGCTCCAGAAGCCATCATCTCAACAGGCATCTCCAGCTCCAACAAGCTAACTCAGCGAGAAGACTGCAGCGCCAGACGTAGTCGCAACTGCCGCTGAGACTCCGCCTCCCACAAGCTAGGCACCTGGAACTGCCAGTCAATAAAGTGCCTTTCTCAAGACCGCCACTCAGCTGGTACCATAGACCACACACAACCTCCCCAGATAGCATGGCTACCCTGCTGACCAAGTCGTCACTCAACGCAGAGGCCGCCAGTTTCGAGTTCCCAGCATCACCCTGTGCTGAAGCAGACTCCCAGGCCCTACTCCATGGACATGACGGAGGACCACCGATAGGCACTGTTGAGACTGAGGTTACTACCCAACCTCTTACTCAGGCATCTCTAGTCGGAGGAGCAGGCGAAGAGGTCCCTCCACTGCTCCATACGACTGATGTCGCAACATCGCCCGATGCCACGGCCGTTCTCATGGACACACTTCCCGGAGAAAACGTAAATATTTTCTTTGCATTTTGTACAATCAATTTGCAAGTTTTCTATTATCAAAGCAAATTTAAATTTAATTTAATAATGTACATAATTTTGCATTTTAACAATTCATTGTTGTTTTGTGTAGAACCACTTCAAGAAGCCTCAAGCCTTATTCATTATGTAAAAATAATAAAAAATTTATTTTTTTGCATTGTGTAGTCACCTCGAGAAATCATAAACTTAACAGACATTTTAAACAAAAAAAGATTGTGATAAAATTTGTATGATGTATATAATTACCAGCAACTTGTGTTTTAAAAAGGTATTCATGTTCTATTCTATTTTGATGTACAGTGGTGTTTTGCACGTATTGTTTATTAGTTAACTTCATTGCCACAATACTCGTTTGCAAAGCTTAGCAGTTGGCTAAGTCAAAGGAAGCGCTCAACTTGACTAAAACCCTTAGCTTTCTTTTACACAAGCTATATTCCTGCTGTGCGACATGTAGGAGACATGGGTAGGGTCCCTTTTTAATGCTCTGCACCAGGTGACCATAGCAGAATAGTTTAGCTGACACAAGCCTTACAAGTGAGACTTTGGACAATTTTTATTATTCTATTTAATATTAATGGCAACAATTACAATATGATTCTTTCATTGTACGCATCGAAGTCTTAGCGCTACTCTTGTATGGCGGCACACACAAAAGAACGAAGGTTTGCGTTACACCATCCGGGATATTCCCCCCGCGACATGACCTTGCGGAACACAAAATTAAGCTTTTAAAAAAAAAAAAAAAAAAAAAACTCCAAGGAGGAAAAGAGAGAGAATGCCAGTCATGCAACAGAGAGAAAGAGATGTCTAGCTAGCTGGCGCTTCGAAGAAAGCGTCATCCAAGCAGTTGGCTGACTCTGCCGTTCAAGGTCGAGCACAGAGCAATGTGCATAGAAGCACACTGGGAGAAAAAAAATTGTGCTTGAGGGGGCAGTTCAACATTCCCTCACAAGAATTTCTTTCTCGTCTCATTCCTTCACGGGCGAGCCTTCATCACAGCGGAGAGGAAGCACATTGATGCCAGACATCTTTTTTCAACAATGATTTAATGACTTTGCCTCATCAGTGAGCACGCTTCGCTGCTCAACTTCAACTGAGTTTTCATTGTTACATCGCATCATGAGACGCAAGATTGTATTGTCTACTAATGGCTAATGGATGGACGCTCCACCCTGAAGATTGTATTGTTCACCAGCTGAGCCACCGAGACTATGCATCCAATGCACTTCAGTACCACTACACGCTGCCAGAAGGCTCTTCTAGTACGTTTCGCCGCATCTCGATTCTCCAAGCCACCCGGCAACATCACCTTGAGGAAGCTACGTTACACCTACCCCCTCTCCATCGACCAGCTCTATCCAGCTAACTGGAGGGGTACACCAGCCAGAGTATAAAATGTGGGATGCAGCCCTTATACGCCAGTCTGCTCGCGGCCTTCACTGCATTCGTGCCGAAGATCCCAACAAAATCCAAGCAACTCTCTTGACCAGTTTTAATTTTCTCCACTGCAGATTCTGCCGGAGAACTTTACAAGCCTGCTAGTTTGCTCCAACCTACCTTTCCTTCACCGCATTCATGCCGAAGGAACCTCCAGCTACTTGATTTCCACCGCAACTCATTGCCGGAGATATTCTTCTACCAGCCTGTCTTCACAGCACATTGTGCAGAAGATCCAATCATTGCCAACAACGTCTACACACCTAGACACTGCGACCCCTTCTGGCCAAACACTAATAGCAGTAGTAAGTACCAGTTCAAGTAAGTTTCATAACGCTAGTCTACCCTGCCATTGTTAGTTTAGGACCCGATCGCCTTCACCCTGCGTAGGTTAAGCTTCTGAAAGCTCTTGCAGACAGAAAGTAGTGCAACACCACCCAGTTTATTTCCCGTAAGAAGGAATAAAGAGATTGTTTGCCAACTCAAGGGTATCTTTCCCGTAGTAGTAATTCCTTTCCCAGTGGACTCCACGCCTGTCCAGAGGATCGCAGGTGACCTGGGAAGCTACTCATACGAACCAAACACCAATGGAGTACCCACACCACATTGGACAGCCATCCTTACTAAGCACAAAGGTGGGCAGAACGGTAGAGCCTCAACACTAGGTTCTCTGTCTGTCTCTTGGGGTCAGCTTGCCTTGGCAGTGGCTACTGTTTCCACCACACCCATAGTGCTGGAGTTAGTGTTCCTTGGGTTGGGGGAGACTGTTCCTCCTGAGACACTCACCCATGCGCTGAGTGAGACCTGACTCTCAGTGTTCACCGCGTTTTGATGCCAAGTGTTGGGATAGGAATACCGCCTGTGGTAGGTAGACACTGCATATGGCTGTACACCTGTACAGGACAACAGGTCACGGAATACCGCCTGTGGTAGGTAGACACTGCATATGGCTGTACACCTGTACAGGACAACAGGTCACATATTTTCTCTTCGTGGATGTGAAAGTGTGATTCTGTCCTGATGCCCTACTCCCGTCGGAGTTGTATCCCAGAGAAGGTTAGACAGGTGCTTACAGCCTCTTGGCATCTGCAGGAGCTTACCACCCTCCTCTTGGCCGCACTATCAAAACTCTCACTGCGGGACCAAACCCAGGCCTTGCGCTACCTGCAGATACAGTCCAAATAAGAGATTCCGAAGGACCTCTTCGAAGAGCCCATTCGCCTGAGCGAGGAAACACTGTGTGTGTTTCCAACTTACTTAAGCGGATAGGACCACTCCTTGGGACTCGCCAATACACACTTTTGGGGATTGGAGCAGGCGGAACCAACCCCTATGACCGACACAACCTTCGAGCTCCTGCCCACTAACCAGCCTAGCTCAAACTCATGGCAGCCGGAGTTGACCCAGGTTAAGTAGCCTCCACAGGTTACGTGTCACCCAGGAATACCGCCTAGAGGCAATCCACTGAAATGCAAAATCACTCTCACGGAGCCTGATTTCGTGCCCTGCCGTAATGCTAGCAGGCCAGTACTTTACACTGGACGTGCTTCAGTACCACATAAAGACTGAATTAAACAGAACCCCCGCCACCGGGAGCACCTGACCTAGCACCCACCAAAAACACTTCGGATGTGGTGATGTTCCTCTGTTGCCCTCATGGTGTTATGCATCAAAATAAATATCCTATCATATTTATGATAGCTTAATTGCTGCCTCGAAAACTTAAATTACATTAATTTTTTCCCTGAAAATTAACCAAATTCCCCTACTTTTTCCTGCTGAAATAAATCCCCTCACTTTTCCCGGTTTTCCAGGTCAATCGCCACCCTGATTACTTTGGTTAATACCCTTCTCCAACACCAACAGACAATTATGTTAAGAAAATGTATTCAAAGTGCTAAAATATTTTTTTTTATATGCTCAAAATGTTTTTTCTAAGCTAAAACATAATCTGAATACGTAGTTTTAAATAGGGATGGGCCGATACCAACCATACAGATTCTCAACTGCCGATGCCGCAGATCACCTTGATACTGATACCAATTTTGATGAGCACAATCACAATTCCCAATTTCCAATATTTGTAAATACTTTTTTACTACTTAGATTTCAGTATTCAGTTTTGTGAACACTTTAAGAACTTTTTATTAGGCATCTACAGCATAGGAATGAAATAAAACTCTAATTTTAATAATAAATGATAAGATAGACAATTTAACTGGGCAAATAAGTGACTTAACAGTCAAGGAAAAACTGTTATCAGAAAATATAGCATTCATTACAAACCGAGTTCATTAAAGACAACCTTCCAAACTTTAGACAATCTGATGCAGACTTTGATTTTAAATCTGAGAAATAATATACATAACCACAACATGCATGTCTGTTTAAACCAACAGCCTAAAGATGTCATACAAAAGAACTTAGAGAAATCATTTTAATTTTAAATATTCACTTACAAGTGAGCCAAATTTTTTTTGTATTTTCGCTTACTATCCTTCGTCTGCCGAGACATACTCTATCCCTTGGTAAACATGGCAACCAATTTATTTGCGAAAATTTCTGCCAATTGTTATTTGCAGAGTCTTCTTCAGACCTTTTAATATTCTAACCAAACTGCAGCAGATATTTTCCAATAAAACTACACCCGTCAAAATCTAGTGTATTTGCATTCACTTTCCTTACAATAACAATAGTGCCATAGAACGTATCATTAGTTTTCATTGCTGCCAACCTACAAGTGCAGTAAATGCATAAGAAGAACAAGAATACAGGTTGCTTTCTCATTGTTGCAAACCTACAAATGCTGTAAAAATAGTAAAATCGTAAGAAGAAAATAAAACAAAAAACTTGCGGGTTGTAAACAATTTTTGGTGAATGTGACACAGAAAACACGATAACTGTAAACAACAGGAAGAAATCATCGAAAAATAGTTGTTCTGTATATATTTTGGATTTTGGACAGAATATCTGATTGATGGATATGGTAAATTAATGCTTTGCGAGCTGTAGCATGCCGGGTTATTTAACATTGTGTTAAATAAATTAGTGCTACTAATCAGTGAAAAATAATCGGCAAATAACGTTCCGATGCCGCCGATGCTGATGGTTGTGGTATTGGCCTGTTAATAGGTATTGGTATTGATCCATCCCTAGTTTTAAAAGGATCTTTTGGAACAATATAGCCTGAGCAGCTCTTTACAATAATTTCATTTGCAAGAAAGGTTACAGCTGTTACCAAACAGAATAGGCTATTGAACACAACTGCAAAGCATAAAGATAGCTGGAGTGTCAAGTTTCATTAAATTTTGTCCATTGTACATGTTTTATCAAGACCACAATAAAACCATTTAATATTAACAAACATTCTTGTTAGTCAGAAACCCTTTCCACTGTATCACTTGGTGGCCTGACTATGCTTTGCCTCACTTAGCCACTTACAAACTTTGAAATTATATGAAACAATAGACAAGAAAATAAAAATAAAGTCACTGGAAAAAACACGAAGCGACACAAATTAATAAACTTAGGTTTTATTAATGTACGGACTTGATGTTGCCATCACTAGGTAATGCCACATATGAGACCCACAGAAAGAAAGCAGTTTTATTCTGGTATACACAAAATACTTTGTTCATCATGTGACTGGGCTACGCACTCACCTCCATGTCTAATCTTGGTGGTGGAGGTGGAGAGGGAAGATAACCTTTTTTTACTGCTGATGGCAGAAGGTAATGGCCCCTCGGGGGGCAGTGGAGGCAGCACAGCAACTCCGAGGCCTAAAGGCCGTGCACCAGACAGCCCCACAGCCTGAGGATCTGGCGACTCGCCTGGCGCTTCAGGTTTGTCCTCCACCAGTGACAAGTCAAACGACAGATGCTGGGGTGGAATTCCTACACAGTCCACATTTGACATCACATTTTGCTAATATTATCGATCCAGACGTTTAATTAATAATAAATGAAAACCAAAATTTTGCTTTTACATTTTTTCTATTTATTTTAATTCGACCTGTTGAGTAGGTACTCTTATACCTACAGATATTTGTGTACAGCCACATTGTACCAAAATTGAAAAAAATTAACAGTAATGCTGATATTCTGATAGAAGATTTTTGTCTACAGAAGCATTAAAAATGAGATGCATCATGACACCTGCACTTTACTCTACAACGTTACTAAAGTAGCGACACATTATTCCTTATTCTTACTGGTACATTAATTACAAAATAGAAGTTTTGTTTCCAGCAACTATTTTATTTTTTCAGGGTTCAATAGTGTTCAAAAGGTCTATTTTCACAAGGCCATAAATCAGTACGAGTACAAATAATACATATTACCTTTTCTTCCACGTTTATGACATGAAATATTTAAATACATGAAATATTTAAATTCATTAATTTACTCTTTTCTTTTGCACTTTTTTCCAGGTAGTGATAGCTAACCATTTTCAAGAAGTGAATGATATCCATTACTTCTTCAGCAATTTTACGGAGCACTGTTGCAGTTGCCTTTACCAAAAGTCTCTCTTATATGGCACATAAAGCTCTCCACAAAAAAAAGCAATTTTCTTAGCACACAGCTACAGTGTTCTACAATTACAGTAGTACTCACAGGATGGTACTCTTAGATACACACACAAACAAAAGAAAGACAACACATTTTCCACGTGGATCAGGCATCCACGTGGAAAATGTGTCCATCTGACTTTTGTTTGTGTGCGCCCATGAGTACTGCCTTGCAAGTACTTGTGCATCGTTCTGTCTACCTTTAAGATGTAATCAGTAGCCTAGGGGCCTAGTCCCACATCTCACTACAGTAGTAAACGATGTATGTCTCTCAAGCAGAATACCACATGATTTTGACAATCATAAAACCACGTGCTACAAATTGTAAATACTGTCACTGCTCTCATAAGTAGCCACTGAAACTCCAGTATTTCTCAACACCTACACAGTTCATCTTTAAATTTATGTCCCAAACACTGGAGTTTCAATAAATGCCACATCAACTGTCGTGTCTAGGAGCATGTTCAAAATCCACAAACCACATAAGAACAAGAAAATGCATTGTATTCTGAAATACAAAATGTACACAAGCAGCCCATGTTTACAACACTCTACTTTTCAGTTCATGTAATTATACAAATCAAATTTTTTTCTTTAGTGAAACAATATTGTGTAGTTTACATGTGCATATGCTGACTTCAGTTTATAAGCACTTTTATACAATATGACAATCATGGCATGGTAAAGAAAATAAAAAATGTTCTTGTTTAATGGATACTAAACAACTAGCGGTTTTCAACTTTGTAATTTCGTTCCATATTAGTGTAGAAGTTACTGGGATAACCCACTGCATGCCAAATTATGCAGGAAAAGCTCCAGGACAAGAGACATGTCAGCTGTTAAATAAAGGCAGTTCTACTTGTAGAGAACAATTCTGCACATGACCTGACTCATGACGTCGGGTGACTGCCTACGTCACGGTTGGGCAAGGTTTTAATGTGTCAGTCAGAGACGAGCTATACTACTGGATTTACTTTATTGGCTGCTAACTGGACCCCGGCTGGTATATAAGATAGGACACGTGGCTTGACTGCGCTGCACAAAATCTGGTGTGGGCTTAGCGGTCCTTCGTACTACTTGTTTGCACATAGCCACTGGTTTACCAGTATTGGGGGTGCCCAGGGTAGCTCCTGACTCGGCTGCTGTAGCTGCTGGTGCCAGCTGGAACTCGTGTCCTGTCTTTGTGTGATGGTGGTGCTGTGGCTGGCAGTGCTGATAAGGGCCCACAGAGGGCTGCTGGTCCTGCTGGCTCTGAATCAAGGATTGTCTATTCCCCGTGGTACTAGAAGTCCTTGGCAAAATCTCTCGATAGGATGAAGCTCGCCCGCGGTCTTGTGGGGTGGCTGAAAGAGAGAGCTGGAGGGAACAGAGTAGGTGAGTCCTCTCCAGTTGGCGGGCAGTTTGAGCTCGCTCCCTTGGAGATAGAATGCAGAGGGCAGTTGGCACTGGGTTGATGTTCACACTAAGCTCAGAGGCAGTAGCTGCCCTCTTAGCTCTCCACTTTGCACCACTCCTATGGGTGTATGGCACAGAGGTAGAGACAAAGGTCTGCCATGCTAAGAGTAGGCGATGAAGATCCCTAGCTAGATGTAAGGCCAGTCATGGCTGGGTCACTCAGATTCAGTCCAATTACTCCTTCCGGCAAAATTAACAATGTGGTGGCTGGAGAACTATAGGCTGTCCAGAAATATCCAATTGCATTGTGGATGTGGTCCAAAAGGGGTCAGACCTCCAGAACTAGTCATCACTCCTTCCGGCGAAACTAACGCCATTGATGGAATGTGGCTGGGCTGGCTGACTAGCCACCTTGTTGATTGAGTTTCTAGTGGTAGTGGCTCTACCGTACATATGCACCAGGTACCTTGCCATACCTGATTCACAGTATGGGTGGCCGTGTAATGTTTGTGAGCCATACGTGGGCCCAGTTAAGGGAGCCCACAGTCCTATTTTAAGTTCAGCAAAGAAAGTTTAAATTAAACAGTCTCCTGATTTTCCTTGGTGGGTTGACATTTACTTAGGATTAGGGATTAAAGTTATAGTTACCCTAGAAATGAATACTCTGAGGTTAGGTAAGATCATGTGTTTATTCCCGTGAGGAATAGACACGGTGGCCTGTACTAACCTCCAACAATGAACTGTAACGGAAGTAAACTACGGTAATAACCAGTGAAAGAGACCTGGGTCTAAATTAAACAAGAGCGGATACAGCTAGATAGCTATAATTCTAACTGGCCCATACTAACTACGATTGTTGTCCAGAAGGAACTCTGGATGTCACTGCCAGAGTGGTTGTGAATGTTAAGGGGCTGAAGACTTCTTTGGGGTTTGCAGGTCTGGAAGATTTATTTAAGTTAGCAGTGGTTCTTCCTGAGAAAGGTGATAGTAGCAAAGAGCTCCAGCACACAAGGTGGTGGAGCGAGCTGATGAGTATCAACTGGCAAGACGGGGGCCATGCGCTCACCTATATGGACAGCCTTCGGCCGGTTGGGTATCTTTGGGGTGGGGCTTGTCCCTTAGTGGCAAAGGCCACTATCTCTTAGGGGAGACTGGAAGTGCAATTTTTATCGTATGCGGGTTGCATCGATCCCGTGGGCTTGAGGGCAGCGCTGGGCTACTTGGCCAGTTTCTATCACATGTGAAAAAGGAGGGGGGGAATGGTGTGACATCTTACTTAAGGTTGAAAACACTCTTGACTACAGCATCTGTGGGTGCCCCCCCCTGCCAAGGGGTGTGCTGCTGGTAGGATCTGGGAATAAGTTAGTCCTCAGTTCAAAGCCCGCCTGGGGTCACGTGATGACATGTGAAGATGAGGCAAAGTCTTGTTTATATACGTAGTACTTGTCATGTGCAACACCAAAGCACTGGTTTTCATGTGACCTGTGCAGAACATGGCCTGACCAAAACCATTACTTTAACTTGCAACTAACATGCAAAATTCTCTGGAAGTACTGCATTTCACATTACTTATCATAGTGATGCATAACACACTTTGATAAGTACTAAAGATAAACAAGACTTCGCCTCATCTGCACATGGAATCGTGTAATCCAAGCGGCGTGTGAAGTGAACATCAACTTGCATCCAGGGTCTGCCAGCACTTCCCTAGACAGGGGGCACTCGTGGACAAAGGCAGCCAAGTTAGTTCATCTTATTATCAGACGTCACACCATCCCCTATCGTGTGATTGAAATCAGCTTAGCGTGCCAGCTAAATGCCTAAGCTCATGCAGCAGTTGCAACCCCGCATGACAGAGATGCCTGCTTTCATCACGGATAGTGAGATGGCACCAGAGAGGGCAGCTCCGCCCACAGGAGGAGGAACTCATCCACCACTCCCGCAGAGAGCCCATGGGTAGGTGGAATATATGTCTGTGCACTGCTGCAGAATAGCAGTTATCTCTCAGCGGCTCGCTCCACCACTTCCAGGGCTAGAGCTCTCTGCTAACACAAACATCTTCGCGACCTACCAGACGCTCTTCAAGTCCTTCACCAGAAGCCTTCGAAGAAGTCAACACCCTTTTCTACACCCACTACCTTCCTGGTAGTGGCACCAGAGTCCCTTCTGGACAACAAGCATTGAGTTAGTTAGGGTTAGCCAGTGTAATAGCTACCTAGCCGTATTTGCTTTGTTAGTGCAGACCCAGGTCCCCTTCATCTGGTTTGCACAAGTTCACCTGTTACAGTTCTTGATAAATTAGGTGTTAGTAGGAGCCACCGTATTGTTCCTCTCAGAATAAACATGTCTTCTATTAACTTCCGAATACTCATTGCTAAGGGTGACTAGTGACTAACTCCAACTTCCGTAGATGTCAGCCCACTAGGGAAGAGCAGGAGAGAGCGGCAATCCCGACCTATTTTCCAAACCTAGTGTAAGACTGCTGACGCCCTTAACTGGGCGCACATACGTCAAAACAATACACATTACACTGCCACGATACTGTGCACATCAGGTGCACCGCATAGGTGGCTCAGCCTCGACTTGGCTCAACACTTAGTTAGGGTACTTCGTCGCCTGCTCCTCTCTTGCGTGGCCGACCATAGAACCAACATACATGCCTTACATTCGTAGAAGTGGTACCAGGTTTTGTATTATAAACACAGCTACCAACTTCAAGCTTAACTTGGGATGTAACTCAACTGCACTTTACAACATAACCACTCGGGAATGAGCTCAAGCCACTAGACAGTTGAAGAGGCCTCACCTCTTAGCTACCTCTCCCTCCTTATTCCAGCCCCCATTCACGGCCGCTGGAAAACCACATCCCATGATCGCCGCCCTCCGCCAAGGATCCAACATACCACTGGGTCTTGCAAACCCATGGTGCCACCTCAACCGAGCCAGCAGCCCTACTCTGGCCTCTACCTGCATCACCTGCCGCAGCACCAGCTTCGCTCCGAGCCTGGGCATGAACTCTAGGAGGAGCCAACCCCGGCTAAAGTTGAGTCAGAAGCTACCCCGGACGATGCCCATTAAAGGTAAACCAGTTGCGGTGTTGTGCAGGCCAGTAATACTAAAGGTCATTCGACAGACTCCAAACTTTGAACCAAGCCGCCAAACCACATCCTTCGGTTTCCAAAACATGGAACTTGTTTGACACAGAGTAATTGTTTTACAAAGCATTTTTAATACACTCATTTGGAGAAATATCTTACCAACCAGTACAACCTTGTGCAATGGAATTGCTCCCAGCCTAGTGGGTGGTTCTAGCACATGAAATGAGCATTTTTATCAAGTGACCGCAGTAACACACCAGCCCTCCCCGATGCACCTAGCAGACAGTGTCACCACACCAGCGAAGCTTACCAAAGAGGGACAAGCGCTGCTGAGCACCCAATGCCATATAGCAGAGCACATTCCGCCGGCGGCTGCCGCTGCCACCAACGACCAGAGGCTTCTACCACTTACTACCAGAAGCTCCAGCGACTTCTACCACCTACAGCTTCCAGAAGCTCTTCAACACCAGAAGTCTGCAAGACTTCACTCTACACTTCCGCTGTTGATCCTCCTGGCTCAACAGCTGCCGCTACTTGCTGGTAAGTGGCAACTACACCCATTGCCCTTTTGATAGTGGTCCCTTTTGTAAATTCTCGTCTAGAAAACCAGAGGGTAGAGTAACTGCGTCTGAGTTACAGTGTTTTGGCGTGTATAGGCCGCACCTTAAGTTTTCATGAAAAATTACGGATAATTAATATTTCAAGTATAGGCCGCACTGAATTTTTGTATTCCTGTAAATATTGTTAAGTCACGATTCCATACAAGCATAATAAATTATAAAACTTAATTTCTTCCCTACATAACATTTGTGACAGAAAATTTAGATTAGTTCCCTAATGATTTGGTAGCAACGAGATGGTTTGGCACTAACTTGTGAATGCATGACACAGAGTTTGCAGGTGTTTGCATTTAGCAACCTTAGTCACATGGATGTAACAAAATTTGGTAACAGGAAATTTTGATGAGTTGAACAACCACAGGATAAAGTAAACATTCAGTTGAGAACAATTGTGAACAGTTTAATACCAATTCTACCACAAAAATAAGCTTCCTTCCTCGTAGTCGCACGATAGTGTTTTTTGGTATTAGGTTCGTAATTTTTCAAAGTAGACAAAAATTTGGATCTGCAATACAACTGCTGTTGAATTGTAACACATAAATATCCTAAAATATATATAACTTAATTGTGTTAACAAAAACTCAAATAATAATTTTTTTCCCCTCACAATTCACAAAATTCCCCAACATTTCCCTGTTTTCCAGGTCGGTCACCACCCTGTAACAGTATATGAACCATAATGAAGAACTGCAGATCCCCTTCGGGAATCTGTACGTCTGAAACACACACCGCTTTCGACGGCCACCTGTTTTGTGCACCACGGTGTACAGAAAGGTTAAGGAAAAGAACATAGAGTGATCTATTTCACTTACAGTGCAGTCTGCAAAAGTAGACTATTTAATTACTGATCCTGCTCAAGTCTGACAACCTTTTTCTGCGACTGTAAGGGAAATGAATATTTTCTTATCAGAATCTCAACCACTACGTACTCATCCAACAGGAGCAGGACAACCACCTTAGATTGTATCACTACTGGAGCGCTGGCAGGGGTAATTTGCCTGGGACTGGAGGTCGAATGTTGCTGGACCACACTCCGACAGAAGTAGGAAGACGGCTCACATGACCCACCGCTCTAGGTTTGTGCGCCAAGGTGCAGAACTGTAGGAGCACAGGGTTCGCACCGTCAACTGCTGTTGTGCTCCACACTTAATTAGGATACCATCAACTGCTTGCATCAGACTAGAGTGAGTTAAGTGTCAATACCACCTCTATGCCATTTGGGGTGAGGCACGGTGCTCGAAGGGAGGAGAAATAAGGAGAAGTTCCTTACTGCTAAGTGAGTGTGCACCATTAACCCCTCTGCACTTGGCGGAGACACCCCATGGAAACAAGTTCGAACCACCCGTCAGCTGGAGAGGCCTTCCTCTTCGAGCATCCCTGTTAACTTCCCTACACACATTAGGCCTGGCATTGAGAGGCATCCTGCAGTTTGTATGCTGATCAGTGGGAGTAACACCAGGTTGGGCATTTCCAACTCCTACTTCGGAAACAGTACAGCCGCCAAGCAAAGCAAGAAATACCGTACCTGTCTACATGGAAACTCATTGGACAGCACCACCCAGGAGACTGGTGGTCCCAGTCGACCTGCCTCTACACCAGAGCCCAGGAAACCGGTGTGAGAGTACCCTTGTAAGTCAGCCCTACCTCAACAGCCTAAGGTTGTAGTCGGACATATTGCGGTAGCACCCACAGCTGATTTTGTAGAGTCGTCAATCAACCCGACCAGTGTTAATCTCTGGCAAAGTCCCCTAAGAATCAATGATCATGTAACAGCGCATGTCTGACCTAATGCATACCAAATTACATTGACTAGTCTAAGCGAAACAAGTCACTACCAAGGCACTGTGCCAAATATAATTATTCACTGGCCAAGCCACTGATACCATGTGGCAGAATCATTAAGTACCACTACACACCATTAGAGGTCACTACTCATACCACCGCTGAGGCTTAAACTAGGATCCAATGCTCGCCACGGATGTCTTACGCTGAGGATCTATGTCACGTCACAGCACCTGTCGCACCCCATCCATGTCACCCCAGCTGTATCGTCAAAGGGATGCCGCCACCGCCACAGCAGCGAATGTAAACTGGGCCACTCCAGTTCCTTCACCGCACACTCTCGTGGTGACAAAGGAACCATCGGCTCCTGCCTTGCCCTTCACCGCAACCGTCTTGGTGCCCAAAAATGTTTGAAGCTCCTCACCTCTGAAGAACCAACATCAAAACATTTTCGACACGTGCCAGTCCCTTCAGGAGACCAGAGTAGAGCTAGGAAAAGTGAATAGTAACTTCAGTTTTCTGCCTGCCCTGGGTAGATTAAATACAATACAGGTACCCTCCACCTGTTTGCGTAGGGTATACGGCTTCCGTTAAACTCCAGTAAGATAGGAGGTAGTGCATTCTCCTCCTTAGAAATAAACACTGTTTTCACTCATTCACAGATATCAGACCCGTCTAGGGAACAACAGGTGACTGGGCTTTACAATTACCGCCACGACTCTCAACATCTTAACAAAAACAAGTTTGGAAGGCCACCCATTCTCCGCACTCTTGTGAAGAATGGTAGAGTAACGACACTAGGATACCGCTTCCTTGGGTACTGGCCTGCCAGTCTGGCGTTTACTCTTCTTACCACTCACTAGAGGTGCAGAGAGGAGTACTTGGGTCTTGGGGGGACCCGTTCCCCTGGAACACTTATCACACCAAAGTTCCGCCCCGAGTAGTACCAACCAGGTGAAAGATACTACTAGCAGAGCCCAACTTTATCCCGTGTCAAAACACCACTCGTCCAATAGTCTACGATGGCCGCGCTCCCATCCGCCGTCGCAACTAAGCCAAACAACAGGACGCGCCTAGCCTAGCATCCACCAAAAGTCACCTTGACAGCAGACAGGTCAGTACCGAAGACAGTCGCGCATCAAAGCTTTCATTTAAAAAAAATATGTGGTACGACATTATCCATAATAGGAATAAAGTTACCCCAAATGACTGTAGATAACTTCTTCACAAAAATTTCTCTTAAAATCTTTAATAGACATTGATGTCACTAACTTGCAAACAAAGAAATTTTTATCCAATACAAACTTTTTTTAACGTGACCCAAAACAGTAGAAAACAAACATACAATACCAGGCATGTTGTCTTTATAAACACAATATGGCTAAATAGATAAAAAATAATATACTATTGTCTCTAGACTATCTATCTATCTTCAAATACCTCATGTTCAGGGTTGTGATACTGCCACATGCTTATGGTGATTTTTATTTTCGGCTTAATTTGTAATGAACATAGGCATGTATCACTTATGAAAATTTTACAGTTAGCTAAGCTTGTAATAAACACATTTGAACAACAATTTTAAGGATTTTAACAATCAACATTGATAAAAGAAAGTATCTTTTCATGCATAAAGCAAACCATATGGAGGAAATGTGGGTCAAACATAATTTCACAGCACGAATAGTTTTTTTCAAGAGAAACACAAAAAAAAAAACTAATTTTTGCATACTGAAGTAGACAAAAATGGTAACAGCATTATGCAACAGTGATTCACTAACCTGCAGGAGGGCTTTCAGAAGAGGCCCGGCTGTGAATGTTCTGAATTGACGGAGATGACCTCTTCAGAAGTCTGCTCCATGTAGCGACATTAATGTTCATCTGCTTGGCTCGTGGAAAGTTCTTTACCTGCTGTTTGAAGATTTTTCTCTGCCGCTGCAGTTTAGGCTTCCTTGATATCATTGGGTTCAGAAACTTTATCTGGAGCAAAGAACGAGAAAAAAAATAAAAATAAAAAACAATGCAACTACACCCAATAAAAGAAAATCAATGAATCTCATTACTATAGACTAACAATGACGGAAATTGAAATAATTGTGTGAAGTTGATAGACAAAATTCTGATCAATTATGGAAAACAATAGTAACTTACCTCTGCAAAAAGTAGGCCCTGTGGTTCAAGCTGAAGTGCCATGCCATGGCGAATGTCGTCAATGAACTCTTCTAATCTTAGGAACTTGACAGCACATAGGGATCGCCAATCTCGCCAATAGATGCCAATCTCAAGCTCTCTGGACCGGTCCAAGTCTATAGAGAACCTGCACACACCACCAACCAATTATTTGTGCGCATGTGCATGCAAAACCTGCTACCCAAGTTATATTGCCACAATAGCTTGAGTGAAATAAATTTAAAATTGTTTCAATGTAACCTATCAAAAACTACTACGCCCAAGGTTGAGGCTGTGAAACCTAACTGACAATGGCTTAATGGGTCTAGCTCAGGGCTGCCACCAGCCCTGAAGCCGAAATCCTGGTTCCTGTATATATAAAAATCCTGTAAAATCCTGAAATCATTGGGTCAAATCCTGTAAAACCCTTGGAATTAAAAAAATTGCAATTACAGAAAAAAAAGGGAATATGAAAGACGTTTACATATTTAATGTAGTAGTTTTGGTTTTGAATGTACAAACAGTGTTAATTCTTTTCTCCACTTACACTTATACTTTTGTTTATACGACAACTGTATCAGCGATAATATTTGTTTCCTCACCATTCTAATATCAACACTAAATGCAAAACACAGTCACCAAATTTGGATTGCATGCGTAAAAACGGAAATTTGTGGCAAAAGTTGTCTTCAGTAATGACCTTGGCCTTTGCGTGTGATTATACAGCGAGGAACAAAAATAAGTAGCTACCGTAAATGTATACCCGTGCCAGTGAATAATTAAGCAAAATATTTTGGACATATACTATTGAAGCAATGGCGTATGTCCAAAATATTCAGCTTAGTTATCCACCTCAATTATAAGAATCTTTCAAACAAATGCATCAGTGAAACTGACATACATTGTTGTGGGCGCTAGTGTCGCCACTGAGCAAAACGCAAAAAAAAATAAAAAATGTATCTATATAAAATAAATAAATAAAAAATTATTTTTAAATTTTACTTTTGATTTTGATTTTTCTAAAGTGTTAAAAATCAGTAAAAACGGATAAAATTCACTTAAACAGCAGGCCTGGAGCTTAACATAGGGTGTCTAGCATAGCAGCTTGGCAATTCATTTAGGCCTACAACTAGTGTAAACTTGTATAAAAATTCAGTATCACAAACATGCTGCAGTTTTCATATAGGTGTATCAGTCCACTAAAACTACAAAAAATTATTGGACTTATTTGTGGTTAAGTGTGGTTTTCAACTTTGTGCCTGAAATAAGCATTTATTATTCTGAAAGCTTGAAGTAATGATATACAGTATAAGGGATTATTTGAAGCAGTATTACTACTCATTATGATTTTACAGTCTCAAAATGTTTCCCTATGTGTTTTTCGAGCATTTGTAATCAAAGGAGGTTTTCTTGTTCAAATATAGAAGTACTTTGTCTGCTCAATTGTGAATTTAAGAATTGATTTTATAACATGACTAGGTTATGCGCTAAATATTTTCATTCAAAATAATATCCTTTTCCAAATTTTGACAAAAACATTAAACATTCAAAAAATTACATAATCCAAATCAAAACAGAAAATGCAAATCAATAAAACAAAGCATGAACTTTTACGACAGAATTCAGGTCAATTTATTACTTAATTTACTAACACTACGACCAAGAAATTACCCAAGGCAAGCTAAGTTAGGACTGAATGTGAGTGCAGCCTAAGTATTGGAATTATGGTTATATTATAAAAATGGACAAACTGTAGTAACATCCCATATAATTTGTATTGGTTAGGACTATTCTTTGATAGGGAAACTAACTTGGAAACAAAGTATGTTTCTGTTATGCCAATGAATGCTGTTTTTCATTACTTAAAATTTGAGACCCCAAAAAAATGGTGAATAGCTCATGCAAAAAAAAAAAAAAAAAAAAACCACACACACACGAAGAAAGCTGTGTTTAGGAATATGTTTTATTTCACAATAAAAGCTGGTATTTATTACCAAAAATATTAATGGGGAACTTAACTGAAAACAATTCTTAGCTTATTATCTGACCGAAACTATAGAAGGCTATAATGTATTTTGGTATATTTGCATATAGATCTAGTGCTATATTTAACTTTTTCTCGATAAACTATTAAAGGACAAATAATATAAGTGCTCTAAATAAAATTACACAAAATTATGCTAACCTTCACTGTGTATGTTTAACCATATTCTCATCGCTGAACGATCTGCCTTTTCTAGAAGAATATTCACTTCTATCATGTCAACAAAACTAGAAACAAATTCTTGTATTTGAGCCTATACCTTATTTACACGTTCGCCTATCTACATTTGTTTAGTTACGGCAGAATTTGTCAGACAAAATAACAGTTTTTTGGTTTTGTGCGTGTCGTTTGCAACATACTTTTTGCATGTGTTTTTGTATGTATGATCAATCCTCGCGCTGCAAAATATGTACATCATAATTTTGTCACACAAATCAAAAATATAAAATCCCTCTGATATAATTTCTCTTCCACTGTCAAATATTGACCACGTTCTCAGCATTCTGTCAATCTTAGCATACACTTACAAATATGATTACACTGCAAAACTACTAGGTATTCTCTGTGAAAAGTAAACAAGTGTGTGGATCAAAACCATAGATATGCACGTAAGAAACAACGACTACCTATGAAAGTGGCAGATAGTTGGGCTGTTTTCGAATTGGCACATTTAATTGACTAAAAAGTTGTGTAACCTGAATTATTTGACTGTAATGATGATTTTAGTATTTAGTTTTTAGTATGTAGCGAGTAGTGAATTTCACGAATGTGTCAATGAAGGCAATACCATGGCATTCATCTAAATTATTTGGCCCATTTTCTTTTCGTTTAAGAACGCGACAGTGTAAACAAATTGAATTTGCGGCACAAAGACTTACTTTTGCACGAAAATTTGTGAATTTTGCATTTGTGTTGAAACAAAGACAAAATCATGGAATTATCTAAATTTTTCACATTTTGTGTTATTTCGTGAATTTTGCATCTTACCATTTTTCGGGGTCCCTACATAAAACTAATGGCCTGGGTATAACTGTTATAAGCACATCACTAACGTAAATTATACTCTTAATTGGACCACATTGTAATTCAATCTAACAATTTACAATCCTGAACAACAATAAACACATACCTAATCAGAGTGCACAGCAATGTTCATTTGTTTACATCAGAAACTTTTCAAATAACAAAATTTCTGAATATTTTGAAGTGATACAGTTGAAAACACTGGAACAAAACTAATTCAGAATTAAAAATATCTTTGTTTAGTTGAAAATATTTGTTTTCATAAAGAATGACAAAAAAAAATGAACAAAATTTCTGCAGCACTAAGTTATACACACTAACGACATCATGTGTGTTAGCTGTAATTGTGCTTGTAATCGTAACCATACTAATGCACTTTCAAAACACAAAAAGAAACAAGCAAAAAAGTTAGTTCTGGACTCTCTGTCTAACACATCAATAGTGTGCCATCATGAGAACGGGGAACAAATTGTTTAGGAGGTTAAAAGCAATAAAAACAGTACATAAATATTTGTATTCTATCATTTACATTAAAAATTTTCAATGTTTGGGTCGTGTGTTGAGCTCGTGACCACAAGAATACATTTCAACCTCAAGGACATAATCCTACATGATCACTGATGAATACAGAGCAGCAACTGTCAAGAAGAAACCACTAATTTGCCTAGAGCCATGAGGATCACTACAAACTCTTAAACTGTGATATGCAGGGAATGAACCGTGTGACAGAAAATTAAAGTTACAATTACCACACCTAGAATTCATACCACCATTCAACGTGACAATTGCCATTTGACTGCAATACTAACTACTGGATCAGCTACGTGACTACAAACATGGCCAGTTAACAGATTTTTGACAAAATGTTAATGTGTCAAGTAATCTGATTATATGATTAAACCGCAAAGATTAAGTGGCAAGTCTTGCATTAGATGCACGGTCTACTTACTGTCCACTTCTCCACTCATTCCCCAAAAATTTTCAAAATAAAAATATCTGTTAACTACGTAAATCCACAAGTAAAAATCCAGTACACAAAATTGAATTTAGAGAATATCACATAACATCAATGATACAGTGAACATATGGAAGAAATGAATATCTTTAAATATGGCCAGTAACAACAACACTGCGATAGTTCGTTCAATTTTCGAATGTTTCAATGCTGCAGTAAGTGCATACACTACTTTATTTGTTTACCTCTGGTCCCATGCCTGTTGAGAGCATGGCTTCCAATTCGTCTGAGCAACTGTTTGGTTGTCCAACTTGATAACGGCCATAATTTCATCTGAAAAAAATCAAAAAATTAAACTTATTATTCTGCAATAAAACCAAACTAGCAGAAATTACTAGATTAAATTTGTACCCCATATACTACAGTAAAAGCCATTGTACCATTACCTAATAAAATTTTATGAATGTATATGCATGCATGCATACATGCACTAACTACAGTATTACCAAAAGTGTAAATCTGTTCAATGTGGTAACTAAATGGATCTGCCACATAATATACAGATTATGGACATTTGAAAAGTGAATGCATACAGAACAATTGTGTAATCTCAAACAGTCCTGTAAGCATATGAAATACTATAGGCTGTTCACGGTAAAGTGAGCACTTTTTAAGGCCCTCACAAAAGGCATTAACCCCTAATAAGTATATTTTATTGCAATCTCAGATGTTAACTATTAAGAGTGATGAAATGTAAACACTGTGTTTATTAGTCATAATGCACTGTTTGCATTAAAAAGTGGTGGAAAGGTATAATTAATTGAAAGGAAAAATTTATCAGGGTCTTAAAAAGTGCTCACTTTACCGTGAACAGCCTATATAAGGGGATAGTCTTCTTTGCAGATGTGCTGCCATGAGCTTGCACACCTACAAAGGAAAAACCATACCCTGTAACATTGTACAGTATCTTCAACTACTTTACCTCTGTGTGACACATTGTCAACTTGCTTGTCATGCCTGCACCTGCATCTACTGCATGCATACTGTATGGGAAAACTAAAACACTCTTACTACTAGTTTCATCCTTGACACTATACGACTTGCTTGAGCTCCGGCCAGTAACTCCTTTCACAAACGAGCGGAGATCTCCAGGAGTTGATGCCCCATCCTTGTCTCTGTGTGACCTTCCAGGCACTTCTTCCAGGAGGTCCTGGCATCCCATTAACCTAGAAACATGCATTCATAATATTATGATGAAACATCAACAACCCAAAACCATAACTATGCAAAACACTACAGTAATTAAGATGCTACTGATAAGCTATATAGACACTATGATGCAAATTGAGGTATGAAAGATTACAGGAATTCAATAAACAGTAAATACCAAGATTTGCAAAAGAATTTTTCTCAGTAACAAAAATTCTGAACAATAATAATTTATTTTTGCTGTCTTGTGCAAGTTTACAAAACAATTAGTGTAAAATAGTTAACATAACTGTATTAAGATCTTGCTTCTGTGGTTATCATTGAAGGAAGGAAAACTATTAGATATTTTTTAAGCTTCATGTAATTATATTACACTTTTTGCAGATAGATTTCACACAAATTCCTCAAAAAATGTACGCACGTCACCACAACCCATCACAGAGAGTAATTTTTGCTTTACAAGTGATGGCCATCACAGTTGAGGTGCCAAACAAGCAGTATCCTGTAATATATCTTACCCCCTGGTTTTCCTGCAGGAGTTAATTAATGGGTGGATTTATTAGTTCCAAGGTTCTCGTTATCTGCACTAAGTACATTCTTTCCCTACAACTTATCAAACTCACTGCCTTATGGGATAGGAATTTGACTTGAGGTGACTAGAGATACTCACACAAAAAAAAACCTGGTTCTCCACATTGAGCAGGTGTCTAGTAAACAGCTCTCATAAAAAGTCAACAACTAAGTTTCCACAGGAGCTTTGGCAAAGTGGGTGGATGGATGGATGGATGGATGGATGATGATGATGATGCAGACAAACATAACTGACCCCTTTCAAGTGTCTGCATCAGGCCTGCATGGCATGGATGTGCCAGAGATATATTACCAGCAGGTTGTGATTACAAGTAATTAGCAAGGGATTCATTCCGCAAACATCCTGAGAACTCTCCCACGATTGGCCTATATAAGGAGGGCAGCATGCCAGGGTCGAGAGCAGTGCTCCTTGGTTCACTGGAATCACAGGACAATCTTGACGGTCTTCCAGAGACAGTTACATTCCTCGGTTAGCTGGGTAGCACAGAGTAGTTACTCATGGTTCACCAGAGTATTTCTTCTTCTTTTTCAGTCTCCCATGAGGTATAGTTGCAGCTCTGCAATCCAGCCATGAGTGGTAAACATACGTGCATGAGCACACAATCTTATTATATATTGCCATAGGCATTCCCCAGGCCTTGGCAACAAGGGAAAGTGTGTCATGGGCATTGTGGCCAGGGGTTCACTAGACTAATTCACTGCACCACCAGAAATATCATTAGTAGTTTAAGGACCCCCCTTCCTCTTATGCTGGAACACTACCAGTCACCACAACAAGTCTGCCAAGCACTCCGCTCAGCCCAGCCCAGCAACAGCACACCAACAGAGATGAGGCAGCTAACTGGAGGCAGATTGTGCAGGGCAAGCGGCTGCTAGTACAACAGTGGGCGCAGGCCAGGTTCCAGGCAGCTACTCCTTTGGGGCAAAACTTCATGAGGACAGGTCTTGTTTCCGATTACCCCAGGGTCAGCTCCACAGGTTACAGATAGATACCTCCCCTAAGGAACTGAAATGAGGAGACGCCCTAATCGAGATTGATTGCTCGTCCTGGAACAGCTTTGGATAGCATGGACTGTAACAGCCCAACCATCCTCTTGACCTTAGACAGTGAGTAACCCGCGAGGTGTAGGAATAAGCTAACAAAAAATATGAAAGAAAGACTCAGACAATTAAAAACTCCATGAAAGAACTAAGAAAATTTGAATGTCAAGGTTAACACAGAGAACAAATGGTTTAACACTATTAAAATTAATACTATAAATAAAAGTTGTACGAACAAAATACAACTACAGTGTATAAAGTGGAGTTGAAAGGCCTAGTCAGTTGAAATTGAAGATGCAATATCAGAAAAAAGAAGACACATGTAAAATATTTCATGAATCCAACCACCAAACAATCAAGTCTGGTGCCAAGAAAAATTATATTGCAAATAATTAGTAAGAAGAGCTCACCAACAAGCTTGAAGAAAAAACCATCTGTAATATAGAATATGATGTTCATGAATGTCAAATCAAAAGATAGCTTACAAAGTACTGAACAACTAAACACTAGATCAAAATGGAGAAACAGTTTAGCTTAATAGTATCGCAGGAAAATGGTGGATAAATTACTATAAAGTCTTATAATGCAAACAAAATATGCAAGGTAATGAATATAAACATCTAAAAGCTGAAGGGAAAGGATTGAATGATCTTACTTTGAGAAAATTGACAGAAGGCTAAAAATAATAAAAAACAAAAACATGAAGGGGTTAAATGCTACTAAAATAGTAATTAAATATGAGCTGTAATTTTCCAGCTTCAACTCTGACATCTTATTAACGTTAATGTGCTGGTAGGGTTGCCAACATTTCAAAATTTGCAGTAAGGAACACTTCACAACAACTCAACTTATTCAACAGTCAACATTTTCTCTGGACATATAACACAAAAAGTATTTGTTGTAACTATGGTCATAATTCAGCGATATTTGAATTTCTTTCTGATTCAACTGGCTTTCACCAACGTACACTGGAAAAAAATATGTATTTCACACATCTCTGCAAGTACTACTTCCAAGCACCATGATAGACGATTGCCACCTGTCGGCATCAACTGTAACTATTTGTGGACATTGGGTTAGGGAATCACAGTAAACGTATCTGTAATTGCAGAAGTGGCACATCACAGACACCGTATTTATTAATATTCTCTTTTATTTTCAAAGAAGTCTGTGAGATATGGGATGTGACGTTCCATCCTATACCCACATGGGATTATTAATTCCTCAACCTGTGCTGTCTTGTAAAGAGGTCTGGAGCTGTTGGCAAGCACGCAATAATAAATAACATTTCAGCCCCAGAGGATACAGGAAATCCCATAGAGTAAGGAAGAGTTGGCAACCATATGTGCTGGAAGCACATATGGAAGAAAGCAAAAGTGGGAACAATATTCAAGAAAGGTGACAAAACTAAATGTAGTGACTAAAGAGGAACAGGTCTGTTCAATGCACTCCACCAATTGTATGCCCAAATTATTAACAACATATTGAATTGAAAGCAATACCAGGATATATGTTTAAGAGCAAATGGGTTTAAGAAAGGGATGCTCAACAAATGATTTGTTGATGGTGAAGTCACATCTTTATGCAGATCATCTCATGCTAAATTTACTAAAAAAAACAAGGTCTGCAGAGAGGAATTCAAGGAAAAAAAAGAGCAATTGTAATTACTCTACAATAGAAAATATCAGTCCAGAAAAAAAAGCTATGGCAATCTAAATAAACAAACAACTCAAAACTAAAATTTTTTTTTAAAAACAGTACAGCCAAAAAGCAAAGCACTGTCTTGATTGTGACATTGTAGTGGTTCTGCAGTACAAAAACTCGTGGGAGTTCCAAGCAAACACTAGCTCGGACTAGCTCAGTTAAAGTTTGAGACTCTGAAATACTATTTAAATGAACACTTGAAAGTTTGTTGATCCAGAGTGCCAACAAAAAATAAATAAAAGATGATGAATGTTAACAGAAGTTTATTCCCGTCATCACAAACAATTGACACTTGTAATAAAGGAAAGAAGAAATGAAGCAAGAGGCAAAATGGCAGCATGGTCACTTGCTGCCCTGCACACACACTACATCGCTGAACTGACTGATACACTGAGACAAACTGTAGTGACAAAACTTGTGACGATGACAAAATATGTCTGGTGAAAAACTTAGTGACAACGATAAAGCAGTGCTAACAATATTTATGCTGCCTGAAATATTGCATCAAGTAAACATGGTCCAAACGTGGCTTCGTAGGGTGCATTAATGTCTAAAAATAGCCTGTGAACACTGACGTGGGTCTCAAAATCAAAGTATTACAATGTGTCAGCCTACTGTGACATCAGTACACCGAGTTTCATCAAATGGTGCAACACGCGGACGTGACTCTCTTACTAACACCTTGAAAAAGTTGCACTGTCATCCTGTGATGTTTATACTACTGATGCAATAACTCAAATAAAATAATAACTTTGGAAAAACGAACATGTACAAAATACAAAAAAATTATTATGGTTATGATCTCCTAAACATTAAATGAACTACTATCCTTTACACAGAAATATAGCAAATAAAAATAATTCCTGAAAATATATATTATAATATACTGTAATACAACAACATCTATTATTTCGATAATGACATACAAAATAAAGCAAACCAGTTTAGCTGTCTGTGTAGAACAATCGACTGTCACTTAAAAAATTAATCAACGAAAGAAGTACAGTTAAAGTCTTACCATGATTGTTGCTCTGCCAACCTGTTGTATGAAAATCAATACTGGATGTTAAATAAAAAGGCAAAAACAGACATCTTAAGCACAAATGAACTTCTTGAACTTTAAAGAATATAAAATATTGATAATATTATAAATGTTGAAACAAGCTTGAAACAGCATAGGATAGTACAGGAAGATGAGGGGAGGGAGGAAGTGAAGTTAATATATTTGGGTGGCTCTTAACAGTGTGGTCTTGAGAGCCGATGATGGTGATTGGAGTGAGTATAGAGCAGTGCTGGAATTAAAGGGCGGGGGAAACGGGAGATCCCAGAGAAAACCCACAGACCAATGGCATCATCTGGCAAAATTCCCACATGCAAAAACCCGGTGACCTGGCCGAGGATTGAACCTGCATTACCATGGTGGGAGGCAAGCAGGCTAACCGCTCAGCCACCAAGACTCTGGGAGTGAAGAAGGAAATAAATAAATGAGGAAGAAGGGGGGAAGGAAGGCAACGAGGGGAAGGAAGATGACTAGGGGTAGGAAGACGATGAGGAGAAGGCAGACTATTAAGAAGGGAAGTAAGAGAAGAGGAGAATGAGAATAAGAAAGAGAAAAGATGGATGAGAAGGAGAAGGCGGCAGTGGGCTTTGATAAAAATATTGCATTTGCAAACAAAAATAATATTTTTAAACAAACAATGAATAATAAACTAAAACTAATTACAGATACAAATTAAGATAATTTGTGTTCTAAAAGTCACACTCACTACTGTCACGCTTCCATGTAGAGAAAAAATGACAATAACATGCACACCAGCGTGGATGTACCACTTTTGATTACTCCTCAACTACAACGAAGTATGCAGACAAGGGGTGACAAAGTGGAATAATTTTAGCACATCTTTCTAATTTAACTACAGTGAAACATGTAATCAAACTGAGGGATGTGCTAGTTATGCATTTAAAAAATGCCCAAAAAAGAACATTCACTCCATAATGCTAAGAAAAACTACACTCGAAAACAAATGTGAGGCAAATTAATTTTCTGAATGAGTGGGTGGGTGAGTTGGTTAAGAGATTTAGGCAGCTATTAACACTGAGGTCTTGAGAGCAGATGAAGGTGAAGATAGATGAGTAGGAAGCAGCATCAGAATGTAAGGGTGGGGAAAATGGGAGATCCCAGAGAAAACCCACAGACCAGCTGCATCGTCCAGCACGATTCCCATTAGCGAAAATCCTGGGGGGGGGGGGGTGCTGCTGCTGATAATCACACCCGGTTTGCCTTGGTGGGAAGCGAGTAGTCAAATCACTACACCACCTTGGCCCTTTATTTTTAAGGGGGATAAACACTCCTTGAAATAGGTATTGCATAAATGTAGCAAACAAACCTAAATAATACAAATGGAATTGAAATGGTGCACTACAAAATAAGTACACTATTATGGTAATAAATTATGTTTGCAAGAGGTATATGTAAGGACCACCATATTCATTAATAACCACTGAAACTCAATTTCTAACTTAATTTGATATCACTACACAATAAAAATGATAAAACAAGAGTCCAGTAGAACCTCAATTTCCTGTAACTCTCAATACACAACTTCCCCTTAAAAATACACAAATTTTTTTAGGTCTCACCATTTTCACTATTTTTGTGAAGACCCTACATTGTATTAGGGATGTTTAGTATATGGCACACACCTTAATATATCATTTTCATTTAAGTGCCTCTTTCATATTTTTAGAATTGCACCTTATCACTTGTCATATTATTGCGTTATTTTTCATATTAAGATTATTACAAGATATTAAATTATAATTTATATTAAGATTCTTGAGTGTAGTAAAAAACTGGTAACACTATGAAGGTATGGCTGCTAGCCATTTCTGGCACACACGTGGTCCAGACAGTGGAGGTGACACTCGCCCCTCCGCCTCTCCTATTGCTCCCAGCCATCTGCCATGGCGGGAGAATTTTGTTTTACAAATAAGAATTAAGGAAATGTAACCACAGTACCCAATTAAATTAAAGTAATTAGTATTCTAGTGCAATCTGGAATATGTTTATATTGTAAATACAATTAAAAAAAAAAATGCTTATTGAGTACTGGCAGAGACATGCAACATTCCTAGAGCACCAATCAACTAGGTAACACATGAAGGGGAGCATCACCCCACCTTTGAAAGGGAAGGGCAAAAATCCATGACAAAATGGGGGCCAGAGGCATTTTGTCTGCAGCATAGGGAGGACTTGCGTAAAAGACAAAAATTGAAGTCCACGCCTTTTAGAGAAGCGAGAAAGGCCCTGAGATTATTGCTGATGTTTCAAGTTAGATAAATTATATATTCCTCATGACAATACAGTATATGGCAGTGCAGTAAATCACAGAGAAGCAAGTGTTGATCGGCTGATCGCAGACAGAGACTTTAGGAATATAGCAATTTTCTAGTAAAGTTCTTAAAAACAAGCATACCTAGTCATGCTGGTGGATTTGTTAGCATAAGGGAATACACGACAATCAAACTACTATCATTTATTTACTGTTCGAGTTAGCAGACACACAACCCATCTAGACAATAGATATTACAATAATAAATATGCAATAACACATACTGGGGAGTAAACTGAGTGCCACGACTGCCAGGGAACACACAATTTATAATGCACACTTGCACCATTTAGATTGTAATTCATTATGACTTCCTTTCATTTACACGTTTTGCCCATGTGAGAATAAAATTTAAGTTCTTATGTTACATGCAGTCTTGTTTTAATAAGTTATCCCTGTACCACACCAAGCATGTACTGCAGGAACCCAACACTTGCAGGATGCACTTAGTTTGACCACTCATAGAATAGAGAAAGGCAGAGATACTGTCAGGCATGGATGCATATAGATGTTGGATGTTCTCCAGAAGAAGATCCTGCCACAACTGGTGCAACTGAACCTCCAAATCTGCTGTAGTTCAGCTGGCTGAAGTTGCCATCCAATATGGCCACACACATTCTCAATGTGCAAAAGGTCTGGGGACATTACTTGCCAAGAAAGCATGTTGACATTACAAAGACGATACCAGAGATGTGCGAGGCCGCGCATTAACTTTCTGGGAAATGGGGTTGTCAAGCTGCATGAGAAAGGAAAGTGTACACATCCACAGAATTTCCTGGACCTATCGCCACACTGCCAGGGTTCCTTCACTCGCCATCAAAAAGGTACGGGAATCTTAGGAAATGGCGCTCCTCGTTGGAGCACTGTGCCTCTCTACAACCAAGTGTGGATCATGGAATTGCCAGGACGTCTCCAGACTCTTAATTCGGTGGTCATCTGTATCCCGACTGAACCATGATTCGTTGCTAAACACCACTCTTCACCATTCCGCAAGCTGCTACGCTACCCACCCCCAGCATAAAGTCGCACATGATTGGCAATATTAGGGTTGTAATGGTGGACGTAATAAGGAACGCCATGACAGATGCAACTCTGCTAGCCGTCTGAGTATGGTACTGGTGGAACAAGCGTATCCCCAGCTGCTGTGACATGTCTCAGGATAATGTGCAGTAATACCCATGAAGTGCTTACAGCCTGTTGCACAATGAAATGATCTTCCCAGTTGGTGGTTCACTGGGGTCAACCCGAGTCTTTGATGGGTACGTGTACCATTCTGTTCCCACTGCATCCAACATGGACTCACTGTGTAGGTAGAACGGTTCACGTGGTGAGCAATGCACAGAAACATCCAACCTGCCTCTCTGAGGTTGATGATATAGCTTCTCTTAACCTCATCCAGATGAGCAAAGGCTTGTCAAATGAACTTGGCCGTGTGGTTAAAACTGCTCACATTGCCACCAAGTTTCTTCTGTGCCTGACATTTATTTATGCCCCTAGAGGCACATTCATGCAAGCAAACCGCATTGAATGCCAAGGGGTCATATGTTGGGCTAAGACAATACTGTGTGGCAACCTTAGTTGTTCTTGCACAATTAGTTGATCAATAATTTTGCAAATAAGTGTATCTGAAAAGTTAATTGCTATAAAATTTATTTCCAAATAAAACTTAAAAATTAAGTGGAAAAATCTGCCCTTAAAATTGTTGGAATGTCTTTATAACCAAATCATTGAAAATAAATATTACAAAAACTTAGCCTATAAAATAGAGCAATGCTTGAAAAAATTAATAAAATTTTTAAGCTTGTCTTTGGACACAAAAAGTATCTTAAATGCTTTTTTGTGTTTAGACACCACTAGAAAAAATCCAACCATTTTTTAATCTCACGTTCTAACCAAACCTCTACAATACACTTGAGCGCAGAGCAAAACCTTTGAACTTGTCCAGATCTGGGCTGCTTGGAGAATATACTCACCTCACTTCCAGCTTGCCGGTAACGGCAGCACAGCGACTGAAGGAGGAGAGATATGGGGTGGCAGACTTTGAGCCATCACAGTGTCCCCGGAATGGCTGTAGGCTGGTGTAGGTAACAGGTACAGGGCTAGCTGCTTGCACATTCTGCAGCTCTCTCTTTAGCTGGGCTGCCTGCGGAGAGTCGGGAGGGAGCTCCTGTCGCCGTAGGTCCAGTGACTTGCGCAGCAAGTCTAGTTTGCGACTTGACTCTGCAAGAGACTGCTGTGCCTGGAAACCACCACCACCATTTTGCATTATTCATTGCTTCTTTCCCTTCCGCATTAACAAATGCAGCAACATGTAAAAAGGCCATTTCATTTCAATCATCAGATTGCAGTGGTCATAACACAATTTCTTTAACGAAAGTGCTGTAAAAACATAGTTTTTTTTTTTTAACTTTAAAATGAGACTAAGATCAGTGTCTGTAGAAGATAAAATACCTTGGCTTCTGGGTTTCAGCAATGTCACTGTAATGACATAATAAATCAATATATTAGAAAACATAAATACTAGGTGTATAAAAATGGAGTATAAACTAGTTTGTATACAAAAATTTTTCAAAATGATATGAAACATTAATATTGTAATGATGCAATTTAATAATTAAATAGGGACATTAATTTAATTTTATTTTTAAAGAGGAATTGTAATTGCTTTATCAGTATTTGAAGTTTTGACCATGTTACAATGTTTATCTGTCATGCGTTTGCTTTTTTTTTAAATCTTAGTGTTAAGTCAGCATTTGGAAATATAAGCTTTTACCACTTTCGTGGACATTTTTTCACTAGAGAATGTTCTAGGATTTCAATTAATTTTTACTACGACACAGTTCAACATGACATGGGGAAGTAGTTGCGATGGGCATCACACAGGTTTACGAAGGGATTCTGAACCATGCTATGCCCTTATTAGGTCACATTTTTGGCACCCTGATGTAAGGAGTGGGAGTAGGGATGTTGGGACTTCAGTCCAGAGTGCCTGCTAATGGTCTATTAGAAGCCCATGAAGGAAGCACATTGAGCATGAACACTATCATCCACACCAGCAGTACCCATGACCCTAACTTAATTTTTTTACTTCAAGTACTTTCGGCTTACAATCTCTTTTCTACAAAATTATTTCCGCAGGTGTTGGAGGTCAGTAAGGTGCTAGGAGGGAATTAAACTTCACTCCTGTCTTCTTATTTTCTGTCACGATGCGAGTTTTGAGTGACGTCAATAATAACTGAATTACTGCGATGTTGTTCTTTGTTTGTCTCATTAAGCTGACTGTTCATGACTCTGCGTTACTGGAAGATTGTAAACCTCTTATTTGGAATTTGAAATAAGGAGGAACTAATCAGAGACTTGGATTTTTTTTTATATTTTTAATGTAGCACATTTAAGTTTCATGGCTCTACAGAGTAAAACCGAGCTGTGATTTCCAGTCGCTAATGCTGACATCTGTAACATTACAAAAATGGCTGCCCAGCCATGGGGGGATAATAGTACACACCTGATGACTCTGTTTACAAATGTAGCAGCACAACTACAAGTCACCGGCAGTTCTCAATGAATCAACGAGCAGCGAAAAACAGCAGTTTCAGTGTTCCAGATAACAAAAGATCCACGTACTAGACAACGAACTATAAGTTACAGAAACACTTGTTCCAGCAGTGTACAACTGTAATAATTCATAACTCCACGTCAGGGAATTCAGCAATGAAGCCACCAGTCCAAGTAAATTTGCCCCAATTTATTTTGTTTATTTTGATGTATAGGTTACGTTCATAATATTTACCAGTGTCATAGTTAACTGTTTAAATTCATGCTTGGTCAAATCAAAAATAAATATGGCATAGTTTTCAAATAATAAAAAGGAAACACCTAAACAGTCAGAAATGTACAATATTCTTGTGCCTTTACAACAGAGAAGTCAACAACAAAGTAAGCATATTGAACAAGAAATACAAGTGTTAAAACAAGAAATTATGCAACAAGCAGAAAAGAGTTAGGAAAAATGTCAGAAGTAATAACAAGACTAGAATGTCAAGGGGGGGTTGAAAATAATAGGTTATTTAGAAAACGTAACCACATTAACTGTATCTAGTAATGATAGTAAAAAGTTGGATGATATTTTTCCGAATCAGATTGAAATTGCTAACTGCATTAATGTAAACAAGTTAATACAGACAGAAGAAATGTAAATTTTACTACTGGTTGTGACAACGTAAGTGAAGAGTTTAATACAAAGTGTAGGAATGTAGAATTTATTACAGATTGTGACTATATAAGAGAAGAATGTAATACTGAAAGTAGAAAGGTTTTAAGTCACTCAGTTCCTTTAAGTGAAAATCAATTGCTGCAGCAGATTGATAATTTTAAGACGACGGTACCTAACTGTTCAGAATAAAATGACGTCAATGAGAAATATGTACAGGGAGGGAAATTTCAGGTTTAGGGGGCGTGAAACCACATGCATATAATGAATTAAAGCTGCAATTAGGAACAGCTGTTGTATTACACCAGACAAGGTTTGTACACAGCATAGTGCAAGTAGTACAAGATTGTGAGAGTGGGGTGGGGGGGGGGGGGGGGGGGGACCTTACAGTGACACACTATAATGCCTTTTTCAGGAAGAATTTTGTAAGGCAAAAGAAAAGATTGAAACACAGGGCCAGAAAAATATTGAGAAAAAATAAAACCAAAAAGAGGGGTAGATTCAAGACAGTAGGGAAAAGGAAAAGAGTAAAATACAGTATTAGAAAGGTCGTGAGTAAAAAGGAAAGGAAAAGAAGACACCAAGTCAGAAAAACAAGGAGAAAGAAAATAAAGAAAAAATTTAATAAAGGCAGACAGACTGGGTTAATAAAATAGGTACTTAAGTTTTTAATATTTTCCTTGTACAGTTTTTTTGTATTTTTATTTTAGGGCCTACAGTAATAATGTAAGAAAGATAAGTTAATGTTTTTATTTTGAGGAAAAATTCAATTGATGTATGATCATACAAGATAGAAGAGAAAGTCAGTCAGTCATGATGTATACAGGATAAATGGGGCAAATTATCATATTTCCCTTCTCAAGCCTTGGGACAGGCAACAGTGAATAAGATATTAGATTATTATGGTTAGTGAAAGATTTCAGACTTGCTGACCTATAAATGGTTATTATTGTGAAAAAAAAATGGTTATTTATATGTGTACAAAAAATTAATGTTAATATACTAGTGTTTAAAATAGTAGTAGTGCAAGGAAAAAGCACAGGTGTGGATAAGAACAAGGAACAAGTAGGCAAAGGGGTAGTGTGTTCATATATGAATTAATATTAACCATCATGCACAGGATTATTCATGACCATTTGAAGTTGTTATAGTAGAGAGGAATGAAGTAAATACAGTAGTACAGTGCAAGGAAGGTTTTAAGGGGAGAGAAAAGTAAGTACATGAGTAAAAGATTTATAAAGGCTTACGAACACAAAAAAATATAACTTAAAATAATGCTGTGTTATCAAAAATATTTAATGTAAAAGATGGTGTTGTCAAGAACCCTTATTAGCAGTAGTATGACTTACTAATGATTTCTAGAGAAAGTATCATAGAGGAAACAGGTCTAATACATTCCTTTTCTCCAGTGTTAAATATTGGGATAGTGCAATCAAAAAGAAAGTTTTTTTCTTTGCAGAAGAAAAGTTTTGGTTAACTCAGGTTTTCACATCTAACTGTACAATTGTAAATGATATTGAATGTCAATGGAAGAAAAGTAAATAGTATAATTTTATTCAGTAACAGTTGTGCCCAGTAAATAAGCTATGAAAAGAGATGCTTTTCATAAAATAGGTTTTTTATTGTTTTTGTAACTATTAGGATTTAGTTCTTGTACTTGTAGGAGCAATGCATTACAAAAAATTTTCCATATTTTGGAAAGTTTATATTTCAATTTGAAAATAAATAATAATTTTGAAAGTCTGTTGGAAGTTTTAAAAATTATGATGGATGTTGATGTAAGAGTTTTAATGAATATAGCAATATTGAATAATACAGAATGTGACTATTTTGGAAAAGAAATTACAATTTGAAAATTAGTTGAAAATGCAAGTTGAATTAAGAATTGTAATGAATTAATATAATTTTACTGCTAGTTTGCAGATTCAATGTTGACAAATCTGAGTAATGAAGAAGAAAAATTGAGAAGGTAAGACATTTTGTCTAGAAATCCAAAGGTTGAGGTGTTGTAGTGTGTTATGTCTTAATAATATAGATCTGCAGTGGTAAGATGTTGCTCCAGTTTTTATGGTGTCCTTGGATCAATAGTACAGAGGGTAAGTTTTGTGGTTGGGACAGGTCTGAGGCCCCCTTTACATCAGCACTTGCCTAATGAATAAGACTTTCTATAGTATTGGGCAGATCTGGGTCCCCTTCATAAGTGCTGTGTGCTGATACCAGCGAAGAACCAGAGTAATTAGCCGTCTACTTAGAATCACCATTGGCGTACATTGTGTGTAACATCCTCAACCTTAACTGAGAAATATCATTTGAATGGAAATGTAATATGGATAAGCGATATGTATTATTTTCTTGCAGCATCCCAGTAGACCTCTTGAATCGCTCTTCTTTAACATATGAAGTGAATATTTTTTGATATGTGAATGAGTTTGGTTATCAAATTGTAAACTGGTATTATTTTTAAAGAACAGGGCCACAATAGTTTGCTGAGTAGCCACATACAAGGCAGGTTTCAATTTGGGAAAGGTTTCTTTGACATCTCTCCCAAACCAAGGGGGGTAATGTAATGATGAAATCTTATAATAATTAAATAGGGACATTTGTTTAAAGTCCTTCAGTTTTATGAGTAATTGTAATTGCTTATGAGTATTTGAAGTTTTGGTCATGTTAGAATGTTTACCTGTCACGCATTTGCTTTTTCTGAAATCCTAGTTAAGATTGCATCAGCATTTGGAGATGTAAACTTTTACCATTTTTGTAGAACTTTTTTCTTTTGAGAAAGTTCTAGGATTTTGAATTATTTTTATTACGACGGAGTTCAGAATGGCTTGGGAAGAGGTTGCGATGCGGGTCACACACATTTCCGAAGGGATTCCGGACCATGCCATGACTGTATTTGATCACATTTTTGGCACCCTGGTGCGAGGAGTGCCAGTAGGCATGTGGCGACTTCAGCCCAGGGTGCCTGCTAACAGTCTACTACAAGCCCATAAAGGAAGCACATTGAGCGTGAAAAATATTACCCACACCAGCAGCACCCATGACCTTAACTTTTTTTAAATTTTAACTTCAAGTACTTTCGGCCTACAAACTCTTTTCTACAAAATTATTTCTGTAGGTGAGAGAGGTCAGTAGGGTACCAGGAGGGAATGAACTTCTCTCCTGCCTTCTTAATTTTCTCTCGTGATGCAAGTTTTGAGTGGTCATTAATAAATGAACAACTGTTACGCTGATCTTTGTTTGTCTTGTTAAGCCGACTGTTCGTAACTTTGCATTACTGGAAGTTTATGAACCTGTTATTTGGAATCTGAGACTTGAATTCTTTTTTTAAATTTTTAATATGGCAAATTAAGTATCACGTGTCTACCAAGTGAGTAAAACCGAGCTGTCATTTCCAGCCACCAATCGCCAATAGCGACGTATGTGACACTACAATATACTATAAATATGTAAAATGCAACCAAATCATTCCTTTGAAAACAATTAAATGCTCAAAATCTTTTCAAAACCAAATTCTATAAAAACATTTACAATTTTATAACTGTATCATTAGTAGCTCAACACTAATAATGAATTATTTCTGAATATTTGGAAGAAAATGATAGAATTTGGGTCTGCTTAGTGATAAACTTGCTCACAATTTACGTGAATATAATTGAATGCTTCCCATATATAACATTTATGATCCCAAAAGGGAAATACAAAATTCCTATAAAATTCTTTTAAAAACCTGTTCCATTTTATACATAAATTCCCCCTTTAAATGCTTTACAACTCTAAGCTTTTAGCATACAATGACTAGGAGCCCAGCCCATGTATAGTTCCAATAAGCCACTGTGCCCCCACTTGGAATCTCTCTATCTACTGAGCCTTTAAGACCCCACTTCATTAACTCAACATTGAAGCCAGACAATTAAAGTAAGCAAAAATGATATTCCATTACCTTCATATCTCTATGTAATCATCTCTATGCATTAATACAAAACTTTCATTGGAAAAAGTAATTAAAAAATGAGTTTTTAGGGTCAAAAGTCATGATTGTGTAATCTGATCTTGCTGAAATTTGAACTTGACCTGTATTTGACCATAAGGATTCTTTCTTCAAAATTTGAAGAACTTCTGTTGAGTTTCAAGGGACTTAGAAGTATTAAAGATGGACAAACAGACAGAGATTGTCTCATTATATATAGGATAGGATTATAAAAATACAGTATATATAAAAATGACTACATAACTCGTACAAATTTGGGCAGCAAACTCCCCCTCCCTCTTACTAAAAAGTGGAACAAAGTTCCTGGTTGTAAGAGTGTGCCTAGTCTGTCGCCCCGCACTATGGAAAGTACAGAATATATATACAATTCTTGAAAACATCCAGAACAATTTCAAATGTTCTTCACCGTTCCTAATGCTCCCTGGCGAGTCTTCGGCTGGTTGGCGTCTCATTGCCATTGAGACAAGTAGGGGGAGGGGTGGTGGCCAGCAAGGCACCACGATCTTAGGAGAATTTCATGTGACAGGTTCATCACAATACATAGGTTTTACTTTGATTTGACTCACTCTTACCGTCTATTATAATACTAATTTTGATAAATAGTCTATAAAAACTCAATCTAGACATTTCCAACTTTTTTTTTTTTTTAACTGTAACAGAGCATAAAAAGTAATTTTTGTGGAGAAAATTATGTTATAGTCCATTTGTGGAGTCTTCACACTTTTCGAATCACACATTTGAAAAATCACCCCATGTATAAAGTGTTTGTTCTATCCTAAATATACTTGTATCAGAAGCTTTTATAATTCTGTTAACATAAAGGTATCTTACTTTTTAAAATTAAATTGAACTTTTATTTATATTATATAAATTATATTATTCCATTTATAAATATGTAATATGAATAAAAATGTAGAGAAAACAGATATGTTGGTAATAGCGACTAGTAAGAAATAGTTCTGATGGCAAATAATATTTGAGTGCATAGAAATGCAGTGAGTTGTCGCTTTAGTGTAATTTTATAGATTGTTTTAAATTTTGTAGCATGAAGTGGAGGAATACCCTGAAAGTAGAACTTCAGCGGTTTAGCACAGCTTTGGAAAAGTTTGAAGTAACCATGAATGTACTATACAAGTGGTGTGCCCAAAAAAAAAACCTATCTAAAAATATTATTTCAACAGAATGCTTTTGGATAGTAATTCAAAAATGTCTTTTGATCTCTCTACTTCAATATAACTTTATTCATTTTGATAAGAGCTTGGGAGGCTGGCCATTGCAATCTGTTCCGCTAGGTAAGAACACCTCCAGGCAGTCCATTATAATTATGGATTCTTTCCATGCTGGCTCCTCCAAGGTGGTCTCAAAGGAGAGGTAGGGGTGGTGAAGTGGCTCAGCACCAAGTTAGCTGGCTGCAAGCCTTGCTCATGCAAAGTCATCCCCCAGTGGTGACCAAGGCTGGAACCTGACTTGCACCCACCAGTGTAACAGCAGCCGCCTTACTTGTGTGCTGTCTCTACTCCCCAACGCAGGTTCGCCTCCAATTGAAGATCTCCTTCTCCTCCTCTCCCGGACATTGAACAAGATGCGCCTGCCTCAACTCCTACAGAGCTGAACGAGATGGCTGAGAGGGTACAGGTATGAGGTACGAAGAGGGAGATAGCAACTACTACTTTGAGTCGAGTGAAATTAGTCACCACACCCACAGTACACTTGCCCACGCCCCAAAATCCGGGAAATGCCGTCTTGCCCTTAAGCACTGGTAGTCTCGTACACCAGTGGTTGGCCGTCACCCCAGCCTACTGTACCAGCTCTCCAAGTGTACCGAGAAGAGAGAAGAGCTACAGTCTTGAGCTGAACCCAGAAGATGACTGGCTGATGTACCCAGGTGAACTGTGGAGAATGCTGATGTGCCTTCGGATGAACCAAACAGACTGACCTCAACCCTGACATGCCGCTCCCCTTACACAGGCCAATTGTGACAAACCTCTTGGGTGTCCGCTGAATCAATCCCTTGCCAATCAGATGGTAATCATAGCTGCATGGCATGATATCTAAAAACACACAAGTGCTGATGCCACCCTGGCACAGTCACTTCCCTGGACCAGTTGCACATGACTTACATCCGCTTCCTGGATCTGGCCATGCTCACAAAACCTCATCAGCTCCAAGGGGTGAGGGGATGTTTTCCACTTACAAACCATATTCCTTATGGGGGCCTCACTAGTATCATAGCAACATGCATTACTAAAAAAAAATATTGTACTGCACAATACATCAGCTTCTTTGGATGCATAAAGTTAACTAGATAAATGTATTTATTGATCTTCAGAAATATTTTATGACTTTGAAGGAAATTACTTTGGTATGTCAATTTTTAAAACACAACACCCTGCTTCCTGAGTCACCAAAAACCTCAACAAAACTCCTAAAGTACACTGGAAAAAAGTTTAATCAGTTATATGAGCAGCTTGTCTCATTCCCAATCTACATAATTTCACCAAATAGTCAGTTTCTATAATTTCATTCGAATATAGTGTCATCTGACATTTTTTTCTGGTATAAGGCGGCTGCGAGCCCACTAGGGATGCTAGTTTTAAGTAATCTTTGTATAACCATTTTGCCTATGTACACCTGTGAACGTTTTTGTGATTTGGACGGTTTTATTAGTTTTAAGTAATTTCTATATAATTATTTTGCTGTCATGCCATTTTCATCCAAGCTCAGATTACATCTGCGCTTTTGTGGTCCACAGGGCCATCATTTCTGGCAGTGTACCTGCCCTCTGCTCCCGACGGCCATTGGGAAGTCTTCTCTGAGCTTGTGTCGGATGGATGCGTGTCATGTGGCCTGCAGGGGATTCAACTTTGCACTTCACTTATCTAGTCATTCTTTTCATTTAAATGTTCTAAAACCTTTTTCGTTTCGCCCTCTCAGCTGGCCTTTGGCCCGCCCCCTTTTTGGGGGGCTCTTAACTAATAATTGTTACAACTAGGCCTTTTGCTATTTGTGAATTTGTACTTTGCACCAGAGCTGAAACAGACAGGCCCTCCCCGCAATTTGGTTGCAGCCGTTTGGCTATTCTGCAGTGTAACTTGTTTGTGCGTAATTCCTGTGCTGCCTCAAGTGAAGTTATGTAACTTTTCAAATAATTATACGCAGATACCACCTGATTCTGAACACGTGATTGACTCCATTTGTGTAGTCTAGCACCTCTCACATTGTATATCAGTGTAAGACGTGTTCTGCGACCAACAGCAGAACAGAAGAATAAGTGTGTATGTGCTCCGGCATCAGATAAGTAACCACGTGGTGACGTCACACCCTGTAAGTGTCTCTGCCTACCGCGTGGCAGTGCGCTTATTCATAGCCTGGCGCCCTGGGAATCTAACACGCAAACCATTTCCATTTAACACTGGATGATGCCGGTAACAATAGTTACATGAAAGGGAACTAAATTATTGATAACCAACAAAAATTTTTAATTCTCTCACCTCAAAAACCAATTATGCCCCTTCATTAATAAAACAGGCCAAAGTTCACTATTCTATAAAATTTAATTGGTCAGGTTCCACAAATTAGCACTTTCATATACAATTAACACAATCACCCATATTTAATTATTTATTTTTGATATTATCTAATGATAAACATTTTTATTTATACTTTTATACAACTTCTTGATTTTTGTCTAAATTTGATTAATCAATTTCTGGTTGCTAGTTTGTTTTTTATGTACTACATGTAACAGTTTTATGTATTTTGTAAAAGTAATTTTGAAATTTTGCAATTAGCAACAGTGCATGTGAAATTTAACATGACTCTATTTTCCTACTACTTATATGTATATTATTTTCATTTTATATTAATGGTAAAAAATAGTTTTTTTCTAACAACTTTTTAAGTGTACAGTAAAATAATTAAAATTAACACACATTAACTGACACACTTTTTAATATAACTTAAATTTTACAGATAATTTTGTGTAACAAATTAAAATGAGAATATAAAAGACAAAAATTTTTGTACTCATGAGTTTTTCCTTTCTCAAGAACATAAATGAATAAGAATACATAGTATTTCTGCAAAAAATTTTAATGCTTAAATTACTAATCTCCCAATGGCAAAATGTGGTATTTATTTACCAAAAAATAATATATACCAAACAGTCAAATATTATGTTTAAATTTGCTTATAGCAACAAACCTAATGAAAATATCTACCCACCAAGACATCTAGTTGGTTTTGTGAAAGTAATAACACTTGGTGGAAAGGGGATAGTAACTTTTTGAAATAATGATATAGACAATGAGATTATGCAATATTGATAAAAATGTAATAAAAAAAATAAAATTGATGAACTACTTTTATACTTAAAATGCATATATTATCATACAAATTTAAAAAAAAATGTATAACATTTAAGAATCTACTCTTTACCATTTCAATTACTGGGATACTTTACAAGAGGACTTCCATACATTCAAATAACTTTCAATATGACATTTCAGATCAAGTAAGTTTTTAAGTCAATAAGCCTTATTCTGTACCTGTTGATTCACACAAAATATGAATCGTGTAAAAATTAATATGTTTACAATTTAATACTTCCCCAAATTGAGCAAAAAATATTTTAGCTGATTGTCAGCAATTCCAAAATCTTCCTTTCAAGAATCTGAATTTATGTGTTGGTAAGTTACAGAAAATATTTCTCATTGTTGTTGTTATTATTATTATTATTATTATTATTATTAAATGTAGGAAATCTTAATATCTATAGAGTTAACTTTATATAATAATGGACTATATTTCAAACCAGTATTATATTTCAAAACACTATATTGACAGTTAGTTTTGCTACAGCATCATTCATAGTTTGAATCAATTAGATAAAGGTGGTGGGAAATTTATGTCATGGAATTCCCCTTCTCATAAAATTTTTTTGCTGGTTCATCTAACAAAAATTATTTCCCTGCCAGGGAAAACAATTTCCCTCCCCAAAGAATAATAATGCATCACAGTAATTGTAGCAAATCTTCAAAAATCTAGAGTTCACTACAAAAAAAAAGTTCAACTCTCCCACACCTGATGACCTGAGTATACAGTATATAAAAAAATATTACAAACAATACAAAAAAATTTAAACTTTCTTTTGTTAAGTCCACAAAACTTTTCTTTACGATATCTTCTCTTTAGTACAAGAAAAACATATGCTTTAATAGCTACTTACAATTACGTGATAGTTGAAGATACTTTTGGGTATGCTCTGAATTAAATTCTTCAAAATTGTACATTTGAAAAATTTATCAGTTTGAGCTAAATATTTAGGCAATGTTTCCTTTTATGTTTCTGTGAAATAAAATTTTAATTAGATTAAACGGTTGAGATATTAAAACTATGATGAAAGGAAGATCACGTTACAGTAATAATATCACTTAAAATTTACTAAGAATTTTACTAGTTCTTAAACCACTTCATAACTACAACAGTTTTTTGAGAAATGAATTTATAGAAGCATCTTTTTTTATGTAGAGCTTCAATTAAAATTGTATCTAACCATTTTACTATTAAATTTACCTTAAAATATTAAAATTACAAAAATGACTCGTCAAGTACTGCATGTTAGGGGGGAAAACCTCTTAAATAAACTTTTTTTTTTACACAAATACAAAAACTGTCAACCAACTTACTGTAAAATTAACTTATACTAATTTAACAAGAACATATGAATCTCAAAAGCAAACAAATACTACCTAACTATTTTCAAACTGTATATTATCTAGAAAAAACTTAAATTAAAAAAAATTTAAATGACACCAAACAAAACAAGCATATTTAAAATACATATAAGTTAAAAAGAAATTATTAAATACCAAGATAAAAATAAAAATGAAGGTAACAGAAATAATTCCTAGTATTGTAAACTTGGCACATAAAAAATTACTATTTTACTTTATCACGAAACATGGCTTTATTTTTGCACTAAGTGTTCTGTCTACTGAAATTTGGAAATTATCTCTTGTAGGATATCACGCATGCACACACATACATAATGATGTAAACAACGTTCCAAATTTATAAATTTTGATCAAGGACAATAAAATGAACACAATTTTATAAAGCACCTTTATTATGCAAGTATTCCAAACATAAATTTAAAAACATTTTTTTAGAATGTACAAGCACAGCAATAAATACATTTTAAAGATACAGCTCAGTTAAAATTTTACATGAACATTACCTACAATATGATTTCATTTCAATGAAAAGTATCACCCATTCTGAAAATTGTTACCAGTAAATCAATTTGTCTAAAATCAAAACTGAACGTTTATTACTCTTATCCTAGCTTTAATACATTAAATGTTTAAAGCATGAGACAAAACTCTGATAACTGCTCCTGTTTCAGATATTTTGGTAAGTTCTGTAAGTGTACCTTGCTCTACATTAAAATTCTTTTGAAACTTTTTTTTTTTTTTTTTTGCAAAATTTTTTTAGAATCTACATCAACAATAGTACTGTAAAGAGCTTATTAACGTTCCCCTGTCTCATGCCTGAAGGCTTATCAGGGGATGGCTTATGCACCCACTGACTGTGCCACGGGAGGCTGGCTATGACTTTATAGATTTTACAACATTCCCCGACTTTTCACTGACCCATATAATTCCTTAACTTTACTAGATTTTCCACATTATTCAGAAGAAAGGCCATCCTAAAAGTTAATAAGCTGAACTACAAATCGCTATTGTCTCTCACAAATCTATGATCAAAGTAAAATCATTTCAAGGTACAAACTCGAGTACTAACACTTATCACATAAATTGTAACTCTATCCTACTTGAAGAAACGTTCCTACAGGTTAAAGTTAATAAAATGAAAACTTAAATACAAAAATTATAAAAAGACTTGCTCAGGGATTTACTGAAAAAATTGAACTCGCAAGAACTGGAGTCATATTCTTACAAATTTCACAGCTAATGTTGCACTATTATTTTTAAATGAAGGTACCATATGTTCTCATAACTGTCACCATAATGCTTGCACTCACATTTTGAAACTTCCTCCTCTAACACATAGAAAGTGAAACATTATGGACATCCCTGCAGGTAGCAGTGAACATGTACAAGCAGATATCAACAGACTGATATTTCTTTGACTTTCAGTGACAGTTTCTTACAGCTTGCAAAAAATACGGGATAAAGCTTAGTAGGAAAGGGTAGCATGTAATTGGAGACAAAATTATGCACCACGGTTCTAACACTGTTCCAAAATTTGTGAAGCGGAGTAGTGTTCAGTTTAGTTTTTGAAAAAATTGCTTCAAGTGAAAATGGGAAAGCACAAATCATACAGAAAATGCAAATATTAAGTAGCATATGACTGCAAATGCTGAACAATAAAGGAATATGATTGTTAAGAAAGAATGCAGTGTTACCAGAAAGGGGAGTTGACAAATGAAGAAAGCAAAGAGAAAAATTGAACACTAATTTAAGGAAGCAAGATGTTTGTAGTTCTCATGCACAGAAGGTTTACAGAAATACTCCACAAGTGGTAGAAAGTGGCTGCATCATTTCACATTAAGTAGTAATATACAAGGCCAAGGAAACGGCACTCTTGTGAAACAACCCATATACTCAGTTTAAGGAAAATTGTGAGTGTGCAACAACAATTTTTGGAGAGAGAGTTTTTCCACCCATTATTGAAAATTGCTTTGCCAGAAGTTACCAACAAACAGATACACTTACATATTATGAGAGAGAAAGAAGGATAGAAATGAAGGAAAAGAGAGAAGGAGAGAGAAAAAGAGAAAGGAAAAGAGAGAAATAAAAAGAGAGAGAAAGGAAACTAGAGAAAGGAAAAAAGAGAGAGAAAGGAAACTAGAGAAAGGAAAAAAAAGAGAGAAAGAAAAAAGAGAGACAGGAAGAGGAAATGCGAACAAGAGACAGGAAGAGAAAGCAAGAAAGTGAAAACAAGAGAGAAAGAGAGAGAAAGCTGGCCAAGCCCGTATATTCTGAGTGGGGTGTTGTGGTATCTGCTTTTCATAATTTTGCAACACAGTGACAGTATTGTTTTACACTTGTGATATATTGCTTCTCGAAAATACTAAACACAGATGGTGATAGATAACAAATATCGCATATACCGGTATCTCCAAAACTGGCACAAAAAATGAACTTTACATTGATGTCACAAATATTGGTCATATTGTTATCACAAGTAACAAAATTGCAAATAGACTTATTGTACTGACATTTCAAATATTGAAATAACAATACATGTATGCATAAAAGAAGCACCGTAACATTTCCACCACCACATTATGCAACACATTACTCAACGTGTTGGACCACATTGCAATTGCGATATTTCAAAAACATTGTTTTATGATCAATACCGCTCAGCCCTAATTCTGGTAAGTCACAAATACAATAATAAATAAGAGGGATGCATCACATGTGCCATGATGCTGGCAGACACTGCTGACAGGCAGAAACTTTCACTATAGGCTACGTAACTTTCAAGCAGACGACTATGGCTAAATATGTTCAGTTTCCAATCAGCGTTCGAGCCTGTTTGAACGGAAAGAGAATGGATGGGTACTACCATTGTAATTGAATGGTTAAAAATAGTAGAAATTGCCACCAGAAGAAAAACCACCTCACTATGGGACAGCTTTTGTGTACATGTAATGAATACTGGACGATGTGAATCTTGTTCTGTTAGAAAGGAAGCAGTGGCAATGCATGAGGCCATGCTCTCATGCTCTAGCACCGAACAAGTTTTTCTGCATTTTACCAAATATTTTATCTAATCAAAGTTACAAATATGAAGTATTAATGACTAATAATTGATGGTATTTTTCTTTAACAATACAATATTAATTGGTTAGAGCTAAATTTGTTGCCAAAGATTTGCAGGTTTTTAGCACTGCCCGGAGCCGCAAAAAAAAAAAACCCACTGAAATCTCTCCCTTATTTGCGTCTCCTTGGTAATCCCTCAGCTTCTGCACGTACACAGAAAAAAAACAGGTGCTCACTTTGAGAGACCAAAAAACTTTTAAACTCAACTCGTCTCAAAAATTATTCACACAAATAATTTCAAAATTTTACTGGCAAATCAACGACACTTTTTAACCATTATGCAATCATAATATTTTCTTTACTGAATATATTTTCAAAGTAAAAAATGTTAAAACAATGGTCTGTTTTGATTATTTTTCTAGACGTGCACAGGAAAGAAAGTAGCAAACAAAACTTTTTTTGTTCTAAGAGACAGATGGATGATATGCAAATTAAATGAAAAATAAACACCAAAGGTCATTTATATGTCCTCTGTGAACCATTACCTCTTGTAATTTCCTTGTTAGGTGTGTAGAACTTCAGAAATATTTCAACTGTATATGAGCGCAACAGCTACAACCTTTCTGCTTTCTGTTATCAATACACTTCTCTAATATTGTATCTGCATAAAGTTAAAATAATATTGCTAATTACTAGTTAACAGATGTTTACTCTACAGCAAATATTATTATCAAAAGCAAGAATCACAAAAAAGACAGAGTAAGTACAGTATATTTTGTTACGGCAATACATAAGTTACTTTCGATTCCAAATTACACTTGCATCACATAATCAAATTCATAACTCACTGTTTTGAAAGTTTGGGCATGTCACAGTTTGTCATAATTGTTGTCATTTTACAAATATGCAATGCATTACTTATTCCTCATTAATTCTTGCACATAAAATATAGTCAATGGAGATATTTTCTAGATTTTAAACATTTTAATCCATTACTCATAACAACAATGCTATCAGTTTGTGTTTAATGAGTGATGAAATAAATACATGTACTTACCCTGACACCCACAATTGTTTATGTAACGAACATGAAAGTTATTTTTGGCAGGCGCTGAACACTGACGAGGCTCAGTACCCAAGGATTGTCTTGTGTGCATAAATGATTCGTAAACTGTGCAGCGTGATACTAGTCTAGGTTGTAATGTTTCATATTGCTATAGCCGAACACAACATCTACAGTTCATTCGCTGTGATAACTAAACAAGTGCCGTGTAGACTATAACATTCATTATGTATTTTTTTGTTTGCAACACCTCAAACCGTAAATTTACGAGGGACTCAAAAGTTTCCATTTCTGCCGCATATACTGAAGAACCCTTCTTAATTTTGTTGTACAACCCCAATGACTTCAATGTTAAGACCCCCCAAATCTCATCACTCACGCTTCACCCAACAAATCCAGCATGTATTGATATCGCTCCAAACTGTAGCTTATGTTCTGGAATGAAATGAATGTTTAATTAGTGGAGCTCTTGTTCAGTATTTAATCATCAATATAGTACATTCACTGTTACTTCCAACTTTTCTTAAGCCCCGCTAAAGTTATATTCCCAGGAAATACCTCTGCTTCGTGCTAGCAAATCTAAACCAAGTTTAGGAAATTATACCAAGAGGACAATGCAATGAATTTGTGCACACTCACTCTAATCATATTTTGCATATTAACTGTTTCTTACTAGGCATTACCAACATACCTGTTTTCTCACTATTTTCATTCATATAAATTATAAATGAAATAATATGACTTATAGAGAAATAAGTAAAAGTTCAATTTAACCTTAAATAAGGTACTTTTATGTTAACTGAAATATAAAACATTTGTGATACAAAACATATTTAGGAAATAACCAAACACATCATGTATGGGGTGATCTTTCAAAGATTAAATTCAAAAAGTGTGAAGAAACTGCAAATAGATTATACAGTGCTTGTACTTTTATATTATATACTTTTAAGTTACACGGCTACTGCAATTTGTAAAAAATTGAAAGTAGCTTTCATAAAATGTTAAACCACTAGGTTTGCTCGTAGAATAATAATAGTATAGAGTAAATAACCCTAAAAGATAAAGATTATAATTAACAAACCCATAGAATTATGTAACTACAAGTAAATTTATTATTCATTGATTTCTGCTGCTAGATGTTTTGAGAAAAGGCCAAAGAGTATTTTTTTTAAAAATCACATTTTTCTATAGCTCTTAGTAATGTTAATTAAAAGTAATGTTCAAATTATAGTTTGCATTTAAAATTCACTTAATTCCACTGCATATCAAATAATAAACTATTATCCTGTATACTCTTACACTTTCGGAAGAAGAACAGTGTAGCATGAGTTCTGATCATTATCAGTTCCACGAAATCTTTGATGAATAAACAAGTTTTGAATTTGGCGACAGAGTATGAAAATCGCTCATATCAGTTGTGACACATACATACTGTTCCATAGACATTTTCTAGCTTCTCATAAACCAGTCCATTTTTTGAGTGATATTGGGCATCATCTCCAAGAGTACACTGCCAGTTTTTTGTCTTATCCTAAAGAAATAAAGGACCAATATTGTAACACATTGCAGGCGAAAATGTGTCAAGTTTGGCAGGTAGCTTTTTTAAATAATAACTTGGAATAGAAGTAAATTTGCAAAATGAAAACAGTAATAAGAATGGACATTCAATTGAAAAAATTATTTTGGTAAAGGTAAAACTTTTTAGAACATACCGTAAGGTTTATGAGATTAATTTAGGGTTGATAGTGTAGTTTTTCAAAAAGCCAGCTGTATGTACAAAAATTTTTCACAAAATATACAGCAGTGATGGCAACATTGTAATCCCATAAATCTCACATTTGGAGGGGAATGAGGGGGGATCTATACTTATCCACATGTTGAAAAAAAATATGGATTGGGGGGAATTGGAACTGGCTACATTCATAGCAGAGAGGGCTTGTTTCAGCTGCCGGCCGTCATTGAAGGGAAGGATGACATGCTGCTCATTTAGGGAGCCTTACACCGGTCCTGCAACCACTTGTGTGTATAAACAAGATGTTAAGGGATGTCTCCATCAGCAAGGATGGCAACCGGCACTCGCAAACTAATTCCTGATGGCAAAGTGAAGCAGTCACTTCACTGCATGATTTGAAAATGGGCAAAACAAAGATGGGCTCTAGCAAGTAACACCATCGTACAGAGCACCAAAAAAAATATTAGTGCTCTCTCGTGCACTGGATGACTGAAGATGAAATTCTGCGGCAAAGAGGACTGGCACAAGCAGGATTGGCTAGCTTATGGAAAATTAAACACCATTTGAAAAAACCAAGTAAAAATGGCAAAACACTGCTTTTCAAAAACAGAATCATCATGCCAAAAAAAATTGTTTAATGTATCCATTTCATTGCATTAATTCCACTGTTTCGAAATATAAACATACATTACTCACACAATGCATTCAAAATATACCTTAATATCACGGATGTGTAGAAAGCATACTACTGTAAAAAAAGGCAAAGTGTGGAAAGCAGGAGTAGAAAGAGGGGAAAATAATAATCGGAATCAGGAATATGTATACAGATACAAAAAATGTGTAACAACAAATTGAAGGCTAACAGAAAGAGGGCAGCAAGGAGTCATTTTATAAGTGTGTAAAGAATATATTGGAAGACAGAGTGCCAGTGAGATATAAGCAGATCCTGTACAGATCATATCAATTGATGATATCTGGAGAAGAAGGATGTGAGGGATAAAAGAAAAGAAAAAAATGTAGGCAATGGGAAGGAAATTCACAACACAAAAGAGCATGATGTCAATAAGAGAGAGGATAAAAAAAAAAATTGGTACACAAAAAAATACACAAACAAATATTTGCGGAGTGAGAGGGAAAAAGGGGGGGGGGGGGGGGGGGGGCAGGATAACAGATAAATTATATGGTATAGGCAGGTATGTCATAAGAATGGGGCGTGAGAGGAAGGGAGGGAAGATGCAATACTGTACTATTTGTGACTGATGGGAAGAACTCTGGAAGGTACATGCTAGGCAAGGATGCAAAGTGATGTTGCTTTAACAAGACTGACTTAGAAGTTAAGATTACTAAAAGTGAATACATTGATTCACCTTTCCCCACTATCATGAAGAATGGGTCCCAGGCACAGGAATATTAATTATATCGAACTAAGAAACACAAAATGTGTACTTGAACGATGGATTGAGTGATTTCAGTTGTTATTTTTATTGGAAGTCCAATTAACATGCAATTTTATTATAACCATGTTAAAAGTGAAAACAAAAAAAAAAAAAATTTCATCTAGTCACAGTTTGTGCTATACTACAATTAGGAGTAATATGTGTACAAAAAAGCAGGATTTCAATATTTTTTTTTAGTTATAGCATTTGGGAGTTCACAGTTTTAAACAGAATAATATTTATTGATAGATTTGATAATTATTCGGTAACAATTATTTAAGTTTAACAATGCTACATTTACCACAAAATTAATTTCACCAGCAGAAAGGGTCTGTAATTCATCTGTTTTAACAAATCCCACAGGGCCTAATCATGTGCACCATAGAATGCAAAATAAAATGTAAGAAGGAGCATTGTTCCTTAGATGAGGCTAAATAATGAATAACTATTATTTTTTTGTGCTTGAAATGATGCAAAATTCAGCAATTACACAAGTTTGTGTATTACTTAAAATGTACATATAACACTGTATGTCATGAATGACAGATGCATATAAAATTATTTACTTACAGTTTATACTTTTACCCCTTAAAAAAAAGTTCACAGATACTGATCAGTAACAAATTCAGGATGAAACAAAACAAACCATCCGTTTCAACTTAATAATGCCAACAGGAACCTACGTTTGCGCATGTGATCTCACAGTGCTCTATCAATGAATAAAACCTGCTTACCTCCATGGGTTTTACTGGAACTGGCCTGTTTCACAACTCCACTTCCCCCACACCCAGGATTTCTCCCATTAGTCATGAAATACACCAGAAGAGGGGCACAAGGAAAACTAAAAGCAAGTGACAGAGGACATGAGGAGAAGAGGCAGAGACTGGTAAAGAATGAGAATGGAAAGTGATGGAAGGGCAGAGGACGGTGGGAGCAATTTGCCAAACTGACCTGATCTAAGGCTGCAAATAGTCAATGATTACTGAATTGGTCACAAAATTAAGCCAAGAAAATTAGTACTCAAACACTTGCACAGAACCTCAAAAGAGCCTACTACTGAACAGAAAATGGAAACTGAAAGTTATGTTAGCCTAATGTGTGTTGAAAAATGCATCTGAAGCTCATACATACTTTTTATAACAATGTATGTATTTGTTAAAACAAGACAAATCTTTTGGTTAAGTCAAAAGCAAAAGACTACTGCAAAAAAGTAATAATTTTAAAAGCTATGGATCTAATTTAGGTAACCACATTATATTCTAAAAATACTTAGCTGCAACAAGAAATTTATGTATAATTTTATAACACGAAACAGGCACATAAAACTCTGATCATAAATAACAGTTTTGTCTCACGAGAGGGAAAGTGATGATAGCATTTTCACACTCTGAAGACCGTAAGTGTGCTGCTTCACAATTATTATAATCCATTCACAGTTACTTCACACTTCTGAAGTTCTGCTTAAGTTCTACTTCCAGGACATTTCTCCACCTTGTGCAACTAAGTTTAACTATGTCTATAAATTAACACCAAAGGAGAACGCACCAAATTTGTGTACACTCATTTGTAATAATATTTTGGATAAGAACTATTTCTTACTAGGAGCTACCAACTAATATTTTCACTATGTTTTTTTCGTATTTATTATAAATTCAATATAATTTATAAATAAAATACAGTAGGGTCCTGCTAATCCAAACTAATTAGAATTGAACCCTATTTGGATTAACAAATTTTTGGATTAACCAAAATAATGTAAATTTATTTAATAATTTTAATGTAAATAGACAGATGATGTCTATTGTAATATGAAACGAGTGTACTGTACTTGAGGAAGCGCTCAAAGGCACCGGAGGTCATGACCCACCCCACCCCATTTCACCAGTGAATCATCTTTACTAGCGCCTGCGCTATTGTTTACCGCCTTTGTTCGTGAGAAGGGAAGCATTAAGAGTCAGTTGCCTGCTGTGTTTGTCGCAGTTAGCACGTGCATAATTCTGTCAAGTGGATCAGGTGTTTTTGTAGGCCTAGTGTTGGTTCAGTGGGTAGTGAAATGGCTAGCAAATGTAAACATGTAACATGTACACTTAGTGATGTTAGAAGTTTTAACGCGTTTAGATAAAGGTGAGAGTGCAAGTCAATTGTCCGTAAGTGCAAGTAAATTGTCCGTAGAGTTCGGCGTGGGCAAGGCCACAATAACTGATTGGAAGAAAAATGTGCCAAGATTGAACAGTTCTGTACTACTTCGACTAAAAAAACTCTTGAAGTACGGAAAACATCAAAACATTCGCAATTTGAAAAAATTGACCAAGCCCTTTTTCTTTGGTTTACTCGAAAGAGAACGGGGACCGCCTCTCTAAGTGGACCTCCTATCCAAGAAAAGGCCACTCATCTCAACAAATTAATGAATGGTGATCATTATTTTTGCGGGAGCATCGGATGGTTGGATAGGTGGAAGAAACAACACGGGATTCACCAGCTAATTAACAGCGGAGAGCAGCTTTCTGCTAATCACCCAGCTGCTGAATCCTACCTTGGTGAGTTTGCTGCTCAAGTACCTGAGGGGGGGAATACTCTCCCCACAAGTTTATAATGCCAATGAAACTAGCTTGAACTTCAAGGCACTGCCTACAAGAAGTTTAGCAGCCAAACAAGAATCCCAAGCTCCGGGCTTCAAAATGAGCAACGAGCGAGCCACTTTAATGGCTTGCAGTAATGCCATAGGTAATCACAAGCTATCTTTAATGATTATCGGCAAATCTGCAAAACCTCGAGCATTTAAAAAGCTCAACATGAAGTCTCTTCCTGTGTATTACAGGAACAAAAAAAAGCATGGATGGACGGAACGTTGTTCAGTGAGTGATTTCACGAGCAGTTTGTACCTGCGGTTAAACAGTTCAGCAAAGAAAATGACTTGCCACCTCCTGCTATTCTTCTGACAACGTGCCATCTCACCCAGACATGGCACAACTTACCAAGGGTGACATTAAAGCTGTATTTTTACCTCCCAATGTAACGCCATTGCTACAGCCAATGGATCGGGGGGTGTTGCAAGCTTGCAAGCTCACTTACAGAAGAATGTTTCTACGAACCCTGATCGAAGAAGATGAAAGTTCAGTGACCTTGCTACAAAAAATTTAAAATGTTAACATTAAGGATGATGTTTACTGAACTACTGAGTCGTGGGAGGATGTGACCAAGCAAACCTTAAAAGTCATGGGAAAAAATCTAGCCTCCCCTCAAATTCTTTGAAAGTCTGGAAGCTCACAATGAAGCAGAACTCGTAGAACTGTTAAAGGGGATTCCTTGATGCGAGTATGCAATCAACACAGACATCAATGAGTGGATGGCAGTGGATGATGCTGGTCACAAAAATCTGACTAATACATTGTAGCAGCCGTTAATCAAAAAGCCGAGCCACCTGAAGTTGGAAGTGATGAGCCAGAGGGTGATACCGAGCAGCTTGTGTCACATGCAGATGCCGCAGCGACCCTTGACCTCACTCTTCGTTATGTTGAACAACAGGACAGTGCTATGTCTGCAGACATTATGTTCACGAGAAAGTGGCACAATAAGGCATCGTCGAGTAGATTCTGTTCACTTCGCCAAAAAAAACTTACAGACTTTTTGAGTCTGAACAAATGATGTTCCAAAATTTTTTTTTTTCAGTAATGTATTTATAACAACTTCCAGTAGCCTTGTACATATCCTCCTTTTTGCAGGTTTTTTTTGTATATGTACTGTTCCTACTGTATTTTGTATAGGATTTAAAATAAAGTCGATGGTTAAAATTTACATTGTTTGCTTTATATTGCAGTTTCTTTACCAATTAAATGGACAAAAATGATCTACTGAACAAAAAAACTTGAGTTTTTTTGTAAATGTAATTTTTTCCACAAATATATGTTCAGGTTAACTGGAAATTCAGATTTGCCGAGTTCGGATTAGTGGGACTCTACTGTATAGGTAAAATCCCAATTAAACAAACAATAAGATAATTTTATGTTAATGGAGGTATAAAATGATTGTGATACATGGCATGTTTAGGAAACAACTGTGCATGTCATAGATGGGGCTATTTTCCAAAGGTTTGATTAAAAAAGTGTGAAGAAATCATGAATAGACCATAACATTATTGTGTATGTGTACAACATCAATGGAATTGAAAATTACATTATTAAAAAAACTTTAGGTATACGAAATCAAGAGAAAAATGGTCTTGTTTCCTGAATTAAATTATGAACTTTATGGTAAAAGTCACCCACATTTAGCTCAGTGCATACTCTCATAACTAGGTCCCTAGCTAACATCCCAGTCACATATGGTCCATGAATATTCAATGCTATGGTGTAGGGGTTTATTTGGGGTGCTCCAAATTTCTTCCACTTGTGCTACACCCCTGCCTCACCTCACCCCCGCCATTCCTCAAGTCAACCAGAAACGGTAAAAGGCAGACGCCAATCGGCACTAGCCTCCTCTCGGCTCTTTCATATGCTTATCCTGCCTTAAAAGCAAGGGGTGTGCAACTTTTTCATTTCCAGTAAATCCACAATGCAAAAAAGAAAAAAGTTAACTGTTAACTAAACACTTAAAACCAACCTTTAAAAAAAGAAACACGCATCCCAACCCAAAATTACAGATAAGTTTTGAGACTTGGCCTTGCATTCCACGTTGAATTACTAGTTTATAGCATATTTAAATAGTTTAGACACACTTATTTTGAAACTACAACTATATCTCTCTGGCAATACAAAATACTCTGTAAAACCAACAAATTCTTAACTTCCGTTTTATTTACACTACTGAGTACTGTAGTAAGAACTTATATTTCTATCAGTTTCAGTATCACTTGTGTGACACAGAGATTATGTCCATGACTATGTACAATGTTACGTGTAAGTATAGGCTGTTCACAGTAAAGTGAAAACTTTTGAGGGCCTGATTACTTTATCTTTAGGCAATTTATAATAATTTAGCCACCTTTCAAAATAAATATTGTAATGTAAGTAATAAACACAATGTGTATATTCCACCATACTCCGAAGTTAACGCGTAAGACTAAAATATAATACATTTATAGGCTATTATTCAAAATAAGAGAGCTTTCAAAAAAGGACACTTTATCGTGAATAGCCTATAGGAGAAATACAATGCAGAGGAAAAAAAAAAACCAATCTCATATCAAACCAAATTTCTTGCTTATTTACAATAATCCTGAAAGAGTTATGTAAAGTGGTAACTTGCAGCATCCATCACTGGTTCAACTGCACTCAAAACTGATTTCCTTGGAGTTGCTCCCTCAGCTCATGCATGAGCAGCCATGACAGCATGCAATGAATTATGATAATCTCATGTGCAAAAACATTGTTAATTGAGTTATAAAATGCATCAGCAATGCTGTGTGTTTTAGGTTGGTGTTAAAAGAGTTCGTTCACATTTAAATGCAATAGAAAATATAAAATGCCTTTTCTCCATTCCTTAGATACAAATTCACTGTTGTGACATGTAGTTTTCTGCTCTTCTGCACTCAACAACAAAAATGTTGCAAGTGTGCAGTAGCATGATGGTTCTGGGCTGCTTCATTTGTGATTTTCCTGGAATAAAATTCTGTGTACACCTGTTTAATTCTCTGAAAAGATATTATTTATAGTTTAGATATGATATTATAACTTTCTATCCTCTACCTACTTTTTCTTACATGTTAAGTATAATAATACTCAAAAATATGTAACAAGTTGTAATACAAAATTATTTTTTTAAACAACATTTTTGATAAGACGAGTGAAATACATTTTTGATAAGGTTGACTATGAGTGAAATACATTTTTGATAAGACAATGAATAAAATGTTTAAGTATTTTGACAAACACTGTCACTACCGCCAGAAAAAGTAAACCACTCTCACAAACTCTTAAATTCTTTAACTAAAAATTAAAATTGTAGTAATGCTCGTTACTAGATAATGCAGTTTTATAGACATGCTACATTAGTATTATTTTTAATGAATCATTTGAAAATAGAGATAAACAATTGGTGTACATTAATATGCATTCATACTAAAACGTAAATTTTCTTTACAAACTGTTACTTAACATTTTCAATTACAAATTACATATGTGATTTTATTATGTACAGTGTTACAATACAATATAAACTTTTATATTTGTTGTCATGCCAACTTAAGGATACCACAAAATATTTGCAGTGAACAATTTAGGGGAGACTCAGGAAAGTTAACAATACTGATAATTTGGAACTAGATTGTATTTTATTTCCAATTTACATTTATGTTTCTAACATAGTTTCTCATTCTGCTAAACGAGAGCAGCATCTAACAGATACTATCCATGTGTTTCAGAAGTAAAATCAGCAATCCTGTAGGTATAAGGTATAGTTCGTGAACTAACACAGTACCAAAGCATTTTCTTTTGAATTACTAAAACTGTGCAATTCATTTTGTGTATGAAGTGTTTTTTTTTTGGTACAGTGTATCAGACAGTATTCTGAAGTAAAAGCTCTGTACATTTTAGTAAGTTAATAGTAATACTATGTTTTGATTGACACCTCTAAGAGCTTAGCTCGAGGTGTAGTTTTCTTGGCATTAAAATGTTATGGTGGAGTTCAGTGGGTTTTATGTTCATACAAACTTAGCAGTGCCAACAGTTCTAAATATTTTAACCTGCTTTGCAATTGATTATTATGTGCCATCTATCGAGAAGTTACATTACTACACACAACATTTATATTGTGTTTTGCAGACATGCAGAGGAACACAGGAAACACTCTTCACAATATACTACTGACAACGTGTACTGTAAGAAGAGTTATGAGACGGTTGGTCAACATATAAAGCCGCACAGGAGAATGAGCCTTTTAACACATTAAAGCATTATCTGGAAAAAATTATGTTTCTATTTTGAAGAAAGGAAGGTCTTTAGTGCTTACAACCTGTGAAAAACAAACCCTGGTTGGCTACATGGGCCTTGGTTAGTGTGCTACAGATGTTAGCAGACAATTATTTGACCTAGTTAAAAAAAGTGCCAGAAAAAATGTTATATCTGGTGGTGGTGGTGGTAGCTGGCTGGGATTGGTGGGCTTTAAGGGATGTTGCAGATCAGTGACAAGACTGCCAGAGAATGTGTCTATTAATTGAGCTGCTTTTGTTTTAAAAGAGGCCATCGATTAATTTTCAATGTACTGAGTACCACATTAGAAAAACAGAACCTCGAGGCTAAACCATACTGTATTTGGAATTTTGATGAAAGTGGTTTTTACATTTGTAAACAAACCAGCCAAATTTGTTTCTCCGAAAGGATGCAAGCATGTCTACCAACGGATGGCAGTAGAACATGGTGAGAGAACCACTGTCTTCTCACTGTGAATGCTGCAGAGCAAGTTGGCCCTTGTTTAACCATATTAAAGGGACAGATTGTCTGATGATTAAAAACACAACATGTTGGTAAACCCAACGGTGTGTATTTCTCCAAATGATTACCCGTGGATTTAAACACACTAGAACATTCCCTTTCGACAAGCATGCTTTTCTGAGAACTTCATGGTGCGTCAAATATGCAAGAAACAAGTGCACCTATTCCACTTCCCCAACAATTTTATTGTGTTCAGCAAAGAAATTGTGCATTTATGATACACTGCTACACTGCAAGAAGGCCCTTTGGAACCATGTGATCCCGTATCACAATGACATCCACCAGAGTTGGCGGGAATTATTTGCCAATAACAAAAATGGTAGATCGTTAATCATGGATTCAATGTGTTAACTGTTGTTCATGGTATCATGAGGTTTGTCAAGGACTAAAGCATTATCATTATTATTTTGAATATCTCAATCATTTTAATATCAAATAATTTTTTTTTTTAAATATATTAAAATGATGATGTTTACTAATGCCTTAATTTTCCTACTTGGGGGGAAAAAAAAAAAAAAAAAAAAAAAAAAAACAGAACTAGTGAAGTTTCCCCTACTGTTGTACTAGTCGTAGAATTTTTCTATGGCTTTCCAGGAAACATATGAAGCATTTTTTGACTGAATCAACAAATTTGCAAAATCCAGTGGCTTGATTATATAGTAAAATATTTCTTACATTTGATTTAGACATTCCTCACTCATAACTAATAAACAGTTTGTGTTAAGACAAAAAAATTATGCTGTGCCAGTGACTGAACTTCAAATCCCATACATGACATGGGGAAAAGTCATCAGGCTGCTTCTTCAACCACACACATTTGGCAAAACTTTTGTGCATTTAAAAACCAGTATTCAATGTAAATTTTAAGAGGGCCACCTGGCCTTGGAGTTGTAGTGTATCATTTTATCTTTACGAGATAACAAAATAATAATAATAATCATGATTTCAAAGAAACTGTAATGTTTATCTTGTTGAGTGGCTGTCTCACATCATACACACATTTTCCTTGTGTGATATTTAATAAGAACTTTAATTGATGTATTGTTTTGGTGTTCGAGACATTTCTTCCAAAAGCACATTTAACAGTGCAGCAAATGCTCTTTCCTCATGCAGCATTATTTTGCATTAAAAAAAAAAATTATCAACGCAAAGAAAATATCTGTTATGCACAAACTGAACATAACACAGAATGCTCTCATTGGCCAATGCCAGAAACCATCCAATGAAACTTGCAGTGAAAGTAACATTTTCACTAAGCAAAAATAAGAATCTGGCCATAGCACTGCTTCTAAGCAAGCATGCCCAGTAGCAATGAAACCTGAATGCATGCAATCCATAAAAAACAAATTCTCCTGCTGTATGGGAGCCATAGTAGGGCTTTGAAAATTTTTCAATAACTGTGAACCAACAATACGTGGAAACATTGAGCAGATTCAGCTCAAATGATGAATGAGATTTCAATGCTCAAATGTCTAATGGCAACCAGTCACTTACCAAGGTGTGTCGAACAAAATACTTAGTAACAAAAAATAGTCACTTTTACAAGCAATTTGTCAACAACAAAATCAAATGTACTTATTCGATGGTTGAACAGCATCAATGAATAATTGAAAAACACAGGTATACAATTTACTTTTTTTTACACTATTTATATTTTTCAATAGTACAACAGTGTGAGTCAACAGTCTCCAATCCCACTTTTCAATATCATTTCCACATCATGCACATTCACTGTGCAGCTGTTTATGGTACAGTAAGCCCTTCGGACACCAACTTCTGAAAAAAATCACTCCTCGTTGAGTGTGTGCAAGCAGGATACCAGTTAAGTTGGCAGCAAACTCAGTAAAACAGTTCCAAGTCTTGATGTTGCATCCTGAGCATAATGTTTAAATTTATGGGCAACAACACTGTTTTTGTTTTGACACAAGAGTATGAATCTGAATATTAGTAACATTTATGTTGCTGATAAACTTATGTTTTCACTTGACTCGACACATTAATAAAGGCATTAGGAGCAGTCCACATAGTACATATTTGAATGATAGAGCAAGCAAAGTCAGGTACAGAAAGGAGAAACTCGTCACATGCTGCATCTGTGTGGTAATTCTGGCTGGTTGTTCCGGCAAGTATATATGATGCTGCACAAACTTCAGGATGTCCGCTAATGCTACAACTTTGTCACTGTCCATCTTGTACCATATTCCGGTTGCAACTTGATCAAACGTTCTCTTATGTTCAGTCACACAAAATATATGCCTAGCTATACCCAAGTTTCGTACTTGTATCATGGATGATCAGTGTTACAATATACACAAGCAATTTATGATGGAGTAGTGTATAGCAATTCAAAAAAAGTTGACAGAAGAGAAGAACTAATAAATTAAATGCTGTGTGTGTACTGCAATACAATTAATATAACTGAAAAAAAAAAAAAAACGGAATATAGTACAAAACAATTAAAGTTTTAACTTGTTTAGTAAGAATGTTTCATGTTAGTGAATGAAAATAATAAATAAATAATAGTGGTGATACATAGTTTTATTGTTATGGTAGCAATATAGGTAAAATAACTGGGCTAACCTACTGAGAGGGGGGCGGTAGTGTGTGCATAAGTGGGGGGGGGGGGGGAGGAGGGGAGGAAAAATTAATGGGGTGAAGAAAGAAAAAAAAGTAATGCCCCTAATTAATCAGTGAGTCAAAATAAGAAGCGACATAAATATATTTTTTTTTCCATTCAGCTACTCACAGAAACACTGAGGCAATACAACAAATTAATAATTGATTTTCCATTTTTAGATTGGATGTAAATATGTACTTCATAATTAAGCACTAAGGTACAGTGCCACAACATCAAAAATAGCATAAAGAAATTTTCAGTCAAGAATGGCATTTCCACACTAACTACATACAAATATAATATTTACCATTTACCAAACTAGTACCCTATTTAACTTTGCTACATATTTCAATCACTTTAAGTACCTTTAGTCTGTTCACAGTTAAAGTATTTTAATCAATCGTTGAAAAAATAAAACTGCTGGCCATTACGGCATAGATTTTAATTGATTACAGAGAACAATATTCATGGTAAAGTTTACAGCATATCTTAGCATCTTACTACAATTGTAATATTAAAATAACGGTGCCTGAAATTAGGTTCTTCTTTTTATGTACTTAAGAACAAAAATATGGGACAGTGACATATTTGTGAAACTAGCAATCTCATAAACACTTACTTGTCTGACACAATCAAAGTTATCAGGTTTACTGTTATAATGCTCCTTTTTTTTGTTCCCACATTTATGAAGCAAGTTTTCTCTCAAACATGCCAATTTGGAACTTTATTTTTAAATACTGCATTACTTGCACCATGAATATTATTCACACTGCATGTAAACCATTCCTCGAGAGTAATCAAAGCTTTAATATTGTTCAATAAAATATTAATAATTTTAATTTATACAGTATGAGATGAAGTGTTTTGTCAAACCAAACTTAAACCTAGCTAGTACAATAAAAAGAGTCCTGGTTTCAATGGTAAAAATGCAAATTCACATGTCACTGAACAGGTATTCTGGTGAAATCTTCTCTATATACGAGCAGACACTCAAATTTTATAAGCAAAGACGTTATTATCTCTTAACAGCATTCAGTTTAATTTCTATACTGTTAGATGCTCAGAAAACGTTATGTATCATCAGAGTTGCATTAAACTTTTATCGAGTGATCAAAATTTCAATGCAAGCATGATGTAAAACTCTGGAACAATTCAGTACAGTTATTTAATTTCACGATTGCTAACGACCTCATTTGTTTGTACACAGTATTTGCATTATAGTATTATTTTGTAACGTATTCATACATTAAGCCACACACCTTTTCAGAGGCATTTTGCAAATATTCTCGAGATTTTAATTAATACTGTGAACAAATGAGATTTGGTACTATTAAATTGAAATAAAGTATTAATGCATGTCACTTAAAAGCACTTAAACACACAAAATCCTGGCCTTGATTTTAGTTGTAAATGTTATTGAAAAGTTTTCTGTCATTTGATGAATGTTTAATAAAACACTGTCTGCAGTATGATGGCTGAATACTTATTATTTACAATAGGCTATGCCATCCCTATAGTGTGTACTATTGGGGATTTTAAGCAAAGCAAATTTTGAAGAGTTACATTCCGTATGGTGATGAAGTGTTCTTTTGACAGGAAAAAATGAAATCCATGCTCAACCTTTTGTCAATTATCTCAACTGACAGAAAAAAAAAATGACATTGCAATAACATAACACAGGATAGAGTAATTAATAGCCTATCATAACAGAAAAATATTGAACATCTGCCAGTGTTTAGAAATAGTTACATTTATTTAATGACATTTATAGAAAATTATGGTCCAACTGTAAATTGTTGGGGTTGGTAGTGATGCCATAACCTTTTAGGCATGCTGTAGGTGAAAACTTAATCTGCAGTATCCGCCAGAGGGCGCAACAATGTTTTCACTATTCACCACAATAGGTATTACTGATGGTTTTTATTTTCTGCATTAGTACAGTAGATTACACTTCCCAGAAGTTGATGTTAATATAGGCGACAGTTACATGGCAATTTTTATACTGACATTTAGTGAAAGGATACACAACGAACCAACGTAAAAACAAAACTGGATTTGTCAAGTGCTTGAATAATTGCAAACAGCATATACCATACTGCATTAAGCAAAATGAATATGAGTGATGCTAATCTAACATTGTGCAACTAGAAGAGAAAGGATTTTTGGTGTGCATGTCATTCCTCAGTCCCACCTTGCTTCTGCACCTCACACCTGCTAAATAACTCAGGCAAGCAAGCACATTAACAAATTGGTCAAACTGACAGCATGTAAACTCCAGTTGGTACTACTTTTTGATCGACATAAACATTTAAATTAGCTTCTGATTTTATCATTTGGTAGGCCTACAGGAAAAATTTTCCCCAACAAAATGTACAATTGGAAGTCAACTTGCAAGGAAAATCAAATTTCATTATTTCAAATGTTTTGTTTACCAACACTTTTCCCCCCACATTAATGTAAGATATGTAAACTTATCACTGAAACTTGCAAGACATTTTTAGCATACAAGCTGTTTATTACAGTGATAATCAGCCTCATGACATCTTACTGTTTAGAAGTTTTCATAGAATTGAGTTTGCAAAATGCATTATATTAAACTTTTTTGTTGAAAAACAAACATGTTTACTTATGAATACTAATATTTTTGCTGTGAAAAACCGATAAAAACATAATTGTAACTGCTAAATATTACTGACTATCCTTCCTTTACAAAATGTGTGTGTGTGTGCACATCACGGAACAAATTTCTGTTCTAATAGTTCACAGTCTACACTGCTACTGAGTATCAAAGTCTGCTGGCACTCGCTGATCCACCAAAATACTTGCAGGAACACTGTTTGCTCTCCATGTTGCAGGAGAGTCGTGAGGCATATCACCCACTGACCGAGTACGAGAGCGATGACCTGTCTCCTCATAAAACCTGCGACAGTGTTCACAATGGCAGTCTGGGTTTTTTGAGGGACCTACATGGTGACCTGGCTTACGGAATGCACCCACTATTGTACCAAACTTCTGAGCCTTCAGAAGTTGGTTTGTTGTTTTACCAAATACGGTGAAGGGGGAGGTGACACTGGATTCTACTTTAGCAGGTGGCGGTGATGGCGACCTAGACCCAAAAGGACCAATTGAACGGCGCACATGCTTATAAAGTGATGGACTGGAGTCGCTAAGGCTACCTACGTCGGAAACAGGAACTTTCAGAATTGGAACAACGTGGCTGGGAATGATGGCCAATTTTTCTGATACCTCATTTTGCTTCTGATCTTTAAGTGAAGAATCTGCTGCAGCAGCAGGAGAATATTTGTCTTTATTTACCATTTTCACAGTATCTTCTCGCTTGAGGGACCCATGTTTCTGAGTACAGTCCCATCCCCCAATACTCCAAGCATCTCCAGTCTCGTCGTCATCTTCAGAATCTTCTGTTGAATCAGGCTTCCAAAGCGGAAATGGCATTATATCTTTGTTCTTCTCTACATATTCCTTTAACTTTTCCTGCTGCAGTAAGTGTCTGCGTTCCTGCTGTGGAGAACGCCAACACTTCGACTCCTCCCATGCCTTTTCTTTTGCTCGTATCCTAAGCCTGTCAATAGAATCAGCATAATCAAAACTATCACTTTGGGCAATACTAACTGTACTATGAACAACCGAGTCTACATCAGTTCCAGTATCTTTCCACGAGGTGGCAGTTACCGATTCATACCCATCACCTGATAAGGCACAGCTGGAAGAAGACATTGCAGTAGAAAGATCCCCTGTAGTGTCACTCAAAATACTGAAATTATCATTCAGCCAAGTGCAAGAACTTTGTTTTGAAGGATACGCAGAACTAAGGATATCATCACTTTCATAGCCTCGTGGTATTGGAGATTCCTTCACCGACTCACATTTGAAACTCTCACTTTTGCGATGTGGTGCTGAGCCTTCCTTCTTATTGTTCTGTTGGCCAACATAGGACTGTGGAAGCTGGTTCTTCCCCGCTCGTGTATGGACAACTTTGAACTTCTCGGACTCATATACTGTCTGAGGAGAAGACAATGAATCTCCCTCTTCTGCAGTGTCAGAGTCTGATGAACTGCTTGCATCTGCATCTTCCGAGCCAGTGCAATACACATCTATGTGGACAGTACGAGGTTTCTGCTTATTTTCATGATCTGAACACTGTGAACCTTGAGATCTTCGACCCAAGAGTACAGGAGACTTGCCTCGCAGTTTTGCAGGTGAACGCGTCACTCGTTTGCTCACCTAGAAACATCACCCACACAAATGTATCAACCTTAAAGGCACAAAACAAAACTAATATGCATACAAGTTCAGTAAAATACTTGTTTAAGTAATTACCGAATACATTTAACATGTAGCCTTACTTTTGGTTTACTTCCACTGGAACCTGGGATGTCAAGAAGTTGGGAATCTGTCTTGCTCCTAGTGTTGTATGGTGTTCTCCGCACTTGCTTCTGCTGCTCTGATGTAGCTGATTTTTCTTCCAGCTGTGGTAGACCTTCTAAAGTCTGAGATGCTACATCTTTGCTCAATTTCTCTGTCACTGCCTTCTCTGGAACACGTGTGCAGAAATGGGAGGTGAAAGTGTTCAAACGGGAAGCCCTTCGAGCAGCTGTGGGGCTCCTACCCCCTCCACACACCTCACAGCCTTCAGGGACAGATGAGAAAGCTGCAGTCGATGGTGCAGAGTGATAACATACTGGGTCACTGCAGCGATGATTTGTTGCCTGATTGAGCACTATACTGCAGGTACTTTTGCATCTTCTGTTATATGGTTGTGATGGCTTGCGTGTTGGAAGGCTATTGTAAGAAAACTGAGAGCTGCTGTAACCAGAATCCCTTGATGGCTTGGGTTGATTAGTGGTAACTGGCTGAGCATCTTTTGTAGGAGGACGGGTCGTGAAAAGGATGTTGCCACGCTGAAATCCATAGCATGGCCTGCTGGCAGTGGTGGTTGTATTTGTAGTAGTAGTGGTTGTTGTTCCTGGCTGTGATCTCCATGAACATTCCATTTGCACCCTGTCTCCATTTGATGTCACTCCTGTGGAAGATGCTGTAGGAAGAGGTGCAGTCCCAGGAGGTTGCTGATGAGATATGGTCAGCTGGGCATGCACAGACCATTCCTGAGCTACCATTGGTCTTGCAAACATTGTCACATGCTCATCACTTTCAGCTGGTTACATCCACTTGTCCACTTGTACACCAATAATGACCATGCATTATGGAGGACCTTTAGATGAAAACCTAATCTCCATTGTTCTGAAACCTCACTGCTTAACATATTTGACATCACTACTTTCAATCACCACTTGTTATGCTGCCAAACTGTTTTATCTTCAATACTGTAATTTCCATTTTACACATACATCCACTGACTGCAAACTGTGGTTTTTTATGCAATGCTGTAAAATAAAAAACCAAAAATGATAGTATTCTACTAAAATTAAGTATTTCTAAGTTTAAATGGCACAATTTGAACAAATATTTTACTAAAAGCTGCCATTGTCTGATCCCCAGAAAAAAATAATCAAATTACGAAATTGGTATACATTAGTAGTTAAATATTCCGAAGGCTTATTCTGGAGTATATAAAAAAAGTTTGAATTTTATAAATTACATAAAATCCTAATGCCTCCTCTTTCTAGTTAAAGGACGAAATTATCGGTTTCCAAATCTTCACTACTTTTATCCTCCTATATAAAATAAAAACTGGGTAGGGGGTTGCTGCGGGAAAAACCGGGAGACTCGGTCGTTGGTTGGTTAGTTTGTCCTTGAACAGCGGTCAGAACAAAGTTGGCAGGACTTCAAAAATCCGCTGCCCCCGCCTCTTTATGCACACCTGCGCTGCAGAAAATGCTGCTTAAACTCGTCCTAGACAAGAAGTTATATTGTATACATGCCAAGAGACATCTTATCTTAACAAAGCTATTAGTAAAATATGTGTAAGGTGCAATGCACAACGACAAAGCACGAAAACTAACCACTATTGTGCGACGTCACGTGCATATGATGCATGTGTAACGGAATGCATATTGTCTGCAGCATAACGTGACAACGCCTGTCAAAAGTGTTCGTGTTAGTGACACGCTGGGCTGTTAGTTTTAGTTTACATACTTTCAGCTATCCCCGTCCGTTCCTTCGTGTTTCGTTAGGAGTGGGATGGACCCCCGCGGCCAAGGTCAAGACGCGAGGGAGCGATACGGGCGACACTAACACGCACGACGTGCAGTTTCCGTTAACGCTGTACTGTGCAAATTATATCTGTAACATAAAGACCACAGATTAAACTACGTCCGTATCTTCGTACTTTACTCTTGCCGCTTGAGGAAACTGCATAGGTTAAACTTCAAAACGCTATATTTGAGCATTTTTACGGAGTGTACTGTACGAAGTGTACTGGTTATCAGAATATAGTGAAACTCGGCTGCAGTCTACTAGCGTTGCCGAGATAAAAGTGAATGGGAATTGAATCCCAGAATACGCCTGCACTGCAAATGTAAATGGCAGCTGGGCCGAACTACGCACAAACGAGCTAACGATGCGAGCCACGGGGAGTTTACTGGCTGTCCAAATATACACACCTCCCCCACCAGAGGCAACAGGTTGCGTCAGCGGCTCGGCAGCTAGCTCTGGTCGACCCGCCACAACCGCCTCCACACCGAGGACTTCACCCGTAGACAGATATTGAAGGGCTTTCTATCAAGAAATATTCGTATATGTTGGAAACATAGGCCGGTAGTATACATATACTGGCGTACTTTACGATACATTTATCTCAGTTCCCCCATAAACGTCTGACAAGTAAATTAGTAGTGCCTAGCTGTGTTGTGTAGTAAAGGTAGGAAGGTGACGTCTTTACAAAATAAATATTCGACCTAACAACGCGTCATGTCGAGACGACTAACAGTACTTTCATGCAGTCGCATGAATAAAACGCACTCTACAGATAGAGCGGTAAAGAGACTGAGAACAATCGAAGTCGCCCGAGCCGACGAGCTAGAGTCGGTGCCGCAAAACAATGAACAGTATAAGTATAGTCCATGTCATACAAGTGGGGTAACATCTTACAGATAATGTAACCAACATGCATAATATGTAAACAATAAATGCTCTTGTTTGTAAAGTACTATATCAGATGATGAAGTGCTGAGGGATGCATGTTGTTAATTTGGTGATTTCGATGATGGCGTTGGAAGAAAAGTACTCAGGAATAACAGTTGTAATTTTAAATTTTAATTATACTTACAATATTTATGGTTTAAATTATCTTTTTAAAGCAATAATATTATTTTTTGCTTTTATTGAATGGACTTTAAAGGCATAGTTAACAATTATAAGAGCATCTCGACACATACGAACAGTAAAAGTTTACGGCCAATGGATAGCTATGTTTATGTTTACAGTTTACAGCACCGTGAACGCCGTTGTGTGTGTGCTTTTTTCTCATTGTGTTTATACGAGTATCTCGTTGGTGTTGTCGGAATATTTTATCGGTAGTTAATAATTTTTTTAAAATTTGCTTTCTTTAAGCATAGTTGGTTATAGGTACCGTTGTAGCGCGTTTTCTTGAGTGAAATTTATTATTAATCAGCATTTGTTTACCGCTTCGTGAAACTGCTCGTTCTCCCATTTTCTTAACTGCCGTCCGCAATGAAGCGACAATAATATAATTTATGTATCGATTTGTTGGTTTCAGGAAATGTGCGCAGTGTTGAATTTACTTGATGATTCTGCAAATAAATCATTTAATGCTAGTGACGAACAAACGTGATTTTAATGAAGTAAAGTTTTAAGGATTACCATAGAAAAAACGTGTTCAAGGGGGTTGCAATTTCACAAACAGCAAGTTTGCGTATTTTGTAAATAATGTATTTTCAAATCGTTACCATAATTATTGAAATGCACGTGGCCTGGAAAAGCCATACTTTCCCAACACTTTTGTAGTGTGTGAATAATATTTGTTTATTTGTCAATATCGTAACTTCAATGAGTGTAAGGTTACATTAGGTCAAAGTGTGCATGGGTGTATGCACGCGCGCGCGTGTGTGTATTACTGGATCAGTACGAATACGAAAAGCGACGTATGTATAGCGTTTTTTTATTGAAGTTAAAATGTTCGAAGTTACAATGATTTAAATTGTATTTCCGTACGAGCAAAATTTCCCACTGCTCCGTCAAAACAATATGCAACTCAAAATGCCACATACTCGTAGGAACATCAAAAGAATGCCGTCTCACGAAAGACGATAAACTAAAGCCTTTTACCCCCCCCCCCCCCCCCCCACACACTCCACCCGACTTGTTTCCTTCTTTTCCCTCAAAATAAAATAAAACTGAACCCCGACAACGTTAACTTGACAATTACAAACGTAAAACATGTTGGAATGCCAACCTAGCTCTAATATGCTACATTAGTTACTGGACGGAAGTTAGTTAACATCAGTAATTCAGTGCCTGCCGTGACAGGAAAGAGGAAAACGCAAGTGTGCATTGCACTCACTCAAAGCATTTGTTTACAAACGTCTTTTTCTTCAGGGACAAACGGTTGTGGCGAAAGGATACATTGTGGCCATGCTACCTTTCGAGAACTGTCAAAATTTACCCCACTTACATGAAATGGACTATAGCATCGTCATGCACGTCATGATCAATCGGGGCTTACTTCGCGATTGTGCAGCGCCAGCGATGGTGTATCAAGAGATGTGGGAAGCTCGTATAGATCACCTCGGGAAAGAGACGAAACGGTCGTGATAAAGATTAACTAGCACAAAAATGGAGCCTGCAATGGCCGCTGAGGTGAGGGCGTGTGGGTGCACCGTCGATTCCATTAAACTCCTCGAGAGTTTAGGAATACCAGATACATCTTTCTCTTCGTTGTCTATGAGAAAAATTCGCATTAGCTGTCGATGAAAAGAACTGTAAAAGTAGAGTACCAGGTACCTCGGACTCTCATATTAAGTTCGATAACTACAAATGACCCAGCACGAACTGCAGAAACTAATAGTTACAGACCAGAGGCAAATGTGTGTTACTCTCCGGCGTTCCTACTTAGCGACTTCCATCAGATACATGGCGCATAATATACTCCCATATGTCCACTACGTTCGGTAACTTAATGTGCAACAGGACACACAAGTGTGAATGGACGGTGACCAAACACCCTAAAGCCAAAAAAGACCCGACGTGTTCGTGAGGATAAACAGTCATATCACAGGATTATATGACTAAGAAAAAAAACGCGATACGACGTTATGGACACAAACTTATGATGGCAAACAAGGGATAGTCCAAACGAAGTCTAGTGGTTCATGAACTGATAAAAAAAAAAACTTCTTGAAGTACAGGAGCTTTCCGATATCACAGACTCGATGGGAGATTTTATCCTGGCATAAGAACATTCCAGAATATTCGAATCAGACTACAAGAAATAGCGATAAAAGAGTCCACAACTTTTAGCAAAGATATAGTGGTCCTATGCTCAACTTAAAAGATAAGACGCCAAACAGAGTCGAAGGTGGTGCTGCTCCAGTTGTCCAGATTAACAAAGAAATTATACCAAAGCAACAGATCTAGAATTCACAGTAGTGGTGTCAGGACACACCAGTGAGAAAATTATTTCTAACCGAGTTATTGCAGACAATTCTTTCCATTCATTCACCTAACATCCTAATTACTAAATTTTCACGTAACGGGGAAGGAGGGCTATGGTTAATCTTCTTTTTATATGAACACAAGAATTTTGAGATCAGTGGCATAAATTGCCAAGTTTTAGGCTAGAACTATGTTTCAAATTTTTTCCGCAGCTCACTCACATCCTGTAGCTTACTGTGCTACACTCCAGAATGCCTATTGCAGAAATGAAAAATGTAATTTAAAACCTGTCCGAACTTCCAAACATAAGAGATCTGCACTATATATATAAACCTGACGAAACTCTTGTGACAAATATACTGATCGACAGTTTAATATATTTTCAGTTGGGAAAACAGCGTACGAGACAAAATATATTGAACTATGCGGAAATATGGTCACTAACGCTTGCGCTATTATGGCAGCATTAATATGATGTCAACACAATCAGTTGATTCCTTCGTAAGCCTTATCAATTCTTCGTCATGTTGAAAGTTACGGTGTACGATGGTATCACACGGTACAAACACGGGACGATGCTTATTATTCACAACGGTGCGACTGGCAATAGGCACGGACAGTGGGCAGCGACGCGAACACTTGCGGCACACCCGCACACTTTAACTCTGCCGCAATGAACAGAACGGCGCAGACGACGGGCGTCGACGGCCGACCCGACACTGGCCGCGTGCGGCGCTCGGCCCGCAGCAGCCGCCGACCGGGCTATTTCTGGGGGGCGGTCGACCCCCGCTACCTGCGCCCCTCGACGCCGCGAGCACACCTTCCTTCTGCCTCACCTTGAGGCTGAACACCCCCTTATGGTGGGGGCGCTACGCCTCGCCAGCACGCTACTTCGCCGCCACCAGGCCCTCGTAAAGAGGTTAACACACAAAACTTACTACAGTACATTCATGCTAACTTTACTGAAGCCCTGCTTAACACTTTCAAGATATTCCTCCGCTTATTGCATTAAAAAGCTTAATCAAGTGTTGACAATTACGACAAAGAGACAACGCACCGCATTCGTGCGCACTAAGTTTAATAATATTTCTAATAACTATTTCTTACTAGGCATTACCAATACACACATTTTATCTCAGTTTTTACTATATTAATTATAAATAAAACGCAATTTATACATGGAGTATATGTAAAAGGAAGGTAGATTTAACAAAAATCAAGACATGTAAAGCAAGTATAAAATGCCTGTGACACACAGAGTATTTAGGGAACATCATAGATAAAGGAAGATTTAACGGTTTGGATTAAAATTTGTTAAGATACTGAGAATTTATTATGAGGAATTAGTAATCAGCAGAAATTTTTCTAACACACTGGTCCAGGACTTGTCCAACACACCGGGGTTGCTACTGCTTACTGGAGTGGATATATTTTGCCCAGTCACCAATAATCATACATTTAAATAATCATATTTTACTATTTATGTTTCAAATTATGCACTACAATTAATACTAACCTGTTTGGAAAGAATAAACGTCGGAAAACAAAAATACAAATAAACAAACAACTGTTTGTATTTTGAACGAAAACTGTACAAAGTAATATGCGTTTCCATTGGTCGAACTTAAGCAATAACATATATATTGTGTCAGTTAATTTTGAGAGCCTACTCCTAAGGGGGGGGGGGGGTTTTTTTTGTGTAAACCCCTAAACTTGAATAGCGAAAACAAATCCTTGCCCAAGATACACGACATCGAGATTCTGCAATCTTACAACTTCGGCGTTAAAACAAATGTTGCATATTTAAACAGAATGTTTACAAAATGACGATTGCGTAAATATGCAATAAACTATCATGTAGAGTTACTCTTTATATATTGTAGAAAGAAGTGCTTGATTACACATTTTCATTTTGATTTTGGATTTCACGTCTGTTATTTTATACCACGTGTATTTTCATGAATATTCGTACAAGACTGTCTCTAAAATAGCGTCGTCTCCACGATTATTATCCTTATTATTTCAAATCTCCTTTTGTACTATGAAATAACTGCAGAGAAACGATGCAGTCAGTAACGTTGCCTAGAAAACGTCAGCTAAGCTGATGGCGTTATGCTCCTTGTATACCAACATAACAAAGTGAACAATTTTTGTTTATGTTGTGTTCTAAAGTGCGCAGTACCGTTTAACCTACTTCAGAAAACAAATTATTAAGATAAGGTTCTCTCATTAATTAAACTGTTGAGTTGCAACTGTTCCCTTGTATGCACGCTGGTCGCCACTACTGCTGGTTCGTCAAGTCGGCACTTTTGAAATATACGTACGGAGAAAAAAAACCCGGGCGAGATGGTGCAGTTTGGACTCGCATTCGGGAGCATCGCAGTCCGGGCATCCTGATTTCGATTTTCCATAATTTCCTGAGACCACTCCAGGCGAATACTGGGATGGTTCTTTACTACATGCCGCGGCAGACTCCTTCCCTGAGCAACTTTCTCCATCTCTGATAACTTCGTTGTCGACGAAACGGTGAGCACTACCTAATTACACACGAAGGAAAAAATCTGTACCGAATGCCAATTAGTCGAATGTAAATACTAAACATACATAGCAAACTTGGCAGCGAATTACTAAACATCTGCAATCGAAATGTTTTTCCTGTTCCCTTATACGAAGAATTAAGAATAGAGGTAATAGTCGAGTCCACAGGTTTTGGGCGCCGCTTAACTATGTCTACAGCGCCGGTGAGGGCTGAGTGAGGCGAAGATGGAGCAGCGGCGGAATGCAGTAGTGAAAAAAAAGGAGTACTTGAGAAAACCCAACTGCAACGTCAACCACGTTCCCCACATGCGAGTAGGAGCAACGTAACTATAGACTGTTCACAGTAAAATAAGCACTTTTGACAGCCCTGCTTAAGATATACTTGTATGTACGTTGTGTATTCCTTCGCCTTATGTAAAATTAACATTGCCGTTGGCCTGATTACTTCATTCATGTGTCGGTCAGGTGAAACTGTGAATTTATATGAAAAGAAAATATGTTTAAAATATGGCAATTTTTACTCTTCGATTCATATATATATATATATAACAGAAAACGGAACAAATAATTAAAGTGATCACAAATGGTCACCTAACACTTTTTAATTGACGTCAAGTTATGAAACAATTTCCCATATATCATTACCAACTTCACTGGGCACATGTCGCTCAGTGCGCCCGTTAAAATATATGCAGGTAGGGGGAGTGACTTTTTTCTAAGGTTGATTTCAAAAGTGCTCACTTTATCGCGAACAACCTTTAACTGAGTGTTTCTCAATTTCACAATGTCGCCTTATCAACGCACGGAGAATACGTCAACAGGTCCGTACCAATGTTAATTTTTACACGAGTCGAAAAGAACACACGTGGCTAGACAGCAGAAACTAGGCAGGTCACTCAAAAGTTTTCTACTAACTTCAAACCAGTTTTACTAGGTATCTATGTAAAATACTCCTCCAATTTCGCACTAGAATATTTGTCAGTAGTAGAGAAAGGACAGTTCATCTGCACCTGGCTGCGGACGAGCACACGAGTCGGCGGCCATCCTGGGTGACGTCACGCCACAGAAATTTTCCTTGCCAAAATTTATGAGTCACTCAGTCCGAAAATAGCATGACTCCACAATGTGGCTAAAATAACTCCATTTTGGGGATGAGGGATTACCCTAAAATTCACGCTGTCATTCTATGCCAGCACCATCCATCTTGCCTGAAGAATGTTCGAGTTCATTGTCCCATTATGCGACTTCACGCACAACCTTGTTACAAGGATCCCGAGTATACAAAGCATATTTTCCAGAACATTGCCCGGCTCTCCGTACCACCTCCCTTCCTGTACCCGATCCTTAGAGGTATTACATACAGGAGACAACTTTCAGAGCATGTAAATCCATGATTTGGACAATTATGGTTCCGGTACCACCACTACCAAGGGTCTGGAAAACATGCCCCTCCACCTAATTGCAACAAACAATTAAGCTTCTTAGGCCTGAATGTGATTCAGGGAGATAGAAACACAGCTATTCATATGGGACAACTCCACTCTGCAGGTCTGCAAACTCAGGTACCTCGCCCGAGGGAAACGCCACATATGCGAATTGTACATATATTAATACCAATCGCGCACACGTCAACCACCCCGACATCTTGGATTCCCACCACCAAACTACCATTCGCGCCAGCTAGAGAATAGCATCGAGGTAGCAGGGCTAAGGATGCCTGAAGCCCTCTCATGAGCATAGTTGACCACCATTTCCCATCCGCCGAAGCTATATTCCCTAAATTCATATAATACGCATCGCCTCCGAAGACGTGTATCACTTAAAAGTCAATTACACGTTAAGCCATCGTAGAAGCATAGTCGGTCGCTATTTCCCATCTGTCGAAGCTACAGTCACCAAATCCGTATCACACGCATCACTCCCGACATAGAACTGGCGGCAGGGTGCATTAGACCATAACCTTTCTTATAAGCATAGTTGTCAACCATTTCCCATCTACTGAAGCCATAGTCATCAAATTTAAATCATATGCATTGATCCCAACATAGAGCAGGTCAGCAGGGTCAATTATGCATTAAAACTACTTATAAACACAGTTGCCTGTCATTTCCTATCCGCGAAAGCCGCGAGCTCAAATCCACATCACTGGTATCATTTCTGGATCCAATCTTTGCGATAAGTAAAATTAGGGCACTAAGAAGGGTTATAAGCAAACTAGGGCGCCATTTCAGTTCGGCTAACATATAACAGTCAGCCATACATGTCAAGAAAGTAAAGTCAGGTATAAGTACAATTGCGTTGCAAGCAAGTCGTAGCAGTTAGCAGTTACCGATGCATGTATGAGCGTAAGGTGTAAAGAGAACGGGGGGGGGGGGGGCTGAAATAGCCACGTGCTGGCCTGCACGCACTCGTCAATCACCCACCACCACGCTCATAGTTTGCTACCGCATGTGTTATATATACTAGTACAGGTAGTGCACAACAACCAACCACACGAGGAAAAAAATCAAGGTATATACATACACGCTGCGATTAAGATGTAAGTAGTCATGGAGAGGGGGTTACAGCATAATTAATACACTGGCGGTCTAACAATATGTGTCACTGGAACCGCAAGTACAAGATATGAAATCATCATGTACATGAAAAATCAATATGGCGGCAGCGATATCACCAAAGATGGCCTCTGACTCGTCCGTAGCTAGCAGCTAGGTGCAGGTGAACTGTCCTTTTCCTACTACTCCTGTGATTTGAATGCCAAACATTTAGCTTTCATAGTGTTATGTTCCCAGAAAAAAAATTGTAATTACCATATTTACAATTTTTAAAATATATTTTGTTTATTTATTGTAAACGCCAATAAAAATACCGGAGCTTGGCTCAAACAGTGTTTTGAGATACAAATATTTAAATGATGGCAGCACACACTGCCAGCAGACAGAGAAATGTCTACATAAAAAAAGTCCGAAATTACGGGACGTAGAACTGCTTTTGAGTTTCGCAATTATCAACCATCACAACTAAATACACAGTAATTTTCCAGTTGAAAAATTCGTGTTAATTTGCCATGTTCGAGCTGTAACACAGAAGAGAGCAATTCTGTAGGTATCCGAATAGCATGGCCATTAAATACCGAAAAAGAATTCACATGCAAAGCGGTTGAAATTTGGCAATCTAGATACCACCCAGAGACAATTTTGAATCAACTGCCGCTCTTAATGCTGTACAAAACTGATCTAACCACCAATGAATAACTTTACTTTTTATTTTTCTTTTAATAATCGATAGTGAAAATTCATGCCAGACTGGAAACATTTATTATCAAACATAAGTACGACAGAAATCGCTTTCGAAATTATCGTTCCTCCAGAGATCTGTACCCACTAACGTTCAAAATCGGCAGCAGCAGCGCCACCACGAGTTCATCTTATGAGACTCAAACATTTATTCTATGTGTGTGGATATTTTACTAAAATAAGAGGCGGTGTGCAGGATGTATAATCACATTTATGGACCCCTCTCTCGCAATAAACGGACTTGCCCGTGAATGGTTCACTGACAGTAAAATCACACGAATTTACGATATTAGACAGCACAAGAAAAAGTACAAACAAACTATTTGGACATGCACCATGTTTACGTAAAATAGGCACAAGTTTATTTCTACACGTCTGACAAACTATCCCGCAAATAACCAATGTATTCATTACGAATTTCCCAAAAACAGAACGAAGGTATTACCAAAACTGACTAAAAAAATAATGAATACCTCACGTCTTAATACTATATAATAAAACTTATTACTTCGGAATTTTTCAAGTGCCTCTGGGGTAAGTAAACGTTGCGTCAGGGCCGTAGCAGGCCAACGTAGATAAAATGGTAACTCATGTTCGATAAAATCTTTATCACATTGCAAATACTTACGTTATCTTTACCACGAACTAGTGATATCAGAAAATGTCGTCTTCGTCTGTGCGTGTAGAATAAGTGCTCGTGCAATACCGACGGGTTTTCACTTCTTCGTTACACCTTTCAAATTTGATATTTTTATAAGGCCAGGTGTATTACTTCCCCGTACAACGCGGAATACTATCCCATAAAAGATAATTTTTTTCTTTGAAAATCTTATCAGCATGGACACGTAAACTTGTCTAAACACATAATCTATCTGCGGATAAAAACAAATTAAAATAGAGCCGAAACAGGCTTAAACTATGGATAAGTTATTTTCAGTCTCCCAACGACAATAGCTGCTGTAATTTTTTTATTTATTTTTTTCAATTTTGTTAAGCAGGCGTGGAAAAAAAAAACTAAAAATAAATTCTTCAGTTGTGCTTAACATTACTGGCGTAAATAAGGGTTCTTTTCTTTTTCCAAATCTTTAGCTTTGTTTCGGACACAAATTTCAGTTTCTCCTTTTTAAGACAAAAATGTAACCAAAGATAGTTATGCAGAATTTTACTGTGAAACATTCACCTATCACCTAGTACAGGGTGAGTCCTTTAAAAGAGGCCCCGTGGGACGTGTGTAACGGAGCGAGGGAATGAAGAAATACATACCACGGGGCCTCTTTTAAAGTAATCAACCTGTATTATCGCTGGGACAGTACGCGAATTACAAAGTCGACTTGGAATGAAAGGTATGGTGCTATGTAAAGTCTGTATTCTCATTCCTTACTTTCTTTTGGCCGTGAGCAACTGAGCAAGTAAATTATCTCAGTACAATACTTTTTTTAGGCTTGTATGTTCGCTGTACGTAATGGTGATTTTTCGAGTGTTTAATTTTATGACAACCGCTAGTAAAAAAGTAAAAGAATTACTTTTGGTTTATTTTCGGGAATCTTAAAAACGTAAATTTCCTGAAAACAAAAACATGTATGCAACTGCATTATGCATCCACGCCATACTCCATTCACTGTTATTTCAAACTTTTCTTAAGCCCTGACAATGTCCTACTTCAAGGATATTCCTCCGCCTCATGCAAGCCAAGCTTAACAGAGTCTAGAAAATTACACCAGGACAACGCACCGCATTCGTGCGCACTCGGTGGGGGGGGGGGGGGGGAACCCACACACAAACTATTTATTACTAGGCATTACCAACACATCTATTTTACCTCTGGTTTTATTAATATTAATATTATAAATGAAATAATATCATTTGTAAACGGAATAGAGTAAAATTTCAACTTAGCCAAAGATAAAGTTCTTTTATGTTAGCACTAGTATAAAAGGCTTGTGATACATACGTCTTACATGGGGTGGTTTTTCAAAGGTTTGGTTCGAAAAACGTGAAGAAACCGCGAGTAGACTATAAGTTTCAATCGCCGCTGAACGGATAGAATCTAACGATCATATAATTTTCATAATTGCAAGAATTCAGCGACCTACGTAAAGTCCGGCGAAGAGTTTTTTAAAATGTCTTTGGCCCTACATCGTGCCGTCATCATTTTATAATCCTTGTCAAGGAGAACAGCCAAAAAGGAGACACTAAAGCGTCCAACATTTTACATCATACGGACAAGTAGGTGGTTTTTTTTATATAGGCTATTCACGGTAAGTGAGCACTTTTGCAAGCCCTCTCATTTGGAATAAGTCAATAAATATATTTTATTTTAGCCTTTTTAGCCTTAAACATTAACTTCCAAGTGCGGTGGAATATATACACAGTGTTTATTACTTACATGGCAATATTCATTTAAAAAGTTGGTTAAATGATAAGAAATGGCTGAAAGGGAAAAGTAAGTAGGCCTTCAAAAGTGCTCACTTTACAGTGAACAACCTATAGCTGCAGTGTGCTACGCACGTCTGCTCGTAGCGACACGCATCCCATCAGCCGGGACTTGGGACTTGCTAGCCGCACGGCGGCAGGGCAAATATTTCACTTTTCTCTCTAAAAATACTTCGGCTGCCCCTGCCTGATGGCTGCTTTCGTCAGCGGAAGCATCGTCAAACGCAACATCACATGTTAAATCAACATGGCAGATAGCGTTTTCAACAGCCCACGTTTATTTAGTTTACAACTCCGTCGTGTAACTGTGTGAAACAAAGATTTTTCATACAGTATGTCTTTTTTGTTCAATCCCCCCCCCCCCCCTTTTTTCGGGCCTATAAATAGTGGCCACAGACGTAATTGTGATGTTTTTGCGATGTTAGCATATATTAATCAACACTCTTACTGAAATTAAACAATGGTGTAAAAGGATCACTCTTGTAAATTTGAAGACCTCACTGACAGTTGGACACTATAAAACAAAAGTATATATTCACACGCAAATTATGCTCCATTTTACAAGAATTTCGACAAATAAGAACACTTTAAAACTACCTTTATGCACAATGTTTCAGTTCGGCGAGTTGTTCTGGTATTCCTTACGCTCACGTCACAAAACATCATAATTGAGGTTTATTACCTTGACAGTGTCCAAAAATTAACCTCTGTTTCACACGACCATAAAATGCTACGATAGAAGGTACTAAATACATTCATGGATCAGTATCAAACTTTTCTTAAGTGCACCGCAAGGACACCTCAACGTTACAATGTGTTCAAAAACGACAGAAACAAAATACACAAATAAATTACGAAGACAGTTGTTTCCCCATTTGCCACTCACTTCAGTATATCTCTAATGTGGGAAAATAATACACCTAGAAATATTTGTAACCCGCCAAAATTTGTACTTTAGTTTTGTATGCAAGAATTTGTGTTCAAATCTTGATGTTGGCAGAGGAAACCAATTTATAGATGTTTAATTTCTGTACAACTTGGGGCCGCGGTGGCTGTGAGCGGTTAGTCTGCTCGCCTCCCTCCAAAACAAACCGGGTCCAATTTCCGGCCTGACACTTACGGATTTTCGCAAGAGGGAATCGTGCCGGACGATGCCGTTAGTCGGCAGATTTTCTCGGGGATCTCCCGTTTCTCCCGCCCCTCCATTCCCGCGTTGCTCCATACTCACCTCGCTTCACCCGCATCGCATCTCAAGGCATCGTTTTTAAGAGCGGCTCAAATCTCTTCACTCACTCAATACAACTTACAGTGACTTACAGCGAATGCAGTACACCTAGTATGAACCGACATTGGAAAATAATATTACCTCTAAATGAAAATTACTGATAGCCCAGTTTACTAAATGCATTACATATTCAGCTTTTATGGTCTATAAAGATACGCACCATGTATATAATTATATCCACATAAAATGGAAATCACTAAAAAAAAACTGCAGATTGAACGCCATAGTGAAAGTGGTCACTGCAAAATACAAACGCTACTTTCTATCCAGCTATGAGTTACCCGAAATTCCAATCCATATAGTTTTGAAGTGAAATACTATGTCACTCCAACGTAAAAATATGCAGGTTTTCACATTTTCGTATATTCTGTAACACACAAATTCCGTGTCTGTTTTACTCTCATCGTCTATTTTTCCAAAAGGAAAACATAGGTCATAATCCACTGAAGCTGATTGAAAGTTTTACGATTTTTATTTGCACACAGCAGAAACAACAAAAGCGTAATTCGAAATAGTAGAAAACATCAGGCTGTTTGTAAATGAGAAATATTTTAACGAACTGAGCAAAGTAACAACCCTTGGGGGGGGGGGGGGGGTGAAACGATCTGCAATGCTTGCTCGTTAGTTTTTCTTTCCTAGTGTAACGTTTCGATGTAGTCAACATTTTCAAATGCAACGTTTCCCCAAAATAACGTAGCATTATTATCCGCACTTTTGAAACTGTTTTTTTAATATACTTTAGACTAAATTTATTACCTGCAGGTATAATTTTTGGCACTATAAGGTAGTATCACGTCCTGTCCAAGGAATTGCTTGCGTGATGCCGAAACTAACACACCATTTGCACACACGCTCTCACAACGAAACTGATACGCCTGGGAACAATCACGTTCAGACAATAATAACCCGTTTGAATACCAACCCCACAGGCCATATGGAAACAGTAGTCACAAATTATAATTTAGCAGTGAATAAAAAACAAGCATTAAACGGTAACGAACGTATTTTATATGAAATTAGTTCGAAAATAAATTCTGTGCGTTTGTACACACGTATATTCATACACAGAAGATGGACAAATACATTATAAGAATTTCGGGATCAGTTAATGTAGATATCTTTGGATTATTTTCACGCGATCAGAAGAATAATGCCATTGTATCCAGCTATTGCGGGAATGCGACCGCAATGATCTACTATAGCTTACATACATATTTCAGTACGTTTGGATTATCACTACAACATTCAACAAGCGCACTTCGCTCTTCATGTTATAAACTTAAATATGCTGACGCTGCTGTGATAAGACAGATACAAAGTATCAGTAGCCACTACCCGTTCGCAAGCCAAGCTCACGATGCTCTGTTCTCATGGTATAAACATAAATGATCCAACCACGATGGCCTACCTGTTGATATGGACAAAACAAGTACATGGAAGAAACTTCTATATTAATCTTGAAGTGAGGGCATAGTATTATGACTTGGAGTAATAATTTAAAAATAAAAGCATATTCGACAATATTATTAGCCTAGGCAAAAGAAGCGTGGCCCAGTTACACTGAAATCACAATTAGAAAACCCCCGACATGCAAGAAATGCATTCTTAATGAACAGAAAATGAATATCAAAAATATAATAAGAAACAGCATTCTTTACACCACAGTAAGTCTGTTTTCAGAACATAACTGACGAGGGCGATAACTAGAACCCGTCCTCTCATCGGTTGGGGGACCTATTAATTGTGGTTGTATGGGGGTTGATGACGTATCTCTCTGTTCATACCACCTAAAATTGCATGACATCTAAAATTAATATGAAGATGTACAATTATCCCACGAGCTCACCACGACCGTACTGCAGAAAACACTATGCTGAAAAGGGCAGGGTATTTGTTTTCGACCTCCTACTAGGTGATACACATTTAATTATTTAAATATACTACTGCTTCATTACTGTTTAGTACTGTCGCACGCTTAGAGAAGCCACCATATTAAATATGAGTAAGCATAAGGAAAACCACTAGTGACCCACAATAAACATGGTTTCTCTCAAGCTATTTTGCACGTTGAAATATTGTCGCTTTCTACATCCCCCCCCCCCCCTATTTTCATGTCAATGAAGCATTCACATTTGCCGACAAGGCACCGTACGAAGAAATGAAGGATGTAAAAAGTAAGACTAATCATAAAAAAAAAATTAATGTAATGAAGCGCGTAATGACTGACAATGTTCGTATTTCTGCACGGTGTGGCGAGCCGCAAGGAGAAAAGTATTTGCGCACCTCAAGAACTTACTAGTATCTGTTATCGGACTTCCAATCAAAAAAGAAAACTCCTATCACATTTGTCGGTATGGTGCAATACAATCGAGAACTGGCCTCGTGTGGCAGCACGTGATACGCACATGTAAGCAGCTAACGCATATAGTCTATTCGCGGTTTCTTCATTCTTTTATAACCAAACTTTTGAAAATTCACCCCATGACGTGTTTGGTTGTTTCCCAAATATGTCGCTGATTACAAGCATTTTATACACGTGTTGCCATAAAAGTATCCATTTTTTGTTAAATTGAACGTTTTAATAAAAACAGGGAGACAATAGATGCGTTGGTAATATCTAGTAAGAAATAGTTCTTACGCAAATTAATATTACACTGAGTGCGCACGAAACCGGTGCGTTGTCCCTTTGGTGTAATTTTCTTAACTTGGTTACGGTATGTTTGCGTGAGGCAGGGCTTCAGAAAAGTTGGAGGTAACCCATGAACAGTCTATACCCACGTCATCCCACACCTGCATTTAGGGTGTGCACACAACAGACTTCCGGCACATGAATAGGCTTTGCGAACAAAGTGCAAAGTAACCAAGCGTGTCCAGAGGTACCAAATAAAGAGAACCAAGCAAAAATAAATAAAATCAAGAAATAGGACACGCTGTTTCTGTCATTCACAGGAACTCACTTCTGGGTTACTAAGCAATCTTTACGTGCACACACTTTCTGCAAGTCCTACGCATCTCTTGACAGTGTAACAGCGTTCACATGAGCTCTGTACTACACAGACACACACTTTCGTCTAGACAGTGCTATGCTTGTAAGCCCTTCGGGGAGTGAACGTAACAACTATAGTCTATTCGAGGTTTCTTCACATTTGCGGAAGCAAATCTTTGAAAAATCGTCCCATACATGACGCACTTGGTTGGGGTAAAGGCGGTTCACGATAAAGTGAGCACTTTTGAAATCAACCTCAGAAAAATTCACAGACCCTACCTGCACATACTTTAATGAGCGCCCTTAGTGACATACGCCCAGTAAAGTTGGTAACGATGGATGGGAAGTAGTTCCGTATCTTAACGTAGGATAAAAAGTGCGAAGTAACCATTTGTGATAACCTAAATTATTTCTTTCGCTTACAGTTTTTTTTAATACATCGGGGTGTTACAATGAGCATATTATTTTTAATATTTACTTTTATAATAATTCCACAGTTTCACTTGATCGACGCATGAATAAAGTGATGAGGCCCATAATAATGTTAATCTTTCATAAGGTGGAAGAATACACAATGTGCATACAAACAGGGCTTTTCAAAAGTGCTCATTTTACCGTGAATAGCCTATACCTGAATATGTCCTGTATCACAAGCGTTTTATACTTCTCATAACGTAGAGAAATCGTATTATTATTAAATTAAAGTGAACTTAAGACTTATGTTTTTTCTGTGTAAATTATAGTATTTCGTTTATAATATGAATAAAAACGGAGAAAATAGGTGTTTATGATGGTCCCTAATAAGAAAAAGTTCTTATGCAAAATATTGTTGCGCGCGGACTCTTGCACTGGACGTGGGCTCCCCGTTTCCTGGTTATACGCGGCCTGGCACTGGTAGAGAGAGAGAGAGTGACCCCACTTCAACCCTCCCCTCCCACGACCCACTCGCTGCTCTGTCACCGGCGGCCGCCGAATGATTGCCAGCTGACGGAGGAGTCTATGACTTCATAAATAGTATGAGCAAGACTTTCATGATAAGCCTTTAGTCAGCGCAACATGGCTCTTGGAAGTGATTCTGGACCACAGCTAACGACACTATAAAGACCCCCCGCAAAAGGACAGAAGACAAGTCTTTGAGGAAGCTATCTGGCTGAAATGCGGGATTAGGGCGAAGACTGGTGCAGCAAGAAACATCAGCAGAGAGAACGGACTACGGCGGAGGATACGAGACGATGGCAGACGAGCGTTTCTGCGGTGTGGAAGGACGAGAGGGCGCAGTACCCGACAAATTGAAGGATACTGTGCATGAGGGCGCTCCGAGATCTCTAGAACATTCCGGACTGGTGGAATCTTGACTGAACTAACGTGGGACTGCATGGACATGTGATACAGACTTAATTGTAAATATTGAAACCTCTGAAATATGGACATATAATTTATAAAATAATTCAATAGGTTTTGATACACTGCTTATTGGGACTGATATTATTTAATTGCATAAATTTCTTTGATGTAACTGTAAATTGTATTGAGTTTATTAAACAGTAAGTGATAATTTATCGTGAGATATTCAATCAAGAGCATTTTGTTCATAGTTACTGTAAATAAATGAGAAAATTATAAGTAACTCTTGATTCATTAAGACCTCCTTCCCTTAAAAAACCCGACTGACTGACAAATTGTAACATCATTATGAAAGTGAACGCGCACGAATGCAGTAGGTTGTCCCTTCGGTATAATTTTTTAGACTTGGTTAGGTTTTGTTTGCATGCGGTGGAGGAATATCCTGAAAGTATAACTTTAGCAGGGTTATTGAAAAGTTCGAAGAAACCGTGAATTAAGTCTTGAATTGGACGGGTGTGAAGAGGGAGAAGAGAAAGGTCGTACGGCCCTCCCCGAAATTTCTTGCGTCTCGTGCGAACACTCCGAGTTCCTTGAATGCTGTTGAAGAAACTAATAGCTGCAGATCAAGAAGGATGACAAACTTACTACTACTGAGATTAAAATCAGTGGAGCATTTCAGAAATGCAGTTTTGTTCTTACTCCCTGAGTGGTCGATTTCGTTGCAGCCCTACCAAGACTATTAAAATCATTTCTCTTTTGAATGTTCTAGAATAGGCGTCAAAAACTTGTTCTTATTCTACACCAGTGCCAACGATAACATTTTTGATCGAATTGGTCGACTAGCTTTGCTGACCAATCCGAGAGATATGCATTATAATGATTAAAAAACTGACAAGTTTTCAAAACACAAGAAAACTTGACTATGTAGTTTATATTTTTAAGATTCCTGTTTATTGGAAGTGATAAACCGGAGCCGTTGTTTTGAATCACCAAAAATTTTATATTGAGAAATTTGTATGCTTGAAAGATTGACGACATTTACCTCGAGTAAGCAACGAAAAAAGCAGTTGGGGAATCGATATTATGAGCTAAGGTTAACTTTTAACAACGAAGTTAAATTTTTGTCACATGATGGTGACATTAAGGAGCTATTTACCGTACTAGCAAGGAAAATGGTTACTGTGGTGGTACTGAATACAAACAGCTTACTTTATAAATATATTGGTACAATTTTCCAAAAGTATCAATTGCAATTTAAGCTAATATTTACACAATTGTCCCTCACTTCACAGAAATTAACACAAACCTTTAAAAACCATTCTTTGTAAACAGTTTTCCAACTCTTACTAAATTACTATTAAAATTACGTATTAGCTGTTTGACAGTTCCAGCATTTACTTGAATGTAAATGCT